>JALXJV020000010.1:12441968-12912110 GCA_024633595.2 Lepomis macrochirus
TTGATTCAACCGTTATTAACACTCGTGAGCTGATAACTGAACTGAGACCATAATATGAAGACAGATTCCACAGCAATGAGACTGTCAGTCTGGGCTTGTTTGCTTTGAAAATGCTTTACTTATTTGATACCAAATGATGCTAATAAAACCATAGTTTGGTGCGTTGAGTCGAGAGAGAGAAAATATGTAAATGTGATCTGGTTTATTTGAGTGACATGTTTTGGCTTTTTATGGTAGTTGATTTCTGCTACAGAGGATTACAAACTTTACAGCTCACACGCCAATCATGGCACACAAACAAAGTATGACTTAAAATTACAAATTTAAGTGTAGACTTAATACTATAATATATTCAATATCTGTTTTTATATTAGATATATCTTTTTGAAATGATCAAATGAGCACACAGGATCCTCTAAGTTTTCTTTGTAGGCTCTTTTTTAACAACAAACTGTTGCTCTCTCAACATGGTTTCAGTTTTCACGCCACTTTGAGTGTTAATTAACTCAACAAAAAAACAACATTGCCTCTTTGTGAAATGTATTGACGCAGCATGACTATTCACTTTTTGAGTCAAAGCTAAACGTTTGTTTTCATTTTTTAAGCCCTAAACCTAATTAAGTATCTGCCTGTTGTTTAACAGAACCTGTAACTACATTTTCAAGCAATATCTGAGAGCTCATTGTTGATCAGCATCTGCTAATTATACATCACCTTTTGTTTCTATATTTGAAATGATGAAGATGGTGATGAAGATGAAAATGAAGCTATAAAGAATCAAATAACAAAGAATGCTGTACCTTCACAATACTTGTGGTGAGGGCAGAATATATCCATAGTTAACTGGTGATATTATTCATCTACATCAGAGTTAAATCCAAATTGCACTCAAAAGAAACAAAGACTTCTCTGCTGTCAACACTGAGTGGCGCTGATGAAATGTGACACTGGGATTTTCATGAAAACAGAGGTCTCACAAGCCTTGCTTATTCTTTCTACTACAGATGAGTACTTGAAGAAATCAAACGGATCACTCAGACTATACAGAAAGATGTGATTTTTTCATAGAGAGAACCTTCTAATTAACACTTAACACACAGGTTTTCACCTCTACACCCCCGGTATGAGGTGACCCATCTTTTGTGCTTCAGGGCCTGGTACAGACCTAATTTTAAGGTATTTATCAAAGTAGAATGATAAAATGAACACATTATCTGGTTCCACAGGAAACACTGAGACACTTGATGCTGTTTTCATAGCTTTGACCGACTGCTCTTAGTTGGTCTCTCACACTCTGATTTAACCTTTTTATTAACAGCATAAATGTTCCATGGTTATATGTCTGGGAGCTGCATCACCAACAAACTTCCAATTACCACAAACTAACAGACACACAGAAAATCTAGGGCTTTTGTTGGCCCCTGGAGCTCAGGAACCTCAGGGCAGCTGCCCGTTTTGTTTTTTTTTTGCCCTGGTTTTAGAGTGGGGGTATTGTAGCCATTTTGTTGACACGTCAGTTCCCTGAAATGTCATTGGCTTTCTAGAACTCCACGCCCACTTTTAATGAAACAGGCTCCTTGATGATCAGCAGTATAATAAAATAATTATTTGTTATTTAACTTAGATTGGATAGCAGTATTATTATCAGTCCGTATCTCACAAACAAACCTGGTTCATGTCTGAAATGCACCACAGTCAAAACAGTCCCATTTCTATTGCATCAAAAGCTTTAATTTGCATTCATTTAATGTCAGACCTGGAAATTACAATAACATGCACTTGCTGGTGAGGGCAGGAGCTACCTGTTTGAAATAAGCTGTGTATTGTACAGGGAATCCTCCACTGAGTGTGAGCCGGGAGCATAAGAGTCTCAGAGCTCCAGTGAACGAGGTGCTGAATGTTTCCAGTCAAAGATCTAAGGGGTCAAGGGTCCAGTGACTGACCAGTTTAATATTTCCATAAGAAACTAAAAGTAATGGGATCCAATGATTCTAACTCTTAAACATGTATCATAAATAAAATCCCCCAAAGAATGAGAGATAACCAATGGTGGTTAGTCTGCTGCTTTGCAACTCAGGCAGAGGATGTGGTTAATGATACTAATCTGTACTTCTGTCAAACATTTAAGAGTTTTTCAAGCAGATGTGACCAAGAAAAGTGACGTCTCCCTTTGACATCTCAACAGCCTTACCCATTGCAAACCCTGAGGCCAACAGCTCTTTCACTCATGCATGTTCCAAGGAACTCACACCAGTGGAATGTGTTTTTGCATTTACTGACATCAAACAACCTTAAGTCATTTGTCTCTCTTCATAGAGACTCAAATGCGTGTTCCTTTAGCATTCTTTGGTTTCTTCTGATGCTCTGAATTCACAGCGTAGCACTTCCCACTACGACTTGGCTCAGCAGGCAAATTTGGCTGACCATTCTAACTCCTGACTACTTCATATTCAGTCTCAAGCAAAGTATTGCAGTCCAGCTTGGCATATTTCTCTTCCACCTGAACACATATCTGGATCCTTTCAAACCCTTGAGAAATTATGTAAACTCTACTATCTTTTTGTCACAGGATCAGAAGTCGTGACACGCTTTTGGTTTGTTTCATCATCAATTTTTATCAGGTTATCCCAAGCTCAGGAATATCCCCAATATATCCTGAACATATATAAATGAAAATATAACTTCAAAGAATGAGAGGTTACCAAGGTGTGATATACTGCTGTTTCACAACTCATGCAGAGGAAATGGTTCAGAATATTAATCTATACATCCTGCTGATTACAAACAAGATGACAAGCATTTCAGCGGATGTGACCCAAATACACAACACAGAGAGTAAAATAAAATTAGATCAGATATTGTATTGATTTTATTTACAATCAATTACAATGGAAGAGACTTTGTTTAAATAGTACCACTAACACTGTAGGGATAGACTGGGCCCACAAGGTTGATAGAGTATAGTCATGCCAGAAAGACATTATTTGACACAAAATATGAAAGCAAATAAATTAACACTGTTTGAAGCCCTAATTTAAACTTGTCAGCCCTGTCAAACTTTGGATTTCTCTACACCGTGATACAATGTAGCCTACATGTGGCTACAACTCAGCATCTGATGAGTTTGGAGAGTAGTGTCTTTTTTATCACCTTTCCAAAACCAGAAACACAAGAGACAAAACTGTTGATCTGCTCAAACGTAAGCTGCAAATGTTAGCATGCATGGCTACTACTGAACTACCTACAATAGTAGCCTGCATCATTTCCAAAAGCAAGGAGCATGTCATTAGCTACGTCATATAATATATTAGGTAACATCAGAAAATACTGTTTGGAAATTCAAACATTAAATCATAATTCACCACTGTGTGACCATGTCTCCGAGAAGTGTTTTCAAAACCACAAACAATTCTTACCTGCATGCATTAATCTGGAAATCCTGCGGGTTTGTGTTCAGCACAAAATAATCAGTATTGTGTCCTCTGTGGCTGCTGATGTTTGGCTTCTTTTAATTTGAATCTACTGGTGGAATATTACATGGGTTGTGAACAGGACAGGACAAGGACCATGTCATTGGTCAGGCTCTCTTTGTGACACTGAACCACCTTCTGCAGTAACTTGAAAATATCAAGGACTTTTCATTTCACCCCTCTGATGGCTTAAGTCAAGAGTCCTATCATCTGAAATCACCTGCAGCAGTATTGGGTTTAGTAGATCACAAGTGTCTGTACTACACTCAGTGACTCGAGGTTCCTGATGTGAATTTCAGATTCAGCAGCCTTTCTGTTACCACAGCAACATCAATATATATGTAACACACGTACAAGATATCACTTAATTACACATTATCTATGCTATGAAAATCTAGCCCTTGTCATGCTAGAGAGGTGATCACCCTCATGAATATGCATATGCAAACTACACAAACACTTCCTTCTTTCTTTGATTCTAGGAAGCATTTAAAGACTGAATCTGTCAGTGATGTGTGCCACTGCCTTTCAGTAGCTCAGCTGAACTGATCTCACCATGTTTATCAACTGCAAACTGGTAATACTGATACTCGTACTGACTCTTGATGGCCAAGGTAGGTTTTGTTTTTTTGGCACTGTTTCACACAGTGTATTATAGCATGCGGTATATGATGAACTACATTCCACTCTGGATACTGTGAGACATAAAGTTCAGGACGATAGAAAAACTGATTTAACCAGTTTCTCACATTTTTCTCAGTTCTTACAGGGAAAATCTTTGGTGGTCACGAGGCTGTGCCACATAGCAGGCCATACATGGTGCTTTTGGAGCGGCACATGCACGATGGTAAAACAAGCTACTGTGGTGGCTTCCTTCTGAATGAGGATTATGTGATGACTGCAGCCCACTGTAATGCTAGGTCAGTTTATCTACTGGAAATCATGGGGCCCCTGAAAGAATTATTTCAACAACAGCTTAGATTCATACATTCAGACTGTCAAGTATGCTTAATGAATTGCGATATAAATTCAAGTCTTTTAATATTTTAATGTTGTAATTTCAGTTCCTACAAAGTCTTACTGGGAGTTCATGATGTTCATAAACGTAGTGAAACACAGAATATATCTGTGGCGCAGGCATTTCCACATGAAGACTACGTTGCAACAGATTTTAAAAATGACATTATGCTCCTTAAGGTAACTTTTTTGCCTTTTTTTAAAATTCCAATTTTTGTTTGTCATCATGGTATTTGAGTTGTTGAATGCATTGATCAGGAGGAGATCTGAAAAACTGTACAGATTGATGTTTACATTTTTTAACTATATTTTTATCTCTTTGGTTCCTCAAGTTGAGCTCCAAGGCAAATTTCAACAAAAATGTGAAAACCATTGCTCTCGCAGGCCAAGATGATGGCTCTCTCCCAAAATCATGTATAGTCTCTGGCTGGGGAAGTTATGAGAGGAACAACAAACATATGTCTCATGTACTCATGGAAGCCTATGTAACACTCATTGACAGTGAGAAGTGTCCTAAGGAAAAGTCATACTGTACTGAGGGAGCGAACGGGCCGGGTGAGGTATGTACATTTTTCTGACATAACATTGACAAACATACTTTGGTCATCCATAATAATTAATTCACTGTTGTTGAAATCACTGCATACTGTGTATGTATTTCCAGGGAGATTCTGGTGGTCCATTGGTCTGTGAAGATGGGAAGGCATACGGGGTGGTGTCCTCCTCCAAACTAAACCCTAATGGCCTGCACATCTATAGTTACACAAAAATTCCTGACTACAGAAGCTGGATCAATTCAACTATGAAGCCTAACGGAAAGCTCTACTAGATCTATCACTTGATCAAATTGCAATATTTGAATGTACTGTTTGTGTAATGTTGGAGAGTTAATAATTGAATATGATTGCAAAGCAAGGAGACCCAAGTCAGACCCAAGTCTGGCTTGCTTGTTTCAGACAGATTCAAAAATTAAATGATTGAAAATATCTGAATATTATTTAGTTAAATTAAAACCAAAGTGATATGTTTTGGCTTTTTATGCTGTTTCTCTGCATCAGGGTGGTAGACAAGCAAATCATGGCACAGAAATGAATTATGGCTAAAAATCAGACATTTAAGGGGGGACTGTAGATGTGAAATCTATTGATGTTAGATACAGTATCTCATCCAGCTCTTAAATATCACATTATTTACATTATGTACATTATTGCTTTCTGCATCAGGATCCTCTTTGTTTTGTACCATCTTTTAAAAAATAAACCATGGCATGCAAATTAAGTACTGTTAGTTTGATACGGCATGTATTCCTGATCTTAAATACAACAGTATAGAAATTACATTCATTACTTCATTGTGTCTTCTCTGCATCTTTTTAAACAATAAACTGTTGCTCTCTCACCATGTTCTCAGTCCCTCTGTTCACTACTGTTTGAGAGTGAATTAACTTAACAAAAGACAACACCGGCTCCTTGTGAAAAAAGTGTATTAATGCAGTAAGAACAGTTTTATTATACACTTCAAGTGAGACTTGAAGTTTTCCTCTTATTTAGAAGAGCTAAAACAAATCAAATCTCTGCCTGTTGTTTAACAGAGACGGTCACTGCATTTTTAGAAATTTCTGACAGCTCAGTGCTCAGGGTGGACACTGACAGCATCTGTCATTACTTTGTAATTAGAAATACTTTTTATTTCCACTTTTTGAAATTCTTTAAGGAATTTATAAAGTTTAAGCAGTAAATCAGGACACCATTTTTATTTAATTATTTTTATTATTATTTATTTCATTTAACCCTTATCCTAACCCTTTATTAACATGTCCTGCCCAACAGCCTGGTATAGAGTATGAGGACTGTTGTGCCAGACAGATTTTGCCTTAACAAGAGAGTATTAATATGCTTCTTTGTCAGATATTATTATTATTATATTATATATATTATGACCTATAAATTATTATTTATATAATAACAATTTTGAACATGTATTGATTTGCCACAGGGCCGGACAGAGTTACAGAAATGGGGATGGGGGGCACAAACAACTCACAAACAGCTACCACAGAGAAAGGACAGCTCCCGGGGGGGGGGCTTGGGGTGAAGAAAAAACAAACAAACACAAAACAAATACAAAAAAACAAAGAGACAACCCGCCAAACAGCAGCAATAAACAGCTGACATAAGAAAACAACTAAGGGGGAATGAAAAGGAGAAACAGTCAAGCAAAATAAATAAGCTGTAACTGTACTTAACCGTGGACAACCTAAATTTGTTTTTGTGTGTGTGTGCATAAGCCTGTTACAGAATGTGGTGTTTAGTGAGAGTGGAACACCACACCTGCGGTGGACCGACCCCAGCAACAGGCTGCCAAGAACACCAGTAGCCACGACACCCTGCGACCCCACCCAAAGCGCAAAGAATCCAAGACCACATGTCCCAGGGACAGCCACGCCCCGTCTCAAGGGGGAACAGCAGAGAGCCATGCCAGGGAGCACTCCGCCGCCAAGGAGTGGAAACGCGGGACAACCAGGGCAGACAGTCCCCAAGCCCAGCCGGAGGCAATCCCCCTCAAGTGCAGGCCGGTCCTGAGGCCGGACACACATTGGAAGAGAACTGGCTGGGGGAAGCAGCGGAAGTCGCACCCCTGCCAAAGAAGCAATGAACGCCCAGGCCCAGGGACACACCACCCACCCCAGACATGAGCATGAGCCCGAGTCCCAAGTCTCCAAACTCCCGAGTCCAGGGAGGGCCCCCAAACCACGGGAGCCACGCCTCGCGCCCAACTCACACCTGGCCAACCCCACAGTGCCCCCAACACCCCGGGGCACCCAGGGGCAGGACAAAAGGCCACACACTTTCAACCTCCCCCATCTGCCTCTGTAAATGTATTGTGTTGGATGCATGTCATGGTTTGTGAAGTGTTGTATGGTGGAGTGAAGATAAGTGGAGGGAGCTGAGGGTTCGAGTTGCCAAATGTCAGCCTTGAAATCTGAACGATTTGGAGAAGATCTGCAAAGATAAGAATGATTTTATTACACTCAAAATTGAGTTGGAGCATGCTTACACCATACACATATAAAATAATGCTATATAGACACAAATAACAAATCATGCTGTACTGTCACATTACTTTAAGGACAGAATAAGCCTGTTGTTGGTCATAATTCATGTCAGTCATCTGTATCATTGTTGCATCAAAATAACACTCAAAGGAAATAAGTCTCCCTAGTGCAGATCCGTTGCCAGATAAACAGAGGTCTAACACTCCATACTAATACTGTCTCATATTAACCCTCTGTTTAGTCATTTGCCTGTGATCAGAATTTCTCAAATAATGATGGTTTTAGTTGTATTTTGTCTTTGGAAGGGAAGAAACCTTTTGAATTGCTGCTTGCCTTTAGCACCACCATAAGGCTGTTTCCGTTATTTACATGAGCATATTGATGACTGCAGTATTAAACACACAGACAAGCAGTATGTACATGCATGATGTATACTGTATGCTGAAAACCTATTTGGAAAACTTTGCTAGTAAATGTCTAATTTACAGATGCATTCAGATGAGGAAGCAACCACTATGACTTAATGCTGAAGCCAATTTACAATCATCTTGAGATGTGGCTCTTCTAATGGCTACTATATACTGGCTCCACTGTTTTCTGCTCTGAATAATCCACACAATTCTGTGTAGGTAGCTACTCTAGTATAATGACCTGATTCACAGAGTGCAGATTGTGCTAACCTGGTGCTGGATGTAAAATCTTATTGATTTACCAGAAATAATAATAAAAAACGTATTGGTTGCAACAAAGAGAATTTAGCTTCAAGCTGCAATACATGGTAGTCCCTGGTTACAATATACTTAGATATCGGTATAGATACTGAAAGACACATAAGCTTATAGCAAAATGTTTCACTGTATTATTTTTTTCTCTTTTGTAGGTAAGAGAGAGAGAGAGCTATGGACATTATAATCATGCTTCTGACTCTGTTAAGGGCAATTTTACATCTTGTACCACTAAATTAAAATGAACTCTGCAAAATCCTATCCTGTTTCATTTTTAAATGGGTAGATGGGTGTATTTAAGGTGATGCTGAGAATTTATCATACTAATCTCACCATAGCTGTCATACAGTACCTCGCTGACTCTGCTGTGGATCTCCATATCATCTGACTCCTGAAATACATGAGAAACAAGAAAAAATAACCAGTGTAAAAAAGACAGTTTTGTTAAACTTAATTGAATTTGAAAAAACCTAATTGAAAACAGTAGGAATTCCTGTGTTCCTACACAAAACATTATGTTGTCATCATAAGCTCCATGCACAATCAGATGTCATATGCTCATATTGGTCTCACCTGCTATCCCTGTTTCGACCTCCTTGAGAGCATACACCGGCACTCCTGTATCCTCTCCTGAAGCTGCTTTATTCCATGGCTACATATACCTCTATCACTTTTTATATCCTTATTGAAGTCTCATTTCACCAAGCCTTCTGCACCTATAAAATAAGGGAGGAGAAATAAGTAATATTAGAGAAATATGCGCATCTTAAGCTGCTGCACATGCACTCATGGGAAATTATCTGCCTTGCAAGACAAGCTCCCATATAAATAACTTCCACAGTGGTATTTTTATATGGTTGATTTGAAAGTTGAATTACAATCTTGTCTTGTGTCCAACATCATCATCAAGTGGATGGATAAATGTAGTTGTTTTATTGTTTTGCATTGTTTTTACCTATGTACTTTTATTTACTTTGCTAGCTTTTCAGTTGTTGAAAGTTGTGGTTTTCCAAATGAATTCTGCTTTTGATTCTTAGGGTAATGACAATAATTGCTGCTGGCTGTGGCAAACCTGTTTTATTTGCTAAATTTAGTAGGAGCCTATATGGCAAACAATCTTCAACTTCAGCCTCACATAATTGTCACATTTTTTATTTATTTCACTAAAATGGTTTCTAAAGACAATGTATATGTTTGGTTGGCTGAAATCTCAATTTCTTTTTTTTGCAGAATCACAACTCTTTTTTTTGTCTTGGTGCAGGCTATAAACTAAATTACTTCTTGTAATTCAAGTTAATACCTGCCTTAAATTTATCTGACCTTATGAAACTTTAAATGTTCCTTTTGATGAAACTCTGGCAGTAAGAATTCCCTGGTCATTTTGGAGGCTGTATTTTCAAGTGCTGGTAGTTCTAATATTTTACTGCTTCATTCACATTTCATAAGCTTTACAAATTAGGATTAATCACAAGGCTGTAACCAGTCAGCAAACTGTGTTTCAAACACTGACTAAGTTGCAAACAAACAATTGTAATATATCCAACTGACGCATTTATCATCTGCTGAAGACATTGTTGTCGTATTTTTTGTTGTTTTTGTGATAGTGTGGAATATTAGCACATAATTTTGCCAAACAATCTTTTTTAGAATGACATGTATAATAGTTAGCTAACTGTTAGCCATGTTAGTATGAAGCTTGACTGGCAGTGCAGCTGTGCACTCATGATGTGACATGACTAGCTTGGCTAAGGTTAGCTATTCATGTTTAACACATTATACATACAGTGAGGGAAAAATTTGATCCCTTGCTGATTTTGAATGTTTGCCCACTGATAAAGAAATGAGCAGTCTATAATTTTAATAGTAAGTTTATTTGAACAGTGAGAGATGGATTTGCATTTTAATGTGTGAAGTAAGTGTTTGACCCCTCTGAAAAACATGACTTAGTACTTGGTGGCAAAACCATTGTTTTGCAATCAGTCACAGAGGTCAGACATAGTAGTTGGCCACCAGGTTTGCACACATCTCAGGAGGGATGTCATCCCTCTTATCTTTGCAGATCTTCTCCAAATCATTCAGATTTCAAGGCTGATCTTTGGCAACTCAAACCCTCAGCTCCCTCCACAGATTTTCTATGGGATTAAGGTCTGGGGACTGGCTAGACCAGTCCAGGACCTTAATATGCTTCTTTTTTTGAGCCATTCCTTTGTTGCCTTGGCCGTGTGCTTTGGGTCATGGTCATGCTGGAATAACCATCCATGACCCACTTTCAATGCCCTGGCTGAGCGAAAGAGGTTCTCCCCCAAGATTTGACGGTACATGGCTCTGTCCATTGTCCCTTTGATGCGGTGAAGTTTTCCTGTCCCCTTAGCAGAAATACACCCCCAAAGCATAATGTTTCCACCTCCATGTTTGACAGTGGGAATGATGTTTTGGGAGGGGTCATTCCTCCTTCTCCAAAGATGGCGAGTTGAAATGATGCCAAAGAGCTTGTTTTTTGGTCTCATCTGACCACAACACTTTCATCCAGTTCTGAATCATTCATATGTTCATTGGCAAACTTCAGACAGGCCTGTACATGTGCAGGATTTCAGTCCTTCGCAACATAGTGTGTTACAAATTGTTTTCTTGGTAACTATGGTCCCAGCTGCTTTGAGATCATTGACAAGATTCTCCTGTGTAGTTCTGGGCTGATTACTCAGTGTTCTCATGATCACTGCATCTCCACGAGGTGAGATCTTGCATGGAGCCCCAGACCGAGGGAGATTGACAGGTGTTTTGTGTTTCTTCCATTTGCGAATAATCGCACCAACTGTTGTCACCTTCTCACCAAGCTGCTTTTGGCGATGGTCTTGTAGCCCATTCCAGCCTTGTGTAGGTCTACAATCTTGTCCCTGACATCCTTGGAGAGCTCTTTGGTCTTGGCCATGGTGGAGAGTTTGTAATCTGATCGATTGATGGCTTCTGTGGACAGGTGTCTTTTATAGAGGCAACAAACTTGATTAAGAGGACTCCCTTTAAGAGTGTCCTCCTAATCTCAGCTCATTACCTGTATAAAAGACACCTGGGGGGTCAGAAATCTTTCTGACTGAGAGGTGGTCAAACACTTATTTCGCTCATTAAAACATTTTTACATGTATTTTCAGAATGTTTTTGTTGTTATTCTGTCTCTCACTTTTCAAATAAACCTACCATTAAAATTATAGATTGATCAGTGGGCAAACAGACAAAATCAGGGGATCAAATAGGTTTTTCCCTGACTGTAATTGTCACGATCCTGTCTGTGTGTCTTGTTGGGGAGTCTGGGTTTTAGTTACTTGTACTTAGTTGGGGTTCTTGTATTCATTATTCTGGTCTGTTGAGTTTTGGGGTTCTGTCTTGTGCTAGTTGGTCTGTTTAATGTCTGTAAGTTCTGGCTGTCTCTCTCTTTTCCCTTGCTCTCTCCCTGCCTGATTGTCTTGTTAGTCTCATGTCTGTCACCTGTGTGCTCCCGCCCTGCTCGTTAGTCCCTGGTGTTAAATGTTTGGTCTTTCCCTCTGTCTTTGTCGGGTCATTGTTTGTGGATTACCCTGTGTAGCTGTGCGCTTGTCTTCCCTGTCTCGTCATTTTTGGATTCTGGGTTTGGTTTTTGGACTTTGTTATTCAGCCACTCACCAGTAAGTGTGCTCGCTTTTTGTTGCCTTTGCCTTTTTATTGATTAAACTACTGAACTTACCTGCTCCTCTCCGTGTCCTGCAATTGGGTCCTACTACCACCACCACACACACAATCCTGACAGTAATATCCAGCTAAACTAGTTTTCTGTGACTGTGGTAATTGAAGTTTATGGTCACACAGCACAAACTGTAGTAGACTTAAGACTGCTCATATTACATTGAAAAAAATAGCCTGTTATGTAGATTTGAGGTCATGCTGCCTTGTTACATTTTTTCCTTTAGATGTGACATGCAAGTTATTTGTGACACAAATGAATTGTGAGCAACAGCGCCACCAGGGCATTTTTCCGGGGCTTTAGCCCCGAATGTACCTCAACAACAAAAATATTTTCCATATTAATATTTAATACATATTTAATATATATTTATATTTACTCAGCCTGCCTGTGTTTAGAGTGAGCATGAGAGGAGAGTGAGAGAGTGCATTGCTTACAGCTTCAGAGTTTGTCCACGACAACTAAAAGGTACCTATCAAAATAGGCTAATCAAAACATTTAAATATAAATGTTGTCAGTCAGCATTTAATTAATGTACTTGCTACATAAACGGTTAACAGTCTGCAGCAAAGTTTTGAGAGAATAACATGACACAAATGACCAGGACATAGACGTCGCTCTGTGTCCCTCTGTCTCTGTCCCCCTCTCTGACACACCTTTGCTCTGTTTGACTGTCTCTCTGCTCCAGGATGCTTAATTCCCTCTGAAGCGGCTGTCAGCTGCACTTTATCGTAGGTTCTAAAGTTAACATTTGTGTGAATTTGTGATGATATTTCTGTCTGATCACAGTTTCGGTTTTCTACATCTGATAAGCAGTGCTCTCATCAAAAGGTAAAAACATGAAAGCTTTCTGGGCTGGGCTAAGCCAATGTTTCAAGAGCCTGGAAACGCTACTGATCATGAGTATTGTATAATGCTTTATGGCACCACAACGATAGACTTTAAACAAAATTCTTCAGCAAGCAAGCTAGAAGAAGAAGCAAAAAGTATATAATGTACAATGTAAGTTCTGTGGAAAAACTAATCTCAGTATCGATATCATAGCAGAGGCTACAAAGATACTAAAGACATCACAGGAAGGCACATGCAAGGGAGTAAATATAGGATTGACGTGAGCTGAAACAGCTGTAAAGATGCAAGACAGATGACGAGCTGGCTGTCTTTCTTTTGGATTTGTAAGTAATAACTTATTAGCTGGAATGCTGTGTCTTGTGTTGTTGCGCTTGTTTGATGTTGATGGCTGTGTTCACAAAGTTGGGGGCTAGTTTTTGATCTCAATGTTATTATAATGGGGAGGTTTTATTACCTAAAATAGTTAACTGCGTGTCTAAGTGGGGATTACTGATGAAGCAGGAGCCATACACAATATTTTGATTTTTTTATTTAAGTTATTAAATATTTAACTTTCTTTGCTGTGAGTATTTCCAGAGGAGGTTGAGGAAGCACAGGGGGGTCTGGCCATCCTGCCTGTGTGAAAAGAAACCTCAAATCAGTAATATTCAAGGTTCACAACATAAGTGATTGTACTCTGGTCCAGTTAGATATCAAATTAGCTCACAGATAACACAAACAATGGTAGTACTCACCTTTTCCTGGTTGTTTCATCAGCAGGGGACGGAGGCCCAAGCATCTGCTTAAGAGCTGCTGGAGCAAACCATGAAGCTGAGGGTGGGGGGGAGTAAAGATCTCAACAATGCTGATTTATGTGATTATTTTGTGTATGTGATTATATGATAGAAATTTGGATTTATGTAAATATTCATTCTTTGTGATCTAAATGATGGTGGTGCCACCTGAGTAGTTTTACCCACTTAATTACCTGCAGGAGGGAGTGTATATGGTGTATATTGGTGTCTCATCTTGTCTGTATGGAAAACAATAAATTCCTATGTTGTGCTTTGCATTTTACCTCTGTCTCATGTCTCTCTCTGGAAAAAACTTGGAGCCACCACCGTGCCATCGGACAGTTATCATAACAACTGCACTTGTACAGCTGTCTTTATTTACCATAGAGGTAAATACACTTGAAAAAAACCCCACATCTTTCACAATGTTTCATTTCATTCAAAATGTCAGGTGCTCAGAAAAAGGCCCAGAGACAAAACCAGTGTTAAAAGGAATAAAATCAGGACATTTACTCAAATACTGTACTTGAATACTATATTGAGGTACTTTATTTTAATTTTATGTTAGTTTATGCTGAAAAATCTAGGTCCACTGTATTTTGGTGTTCCCAAATAGTTATTTCTTTCCAGGTGTCTTGAACAACAGTAGATTGATCTACTTGAGGTTTAATATGAGCAGTGGAATGCTGCTTAAATGGCCACTGCAAAAAGCTATATCTTTAAGGCCATGGAACAAAGGATGACTCTTTAAGAGACTTGAACAAACTGATTTTCTCCCGCAGTCCACTAGGTGGCGGCACTGAACCTTGACAAAGTCCCTCAGAATCAGCGTTATTGCCAGGTATGTGTACACATACGAGGAATTTGAGTCTGGATTGTACATTGTTCACGATGTGCTTACTCATACAATAATACAATAACATAATGATAAAATAAAACACAGGCAACAGTATAGAGAACATCAATATACACACTCTAAACAAAACAAAAACAATATGACAGATATTATTATTATTATTACATACATCTTGGAGGTGGATGTGATATACAGGTAAACATATACATACATACACATACATGCATACATGTACACAGTGCGATGGAGCATAATACAAAGGATAGTTGAATAAATAAATATATATAAACTATTATGTGCAGGTGGTATTTACTTGAGGTAGGTGAATTTGGTATACAGTATATACAATATGAAAATATAATAACAGTATGAACAGCTCTGAAATGTACAATGATGAATAAAGAAGTGGTAACCAGTAAACAGGTGGCTGATTAGAGTTACTGGGTAACACTGACACTGTTCATCAGAGTGATGGCTTGTGGGAAGCAACTGTTCCTGAGTCTGTTGGTTTTGGCATACAGCTCTGCAGCGCCTACCACAGGGGAGAAGCTGGCACAGGTTGTCTACGGGGTGAGATGGATCTGCAGTAATGTTTCCTGCCTGTTTCCTGACTCTGGAAATGTACAAGTCCTGAATGGAGGGCAGGTTGGCACCGATGATCTTTTCTGCAGTCCTGACTGTCCGTTGTAGTCTGCCCCTGTCCTTTTTGGTGGCAGATCCAAACCAGATGGATGTGCAGAGGACAGACTGGATGATGGCTGAAATCTGATCAATGATGATGATGGCTGAGCAGAAGTGGATCAGCAGCTCCTTAGGCAGGTTGAGCTTCCTGAGCTGGTGCTGGAAGTTCATCCTGTGCTGGGCCTTCTTGGTGATTGTGTGTTGGGCTCCCTCTGGGATATAATGGATCCCAGAAACCTGAAGGATTCCGCAGCAGACACAGGACTGTTGAGTATGGTGATGGGGGGCAGAGTGGGGGGGCTCCTCCTAAAGTCCACGATCATGTCCACATTTTTGAGTGTGTTAAGGTCTAGGATGTTCCAGCCGCACCAGAGAGCCAGCTGATCAACCTCCCATCTGTAGGCCGACTCATCACCATCTCGGATGAGGCCGATGACCAATGTGTCATCAATGAACTTCAGGAGTTTGACAGATGGGTCTGCTGAGGTGCAGTAGTTGGTGTAGAGGGACAAGAGCAATAGGGAGAGCACACACCCCTGTGGGGTGCCAGTGTTATCTCGGTGCTGGATGTGATGTTCCCCAGCCTCACTTTCTGACTCCAATCAGTCAGGATGTTTGTGATCCACTGACAGGTGGAGGCTGGCACAGTGATCTGGGTGAATTTGGAGCTGAGGATGTCTGGGATGATGGTGTTGAACGCCAAGCTGAAGTCCAAAAACAGGATCCTTGCATGTGTCTCTGGAGAGTCGAGGTGTTGCAGGATATAATGCAGTCCCAAGTTGACTGCATCGTCCACGGACCTGTTAGCAAACTGCAGAGTGTCTAGCAAGGGGCCTGTAATGACCTTCAGATGGGCCAACACCAGTCTTTCAAAGGACTTCATGACTACAGATGTCAGGGTGACAGGCCTGTAGTCATTTGTAGTTGTAATTGTAGTCATTTTTTGGGAACAGGGATGATTGTGGAGCGTTTGAAGCAGGATTGAACTTCACACAGCTCCAGTGATCTGTTGAAGATCCGTGTAAAGATGGTGGCAAGTTGGTCTGCACAGATTTCAGGCAGGATGGAGACACACCGTCTGGGCCAGGAGCCTTCCTGATCATCTGCCTCTGGAAGAGCTGGTACCCATCCTCTTCACAGATTGTGAGTGCAAGTGAGGGGTCTGTGGGGGGGGGGTAACAGCATGGCTGTGGGGGAAGGTGACTTTTTGAAGCTGGAGTTAGAGTTTGGTGTGACTGTTGATTTCTCAAACTTACAGTAAAATCCCTTAAGCTCGTCAGCCAGTCGTTGAGTACCAACAGTGTTGGGGGATGGTCTCTTGTAGTTTGTGAGTGTCTGCAGGCCTCACAGGGTCACTGGCTGTGAAGCTGTTTTCTAAATTTTCAGCATAGCTCCTCTTAGCTGCTTTGATCTCTTTAGTCAGTATGTTCCTGGCCTGGTTGTACAGGACTCTGTCCCCACTTCTGAAGGCTTCCTGTTTGGTCTGACAAAGCTGCCTGACTTTCGCAGTGAACCAGGGTTTTTAGTTGTTGTATGTGCGGAAGGTTTTAGTTGGCACACACGTCCTCACAAAAACTGATGTAAGATGTCACAGTGTCAGTCAGTTCGTCCAGATCGACCAAGGCAGCAGCCTCAAAAACACTCCAGTCAGTACAGTCTGTACCGTACAAATCAAGCTTTGACTCGTAGGTCCATCTTTTCACAGTCTTTACAACAGGTATAGCAGATTTCAATTTCTGCCTGTAAGCCTGTGTGACCCTTTGAAGTTAAATGCAATTTGCTGCATAGTTCGGTTAACTTTAGGGTTGGGGGACAGCTGACATGTCGCCTGTTGAGTGGTGCCTAAGCCAGGTGCAGCAAGATTTTCATATTTATGAGGTTCAGTATGAAATATGACAAGGCAGAAAAATGTGTATTAGGATGAGTTAGAATGACTAACAAGTTCAATTATTAGCAAAGTCTGAAAGGCTGACAGATTATTGAGGTTAACTAAACCTCAATAATCTAAACTAAAAAGAAAAAGTAGGAAGATGATGAAGATATGGTTTTAATTGCAAATACACCATCAAGCTACTGAGCAGAAATACAATCAGGTTGTCTTGCAATAAGCTGTTTTGAAACAGTGATCCTGGACTGTCTCTAAAGTAAATGTGCTTGGTGTAGGTAATTGAGATTAGAAAGTTAAGACCACAGTCAGGTTAAAAATAGAAGTAGATACTGCTGCAGTAAGCACTCTGAACTACCCGTTTTCTACCTCAGCACCTCCTACACACAAGTGCACCTCATGGCTTCCTGTGCAACACCACAGTTTTCCATTGTGGTAGACTTAGGCCTATCATGGTTCACTGACAACTTTAGTCAGGTGAGAACCTGCAAAATAGGCCTGTTGAGATATTTAAAGAGAATATAGTTCATATATTAACGAACTGTGTTTATGCAAAATGTGAACAAATAGTCCCTTTATTTATAATTCTGATGCACAACCAGTGATTTAATGTGTCAGATTTTTACCATCAAGCAATAAACCAGACAAGTAGTCACTGAAGCAATCAGACACTTTGCAGAACAGAAATGTTGTGTGATGCACTGTTTCTTCTTCAAGTATCCCAAATATAAATGTTTTTCCTCCCTATTTTTTGCTATGTCATTTATGTCAGTTTAATTGATATGACAGAAGGGGGCACTCTAAGCAAACCTATCGCAGGCTTCCTTTTGCAAGTTGGAGTCTGGACCAGTACTACCTCTGAGTGGTTCATTGACTGCAGCCTACAAGTGCCTTGTCCTACACTTGACTTCCTGTTTGATGTTGATTGCTATTCTGAAGCCCCAGCTCTGCAGTTGCTTAGAGATTTGATGCTTCAGGGGTCATATGTGACTGTGATGCCTGCATTGTTTAGTACAGATGATTGTTTAGTTATGATTATTTATTTTACTTATTTCACTCCCAACAGATAGATTTCAGTGGTAACACTTCCATCGTCATAAGATGAATGTGTGAGTGGCTGGTTTTTATTTTTATTCTTTAGTCTTCCCAACATCAGTTTTATGAGGATCACATAAATGTAGTAACACAGTCCTGAACTGAAAGATAATGATGCGAAAAGCTGCCTGTGTGCCTTTAAGAGGCAAGATCACATTGTTATTCTGGGTTTGTCCACAGGCCGACTGTGGAGGTGGACAGATAGTGGTTCTGAGGGTGGTGTGTGGGGGAGAGAGAAGGTGTGGGAGGGGCATGTGTAGGAGTCTGCTAATATGAGTCTCCGGGGATCAGTATGGATTAGAAAGAGAGGGAGAGAGAGAGACACCACGATGTGGATGAGATGTCCTCTGGATGCATCCCATGTTTTACAGCACGTCCAAGGAGGCTGAGATTGATCCTGTGTTCCCCAGAATGGTGTTGCAGGCTGAACACTCAAGGCTAAGCTGCCCATTAACAAGCCAATAATTTGTGTCATTATGTGAAGACTGCAGCTGGTGCCACTGATGCACTGCTTCTCACATGTCAGGTCTGAAGACTGAAAGGAGTCTTTGCGCTGCTCATTACATAGCCAGCCTCTCATTACATAGCCAGCCTCTCATCCCCGCTTCCATCTTTTGTCTTGGAGGCATGTGTGGCAGAAAAGGCTTGGCCTGGATAGCTTATTTATTTCCTCCCCAGTTCCCTTTTTGAAACACAGCATGCTCAATATAAAATCAATGTATTAAGTGTTCTCGAGTATGCAGAGTGACGGGCTGCCATTCCCACTCTATGCCTTTGGCTGTGATTACAGCTAATTTGAATGATTGAAATGCTTCCATAGTGGAGTTGGAGTGAGTAAAGTGAAGGGCTCACACAGATGAAGGGGGAGGAGGCGAGAAAGGCTTGGCTCTACTCCAGGTGGAGGAGGTGAGTCATTCCCCACACAGATAGACAGTCTATCAGTGTGCATGCATGTGCTTGTGTCTATGTATATGTTGCCCAGATTGTTGTTGAGAGAATAAAATAGTGCTGTGAGCAACAGAGTGATAAAGAATGAATACCACTGTGTACATTGTGCATCTCTGTTTGTTTTTGACTTTGTGGGCCGATTACAGTGGGTATCTCTGGTTAATCTGCATATTCTGCAGCTGAATGGTGACTGTATCTATCATGTCCAGGCCAGCTGACTCCAATTCCCAAGGTGGGTGTAAGATTCACGTGGCTCAGCATCAAGCAAAACAAGGGCAAACAGGGTTTCAGTGGACAGAAATAATTATTTGATGTGTTGTTAAATTATTACACCTTACATCTGTACTATTTAACCTCTAATTTCAAAACGAGAAAAAAACACAGTGACTCTCTTTACTGAAAGAGGCATGGCCAAAATAGCAACACATTTCATGAGCATGCATCTATATTTTATATTTTCACACTTTTCATCAAACATGTGTGCAAAACTCTGTGTGCGTGCTACTGGTTCATTTGTTTATTGTGTTGCAGATGCAGAGCGAGGTATGTTTTAGGCCATCTCAGGTGGGCGTCAGATTTATGTGGTTTCAGCATCAAACTAAACGAGGGCAGCTAGAAGTTTCAGAAGCAGGTAATGCTCCCCTGATCTGGAAACGAGATTACTTGTTGTGTGTGTGTGTGTCATATTTTTATTTCTGTTCCATCTCACCAGGATATAGGCATTCGAGGTTGAGACTTCATTATTGAGAGTTGTGGACTCTCCTGGCAGATTATTTAGATCTGAAGCATGAACATACAGAACACACACAAACCGGTCAGCTCGCAAACACCCTCCTGCAGTAAATGTGCAGGTACACATACATTGTTATATTAGCTTTTGTGAGGCATGTTTGTTTCCGAGAGCAAGACACAGATCTCACTATATTCATAAGGTATTTCTGGATGATGGCAAGCACGTTGTTGGTTGCTTGTCATCCATCAAGGGAGGGGTGTATACAAAGAGGACATTCTGTTCCAGACAAAGCAAACAAGCAGGCATACAACACTGCTGCCTTCTTCCACCCCCGCCTGCCCATGCACCCCAGCCCACTAGCTTGTCTCTTCCTAATAACCCTGCCAGACTGACTGACTATCTGACTGTCTGTCTGTCTGTCTCTGTCTGTCTGTCTGTCTGTCTGTCTGTCTGTCTGTCTGTCTGTCTGTCTGTCTGTCTGTCTGTCTGTCTGTCTGTCTGTCTATCTATCTATCGTCCACCAACGCCATTGAGGAAGTGCAAATAAAAAGTTGTTGTCATGGAAACCTGCCGTTCCTCCTCTCCTCATCACCCCCTCAGCACACTCAAACTTGTAGACGCATACGCGCACTCGCATTCGCACACAAAGCTATAGTATCTTGCATCTATTCTGTAAACACTCAAGAGACACAGATGAATTCAAGAGGCAATGCAGAAAAAAAAGTCCAAGTCTTATTGTAAGACCGACTGAGTGAGAATACAAAGAAACACTGGGAGATACAACAAATCATAAAAAGTACAAACCACTACAAGATGGTTTTGTTTTTGTTGTCTGATATATGCTGATGTGTACTTGAGAAACACTATAACTATTTCAAATGAAATTAATGCAACATTTCCAGTTTAAATAGAAATGGTGATAGTTTTTGGTCTAAATTACCTGTTTGTTGCTGTTGCTGTCAGGCCAGAAACTAGAGACATGATTGATGTCAATGCACAGTAACATTGCCAAAGAAAAAGCAACACAGATACTAAAACTCTTTAGCAGCCAAATTTTACATTTTTGTCACGCCACAGCATTAGCAGTATAGGCCAGCCCTTTCTTCATGATTAACATTTCCCAGTATATATTGCTCAGATGATTTAGAGGCTGTTTCAGTGACATTTTTTTTCACAGAAACAGGTGATAGCCTCTAGGCCAAGGTATATGTCTGCGTTTAACCAAACAGCAAAATGGCTTCTTGACAGGAGGACAAACAGGAGTGACCCTGCCAAGTTAAGTGCAGTTTTCAGATGGTGGAGCAGCTGGTCAACTGCTCCTGCTGCTGCTGTTGTTTCTGTTGTTGTTGTCCCTGTGGTGACAACTTGGACCAGAGGAAGCCAGCTTAGCTTGTCATTTCCTAGGAAAGCAGGCACATGCGCACTAACACACACATGCACACAAATAGCAACACAGGTTACCGTGGGTGTGTCCCCAGCTGCACACAGGGCTGACGCACTTCCACTACGCCCCCCGTGCATGTTCCCAGGGGAGGGCACATGTCCCGCAGGTCTCCATTCATTCAAGGTGAGACGCAGATGACAGGACAAGTTGCTACCATGACAACGGTTGGTTGGGTAAAGGCGTGCGGCATGAGCCTACATGTTGGCTGATAATGAAATCACCCCTCCTTCTCTCCCTCTTCCAGTGAAACAGAAAACAGGCTAACTGTGACAGTGTTCCGCTTTTTGTATGTTAACACACATAACATTTTTTTATGATTTTGGTGTTGGGATGCATATATGTTGATAATGTGGGTGCTGAGGATAAGCAGATTATGGTCAGGTGTCTTGCTACCCTCAATCAATATGTAATCAATTCACTAGAGGTAATTGTTCAGGCACTGATTTCTTCTCGAAGCTGTTTTACCTGAAATGTGGTTCCAATCCTGCTAGTTTGCAATCTTGGGGGTTGGTTCAGTGCATTGTTGCATTCAGGATCAGACACATTGTAATTTGAATTCTTGCCAAGGACTGATGAGCCTGCACTACCCAACTCTGTTCTGATGTGATGCATTGAGCATGATTGGCATGTCGAGAGAGAAAATACAGCAAAAGAAAACAGAAGAACAAAGTGTTTGTCAAATTAGTCTATCATCCCCCAAGCAGCTAATGCATTTGATATGATAATTATGTTTATTTATTTTCCAGCTACTTGTTACACTAATTACGCTTTAACAAGCTTATTAGGCAGAGGTCTGCATGGGAGAGACACTTTGTTGTCATGTTTATGTTTTTGAAATTGTTCTTTTTTAAAATCAAAATCCAATCACCATTGATAAAATTGTATATGTGCTTATAAACCCTCTATAGTCAGTGTTTAAATCAGTATGCTTGATCTTAATCAAATAAGCCAACTTGCAGGCAAAACATCTGAGCCCTTTACTACAGGACTGACTAAATCTAAAAAAAAAAAAATCAATATTCTTATGTGGTGGTGGAGTGTCTGTGCCCTCTGCAAATCATTGTGACTTATAAAAGATCTTTTATCCCCTCCATTCCAGTTCATTCACTCTGCTCTAAATATTGTATTCAGACCATGGACTGTATTCAAGACGGACTACCACCTCAACAGCCTGTAGATAAGAAGATACATTGCTGGTGACATTTAAAAGGAGTCACTACCCCCTCATCTGCCTGTCCATTGTCAGCATCCTCAGTGGCCTATAATGAGAATGTGCACGCCCCGGCCATTATAAATAGTCTGTGTCCCGGTTAAATGCAACACCTCTCTTTGGGTGCTATTTGGGCTGCATGATTCACTGTGATTCATGCCAGTGTGTGTTCTCTCTGTTCTCACAGATGAGCTGGATGACCGGGGGGAGTAGATAAGGACTGCAATGGGAACATGGATCATGGGTATGTGTGTGTGTGTGTGTGTGTGTGTGTGTGTGTGTGTGTGTAGGCTGTGCCACGTGTGTAAGTGGTAAACTGAACAAAGAGAGAAAGAGATGGAGAGATTGAAAGTGCCCAGCTTAAGTGCTAAATTTGTCAGCCCACTGTCACAGAAATCAGGCCGTCTTGAAGGAAAAAATAGCACACAGAAGTGAACAATAAGTCCCTTCACGATGAACTGCAGTGGTACAACATCTGTGACCCGTGCGGCTGTGAGTGTGTGCATGATGGTCACGTGCCTGTTTGTGTGCAGCGGCAGGTGCAGCTACTTAAAGAAGGGGGAACCTTGTTATCACGCTCCCGGTATTATCCTACTGTGCATGCATACTGTACATCACCTCCTCTTTGGCTGTGACAGATGTCGTGATCGAGTGATGGGCACCTATTTCATCGCACCCTGCTGTCTGTTGTCTATGTACCAGCAAGGTAGGAGGGAGAGGCAAGAGCTAACAGATTGAAAGCCAGCCATGAGGACACATACTGTACTGGACACTTTGCGTAGCTCTTTGTGCAACCTAATATGCTGCTTGCTTGTTTAGCTTCTAATTATTTACACTGATATCACTTGGCATCTGCTGCTGGGACTGTATGTTTGTTTGTGCATGTATGTGTGTGTCCATGTACATGTGCGCGTCTGTGATTTCTAGCGCACACCAGCTCCCAGCGGCCATGTGGGTGTATGGTGGGTAGCTCAGAGTTACATTAATAGCCAAAGGGCAGGCAGGCAGGCAGGCAGGGAGGGAGGACATAGACAGGAAAGGGAAATACAGTTTGCTGGTCGCCCACCACTTCCTGTGTGTCTCCTACACTTGCAGCCCACGGACCAGAGCTGCTTCTAAAACCAGTTTGTTTGCATGCAGTGCGAAAGAAGATAACACAGAGCCAAAAGGTAAACATGGTGACAAAAGGGCGAGGAATGCCACTAACAAAATAGTGATAGGTTTGTCACTATAGGAGGGTTATGCAAGTTGCTGGAAATGACTTGCCCACACTGCCCAACCCTGCTATTTTCTAGTATGTGAAGTTAAGCAATCAAGGATTACAATGGCAATAGCAACAGCAGATAACAGATCGCTCTTACAATGACGTGCTGTCTGTCAACTTCATCCTATCACTACAAGATCAAAGTCCAATATTATTATTCACAGTAAACATAACTGAGCAAACTTTAAACTAGTTTAGTGTCAAACTGAGAGTGGAGTCAACAAAGCTGACACCCATTCCTCTTTAGAGATTACAAGGAGGATTGCAGTGTCAAGGCACATCCAGCAGAGGTCCTTCTCTCATTAAGTGTTGATAGCGCCTGTCCTGTCTTGAAGAAGGGACCAGCAGTGAATAGGTGATGAAGGTGAACCACCACAACAATTCAGAATCCAGTATTTCAGCTTTAACAGTGGAACATAAGTAATGCTTACTTGATCACAGTATGCCAAGTTTTCATCTTAAATGTTGAGAATATAAGTATGTTAAATATCACTGTCCATGATACATTTTGGTCCTTTTCCCCTTCTCGAGGGGCTCCACAACACAAAGCAGTCACCAGCCACTGCTGACAGATCAGATTGGCTGATAGGAAGCCAATGGTTTGCACACATGCTGTGCTCTCGTAAGAGGCAAACCCCCTGCCCTTCTGGGATCCCACATCCCCATTGAACTTTCCACCCACTCACCAAGGAATGCGGAGAGAGGGAGGGGAAGAGGGGGCTGTAAGAGGCAGAGACAGGGGATGTAAAGAGAGGGGTGGCACTGGGAGCCAAGTGAAGAAACAAGTAAAACGATGAGGAAAGACTGAGTGCAACAAATTTTGAAATATAGTTAAAAACAAATGGCCCTCATGGTAATATTCAGAGCCTTCTCATCAGACTGTTTGTGTGGTAATTAGATAATGTGAGAGCAGGGACAGGAATGCAATGACAAAGCTAGCGATGACATACCACACAGGTCCACGATGCAGAGGAGGCCATCTGAGGGGGGGCTGCATGGTTGAGGGTTTTACTGAACAGGTGAGGATTGACATGGACAAGAAAGGGCATAGGAATAAAAGAATGACAGACCCAAGGACACATGCACATTCACGTGAAAATGCACATACATATATAATTATCCAATGACATGGCGTGATGTGTCAGTGTCTTTGTCATTTGTCACAACAGTCCTACAATCCAGATAATATATTATGTGTGTGTGTGTGTGTGTGTGCGCATGGCTCTGTATCCGATATGTTTTGTTATGATCCTAACAGTAAAAACCTGTTTGTGCCTCATGACCTCACGAGCCCTCAGGTGGTTGTTTCGTTTTGTTTTGGCCACCGGAGTCTTGTCAACAAGTTGCTAATGCCTCTCTCCATCCCTTTTCTCTCTTTCCACAGAGTTTCTCAGAGGACCATAGCACTGATGAAAGCAGGTGCCTTGGTACGCCTCTCATTGAATTAGGAATTCCACAGCGTAAAGTGGCAGCATTGTTGATGAAAGGTTAGAGCTGTTTCAAATTCTCCCCCTAAATGAAAAGGCCCTCTCTCCAGCGGTTGTACAAAAAGAGGGATGACATTTTGGTTGCATCAGCTGTATATCTAAAGTGTCTGAAGCAAAATGCCAGAACGATCAAAGCCAAATAGGGAGGATAATACAGAGAGCACCTAGGCGCTCTTTGTTAGGTTATCTACCCACAAACCATAGTCAGACCTCATAAAAAGTCATTACGCCCCTCAGTGATGATTCTGTGAATACTACCCATTTAATGATAAACATTTACATGGTGGCAGTGAAAGGAATTTATCAGGTCTTTACATTAGGGATTAGATTCGGTGGTTGAATTAGTTTCTGTTCAAGGGCAGACAGGAGGATTGGAAACTCAGTGGGTGGAACATGAAGAGATTTCATAAGAGGAGGCAGGTGGTGGTGACACAAGACATTAAAGCTTCGCTCTCTTTCTTGGGATCAGTCTCTCGCTCTTTTCTCTTCTCTCCTCATGTTTGCCTCTACACACACACACACACACACACACACACACACACAACACACACACACACACACACACACCTTGGTGACATGTCACAGATGTGAATGGACATCTTTGCTTTGAGGTGTAGGCCTGGGGGAGATGCAAGGAAAATGTTGCATTTTCAAAGGTGCCACAAAAGCGCAGGACGTGAGAGGCTGGATCACTGACCTTTGTTGTCATTGCCCTCTGTTCAAGTCAGGCATGTACACGTCACTACCTCTCTGTATTGTTCATTGTTATAGAGAGCAGACATGCTATCTGCTTACCCCACCAACCTGCCACCATTCTGGCAACACCGACTCTCTGTATCCTAGTGACTCACACTAGGGCTCAAGCACTCCATGTTTACTCCTCTTTTCAGCTAGCAGCACCCCATAAAAGGGAGCGATCAGGCTAGAGGTTCAGTCATATGTAAGGATCATCAAAGGAACATGATGTCGAAAGGTAAACTTCAACTCTGCGCCCGCCCAACAGGCAGACAAGGTTGGGAGGCAGTGCAAACAAAATGGATGTATTTGCTTTTCATGTGAAAATCAATGGGCCCAGACAGATGGCGGTTTGTTTCCTCACTATTTACTCCCCGGCTCCTTGACAAATGTCCTCGCCGCCCCTCTTGGGCTGACGGTGCACAGGTAAGCAAAAAGCCATTCCTTCCTTTCCCACCCCAAATGGATGACAGATGTGCCAGCTACCACCCTATTTCTCTCTTTCTCCTTCTAAACTGGCATCCATTCATTGCTGGTGACCTACCTACACAAAACAGCCTTGAACTTGTTTAAAAGGAAATCGTTTAATAAGCTACTCCATCAGATAAACATCTTTATCTTCCATCTTTATCAGAAACTTTGGCCACCTAACACTTTAAAAAGTCAACTGGAATTGTTCCACTGTCAAGAAATAAAGCTTTTATTCATACAATATGGTGTGGTGAGTCATGTTGTGGAACAGGAGACAGACAGCGTCTATGGTCCATTACCACCAAAGATAGATAGTGACAAATACAATGATGAGTACTTCATGCCAGCCATGCCTGAAGTGTCTGAACTCAGAAGGGCGGTTAACTCGACCTGGCTCATGTAAGAGGTTGAGGTGCTAAAAGGAACAGACATATAAAGGTGCATTATCATTCTTTTCTGAAATATATACCGGATCCCTCCTGTGTGACTCAGAGATATTACAACAAACAGACTACGTATTCATGTTAGAGCCATAACTTCTCTTGTTCGTTTGAGGCAAGGAAATAGTTTTTAGATCAGCACGCCCACTCTGAAGCCATTTTCCCTGGACACAAATTTACACAAATTGCTTTTACTGGAATCTGCTTCAACTGGGACTGTGTGTGAATATTTTTCCTGGTCTCAATCACTATAAACTCCAGCTCTAGAGAGAGGAATGATCCTCACTGGAATCAGACTGAGGTCTGCACTACTGAATCTGTGGGTTTTAATAGAGCCTCGTGTGGAATCAGACTTTCCTTCTGCTGCTAAGAGAGATATTTTTAGCCAGACAGTGGCGCTTCTGCTCAAGTACACCAAGACAGCACAGAAGGTACATTTCTCTGATTTAGACTTTTTTTTCTGTGACTTTTAATACAAGAGTGATTCACAATCGCAGGCAGAATTCTGGTCGCACAAAGCCGCAGCTTGTAACAGGGGATGCTGCTTCCCCTTTATGTCTCCCTATTTTGCAAGAGAAGGAGGGGTAAGAAATGTACAGGGGGTGGGTGCGGGTGAAAGTCAGCATTCCAGCTAGACCAGAGCAGAGCAGAGGTCGTACGGGTAAAAGAGCATGGGCGGAGGTGTGGGTGTTGCGGTGGTGGTAGTGCAGGGGCGTAGAGGAGTAAAGAGCAAAGAGCAGTTCCTGATTCCACAGCCCTGAGCTCACCACCTTTGCGCCTGCCGCCAGCCACTCCTTTTCTCCTTCACACCATCCTCTTCCTTCTCCTCCCACTCCCCCCTCCATTATGTCTAACCATCTGAGGTGTTAACTCCTTGTTGGGCAGTTCCAGAGCCATTGGCGTCGATGTCGGTTTTCATGGAAGCTCGGGGAAAAGGCGGGCATGCTGATATGGATCCTTACTGGAAGTGAAGGCGTGTGTCCCGGTAAAGACAGAATGATTCACTGCGCAAATGTTTTTACCCATTTGCAACATCATATAATCTGCCTGGCAATTAACTGTGACCTGGCATGACGGACATGTCAGCACACACACACGCACACACACATGCAAGTGCACACATACACATAGAACACACAGATAGAGTACAGGATCAATGAGTGAGGGAAGGAGGGAAGATGAAACAGGGCAGACTGAGGAGGAGCTCTCGATTGGTCATGCCTGTGTTTAACCCATAAACACTGGGTTTAGTGAAGCTACACTAAACCATGAATGTTGGCTATATTAGCATTAAAACAATAGCAGATTAGTTATAAAACCAACTGTTACTGTGTCATCCCATTGAATATCTAAGGCTTGTCCACAATGGAGCATTATTTCGCCGATTATTAAGTCTTATTAAGCCAGATTGACAGGTGAATACAAGAATATCACAGGACAGGAAACGGTGACACATTCATTACAGTATGTCATGGAGGAGAAATAACAGCCTAATATGGATGGGTTTAGGAGAGGGGGAGGATGGGGTGGGAGCGGGTTGCGCAACACAATACCCGGAGCGGACTGGGTAGGGCACAGAAGGTGCATGGAGTCACTCCACGCTACACTTCTGTTTGTACACGACAAACAAACGTGTGGTTGTGTGAGCATGGCATTACACAATACAAGCAGTAGACAGTGACATTTGAATGTGCTGACTGTCCTCTGTTAGGAAACGCACAGGTGACGTGCATGTAGTGGAAAAAGATGACCTTACGCTACATCAACTGTTAATGCTCCCTCCCATTCTCGCCCCTTTACTTCTACCTCACTCTCCAGCCCTGTCCTTTGTCTTGTTCTACCCACCCCCGCCCACACTACCTTGTTTTTCTGATTAATAAAATAAACATAACTCACGTGGCTACACATTGTCCTCTGGCTGGTGGAGCTATAAAAAGGTCCACTTGGCTGCAGCATTTATTTTTCAATGAATCTGGGCTGTGCCTCCCCCTGTTTTCACTTTGCAGGATCAGGTGGTATATGATTAAGGGTGCTATTACAGTTTGGCAGCTCTTGACTTTACTCTGTAACCTCTTCTGGCATAATGTACTCTAATGTGTTTGAGTTCCATTTGAACTTCCAACTATGCTGACGTCCCTAACATGTTGTTGAAAAATGCCCACCTTTAAAGTAATTAGTGGAGAAAAAAGTCAAAGGGTCCCACCATGTAAAGACATAAAGCATGGCACATTTGTGTTACGTGGTAGTTATAGTGAAGCATTAGTTTCTATTTCTAAATGTTCTGTTTATTTAATTATGTTATTTACTCTATCTTTCATTTGTTTTCTTTGGAAGAGAGAGAGAAAGAGAGAGAAGATGGTTAATGAACTTGGTTTTCAGTGCATCTGTTTGTGCTTCTGTGCTGTTGGGTTTGTGGTGCTGCGGTCCACACACAGAATAGAGGATGTCAATGTAAACACAGTCAGTCAGCGCAAAGGAATGTGTGAGGCACGCAAAAAACCCTGGGGACAAAGTCCAAAGGAGGAAGGGAGGGGTGAAGAAAGGAAGGAAGGGGGAGGAAAGTGGAACAGAGAACAAGAGAGTGGGTAAAAAGAAAATTAGGTGAAGAAAAGACGATGTGAGAAGTTGAGAAAAAGAGTGGGAGAGGAAACAGATTTTTATTAGAAAAGAGGGGGATGCTGAAGGAGAAGAAGAACATGGACTGAAGGACAGTAAGCGACAGGAGAGGTGCCTTTATGGGTGAAGCAACAAAGACAAGGGATAAGGACCAAAGTAAGAGGGAGAGGGATAGAGGCCATATGAGTAGGCAGGAGGGGGCAAAACAGGAGGGGGACCATACCCTGCAGGCAGAAGGATGGAAAGGGGGATGATGAGGAGGAGTGGTGAAAAAAAAGAGGACGAGTATAAGAGGGAGGGTCGAAGAAGGGCAGAGGTGGGTTTAGATCATTCATTCGGAGTCGGGTGGCGTGAGGAAGGAAAAGCCATGAGCAACTTCAAAGGCCTTGGGAGGCCTTGACAGAGAGGAGGGTTAGAGTTCTGTAATCCAAAGAAAGGTTAGAGGCCTTCAACTCCGGTTCCTGGTGCTGCTGAAACTAATTTAGTCAGCGGGCCCCAGAGGCCCCCAAGAGGGGCCAGGTCGTAACCAGAGGAGCTGTTGGTGACAAAGTGCAGGGGACTGGAGGCAGAGAAAAACACACAACAGGGCAGAATACTTTAAGTGGCCCTCACTGGCAAACAGGACATACACACAGGTTCGGGATACACAAATTCATGCAGGCATTTATTAACAGTTGAAAATGTGCAGGATCGTACAGAAATGAACAGATGTTCTCCCTCTCAAGGGAAACAGGGGTCTGTTGTTCATATGTGATGTGTATGTTATCAGTTCTTTCTTGTTCTACATCAAGACCCACAAGACCAAGTGTCTGGGTTTGCCTTACACCGTAACTTGGCTTCTGTACAGAGATCAAAATGATAAAAACAGATGCCTCTCCATTCTAACTAAGTCTAATTGACATGAGGGGGAGAAGGGAGGGGCACCTCATGTTTCAGATCGTCCTGTAACACACTATTCACTTTCAGGAAAAGTTGAGGTTTTATGTTCAAGCAATTATGTTTTACAGTCACCCACACTGAATTCCTTCTTTGCTGACACATATGGAATTACTGTACTGGCTCCCAACCACCCAAAATGACAGAAAACCATTAAATACGAGTAGACACTTTGAAAGGAGAAACTCTTGTGATGAAGCTTCAGTGCCCGATGCTCGGCTCTGAATGGACTGTCAACTGTGGAGTCCAAGTGTAGTCGCATTGAATAAGAACAGCCACAGCCTATATCTGGCAAGAACTCTGTACTGAAATGTGTGTGGGTGTAAAATGAATACATACATTTTCCTTTTATGCATTTAATGATGTGCATGTTCTGTGAGTGCATACCTCTGTGTGTGTGCGTGCGTATGTGCATGAAAACCGTGGTGAATGAGTCATCCTATATTAATCATACAGAAATGCTTGGATCTTATTCACATCCTTGCCTGACCACCCATAAGGAACTGACCGTATACTGTGTGCATGTAAACAGGCTGGAGATTGGGTGCTGTGTTGAGATAATAAAGCCAAGACAAAGGGGGGCGTAATGAGTTGACTCACAGGCGTAGTCATAGGCTGCATGATGTCTTCAAGGAGAAAAAAGGCATTATCAACAAGGTAGGCAGCAACGAGGCTGTGGGTGTCTGGAGTTTTGTTGAATAAGAACACAGGAAGTAAAATTAAAAGCAGCAGGTAAGTGCTTAGAGCTATGTGAGATCGTAGCTGTGCCTGTATGAGCAGGCGCAAGAGTGTTTATATGAGTTTCAGTGTGGAAATGTGTGCAATCATGTGTGCAATCATGTGTGCGTGAGTGTGTGAGTGTGGGCGGCTGGCCCCTCTGCTCTGTGTGGGCTTTGGGTGTTGGTTTGATTATAGTGTTTTCAGGCCAGAAACTTCAAGCACTTCTGTCTGTCAACCAATCGAAGCACAGCAGATTTGTACACAGATGTAAAAAGTAAAAAGTATTACTAAGTATGATCACATATAGACACACACATACACAGACAGACACACACACACACACACACACACACACACACACACACACACACACACACACACACATTCTTTCCTCCCCAGCTTTCTTACAGAAACTATATAAAATGCAAAGAGCATCATGGACTGTAGGTCAAATTTTTAGTAAATACTACAATGAATTACTTGCTATTTAAGAGTTTGGAAAGATTTTGAACGAGACTGAAGTGCACAACTGTGAGGAATCCATGAAATGTTGTATCCTGTTTCTAAAACAAGAGTTTAAGTGCATTATTTTAAATAATACATTTTAAATAAAGGTCAACTAAATATAAAATATTGTAGTTTATAATATGTTGCATGCATTCTCATCTAAACAAAGTATACATACACCGTACTGCATGGTGAAGAGAATCTAAATTCAGAGATCCACCTACTAATGCTTCTGAGTTTTCAGACACAATGAGTTAGCTCAGGCATCATCTGAGGACCTACGTGTCAACTTAAGCTCCAAAAAAGTAAGTGGACCTTTGAACTTAGATTCTCTTCACCATATATTGTTCCCAAATGTATAGAATGAGTATCCCAGAACAAAACATACAAACATGCATACAAATAATTACATTTTTAAAAAGCCTAATTGAAACTAAATTGCATTTTGTCTGCTACAGCATACATAACTACTATCTAAAGCACTTGTCCTGTTCAGTTTTTGAAATTTATATCTGTATTGTATACCTTTTGGTTTGATTTGTAATGGAGTTAAATAACTAAAGTTCAGGAACAGGACCACACCTATCTCTTACTAATTCGACCACATGTGCCCCACTTATTTCCTCCCAACCGCCTGTGCTTCACTCATTCCATCCACCTGTGCCTCTCTACTCCAGTCACCTGCACATATGTAAGCCTGTTTAACCCCTTTATGTCAGTTTTCACATCTCAACCCCCCAAATTCTGTTAACAGGCAGCATGATGGCCCAGTGGGTAGCACTGTGGCTTCACAGCAAGAAGGTCCTGGGTTCAGACCTTGCTCAGCCCAGGGTGGGCATGGGTGGGTTTCCCGAGTGCTCCATTTTCCTCCCACCTTCAAAGACATGCATGCTAAAATCCACAATTCTGCCAAAGTAATCTTTTTTGTCTTTTTTACAACAGGAACTACGAGGGGGTTGATAAGCAAGACGCTTATCGAGACGAGGGCCCACCCTGAGTCTCAACCCCCAGGTTCCTTGCCTCTCTGGCCACCAAACCCTTAACAACCTTCTTCATCCCTCTATTCTCGACCCCTCCATTCCTCTCCCCTCAATCCCTCCATCATAAATACTCCTCATTATCTGAATAAACTACCTTTTCATACTTGGCGTGGTCTTTGTGAATGAATTAATCATTAGGTAACAAATACATGTATGTGACCAACAATCTACATGAGCTTTCCCACTAAAGTCTCACGTACAAACACAAACACACGTCCTGTCCTGCAGCTTAACTTGTTGAACGAGCAACCAATGTGAATGAACAATCACATTCACAGATGAAAAGTGCACTGCCAACGTCAGTTTGCAGACTAAATAGCTAATTGCAGCCTAATAAGCAGCATGTAAATGTACCTACAAATGTCTCTTCAGTCTGGTTAGATGCGTTGTATTGGGTTGAAATGATCCACAAATAAAGGGATTTATAAGATGAGTATAAGAGAGCATTTCTTTCACATAAGATTTCCAGAGTATGTTTTCCTCCATCTGGCCACGTGAGAATGAAATTTATTTTGTTATTAATAAAACATCTTAATGCCTGGTTTGCAAAAGGACTGTTACAATTACAATGCAACAACCATTAAGATATTCTCTTGGGAAGGTCAAGCTGTTATAATATGGCTTGGACAGGTCTTTAGAAAGAAATGTATGATCCCGGTGGGTTTTAGTGATGCTGAACGGGATGCTAGTAGAACAACCTATATTTGGATGTAAAACACAGTTTAAGTCTAAAATTAGGTTTAGAGGCAACTTAATGTCTTCATGTAGCAAAGACAAATAATCTTCTGTAAAAAGGTTTCCTGCCCTGCTGGGAACCGTTTTATCAGTGAGTGGCACGTTCTTGAAAGTAAGAAAATATTCCATGTGTTTCAAGCAAAACAAACACTGCTTAATGTGAATTTGCTGTGTTATTGCATGAGTAGGTATTGTAATTGTGTGATTACTTCTGAACTGTCTATGATTTGATCAGTAGCTTCGGCGGTGGGTGGTGATTTTCGGGAACCCAAGTGTATAAAAGAGAAAACACCGTCAGCCACTTTTATTTCTTTTAGGTTTAACGTGCATTTTCACTAATACACGTTACTTCAGCTCAAACACACCTTAGGAGAACCGATGTAATGCATTTTACATTGAAGTACCCCTTTGAAAGGAATCAATAGGGCTACGTCGACCTCATTTTAGTGATGCACACACAGCACAAAAGTGGAAAAAATAAGTGTTTACCTAGGGAACTGGAAATACTAAAACAAATGATCATGGTTGATAGATAGGGTGTAATGAGCATTCCCCTGGTGGGGATTAAGGTGGACATGATAGATCCCACACTCCTGTATTCTGCCTTAATGGAAGAAGTTGGCCTCTCTTTGAAAAGTGCAGCACTCACCCAGACACCCAAAGGTCCTGGGTGACCCAGTTAGTAAGTCCCTGTGGTGGGTTTTAGTCTTTCCTCTGACAGGCTCGCCTCGCATGTGAGCTCTGTTTTTAGCTACTTCACTTCCTATCTGACTCTCGCACTGCTCACTCCGCTCTGTATCTCTGGCCTCTACCTCCTATACCTGAATTATCTGTCCTGTTTCACCATGCAGGTGACAGGGGTTGCATATGCAGCGATCAGGGTGGTTTACCTTTCAGCTGCAGCCTTTGCTTGTGTGTGTGTGTGTGTTTGCATTTATGTGTGGGCTCCTCATGCGTACCAGGTTTCTGCTTAGGGTAAGCATAATTCTAAGAAATGTCTATTCAGGAAGAACGATTGAGGTCATGACTGGGCAGGTGAGTGTGTGTATTTGCGTCTATGTGTGAGTGTCACCAATGAGATCATCGGGTGACGGCTGCGGGGGCCAGAATGTCACCGCAGGGGGAGCTGTCACAAAGGAGGAACACCATCTCTTGCAATGAAACGTGACAAGTTTGTTATCCATCTCTTCTCTCTGCTCTCTCCCTCGTTGTGTCCCTGCATGATCACGAAGACACACAGAGTTCTCACAGAAGTCACAAAATACTGTAAATCTTCACAGCACGACAGGGACTTTCAGTCTTTCTTTACACATCAAGAAGATAGAAAACATGTGCTATCTCAGCAGATCCTCCTCGCCCTCCTGTTGGTGCAATTAGCTAATTAGGGACTATATGTTGAGTAATGGTGAGGGTCGGTGTCTTTCCACTCCCCTCCACACACACGCTTACACACACTTACCCAAATGCATCTACACAGGTGTTGTGGTCAAGATATATTTCTGGTCTACATAAAAATAAATGTGTTGTACTCTAATTTAAGTGTTTTCATTTCACTTAATCAGCTCCTCAAACCTAATAGTTCCAGTGATTTTATTTTCCAAACTGGCTTGATGATGAATCACTCGCTATGTAGTATCACTTAGAAACTGGCTGAGGCTTTCTATCCTATAGGTTAGAATATTATTTATGCACAAACACAATGGTTAATATAGCGATGAGTTATCTCAATAGTCTTTACCGAATAGGCACACTGGTGCATCACTGCTACATGCAACACATTGTCTTCCATGAGAAATGCAGAGGTGAAAGTGTGAGTGGGTAGAGGCAGCTGTCATTTGTGGGATGTGATGAATGACGGATAGTGGGGGGTTCGTCCCGGAGCTTGTCATGACTCCCATCCTGACCCATGCAATGACCAGGAGAGTGGGAGGAAGAGAGAAAAAGGCAGACAGATAAACAGAGAGTGATGGCCTAATGTGGAGGAAGGAAAAAGGGACGAGAGAAAAGAAAAAAGAAACGTGGGTCGACCTGTTTTAATTTTTCTCTGTAGTGAAACGAAGGATATGGCAGGAGGGGTAGGTGGGTGTCAGAGTGGGAATGGAGCATCATCTATTTGTCATCTATCTTTCTCGCTCTCATCCCGCTATCTTTTTTCCCTCCATTTCCACGCCTCTGTCCTGCTGTTTCTAGCTTCTCGTGGGAGTGTAGCAAAGGCAAATAAACAGAGGAGATTGTTTATTTCTGCCAGTGGGGAATAACGGTGCATTATTAACCTTGTATTACCTTGCCTTGGGTTACCTCAACCCACTAATTTATTAAGGAGAACATAGTGTAATGATTTCTTCTACTCTGGATATGTCTGCATGACACAGTGGCTGTGTCAGAGGAGCAGAACCTCCTCCATCTCTCACAACACGCCAAACACACACACACTTGGAACAAATGTGCACGCATATGCATGCACAAACTTTCAGGGTTGTGCATGCGTAGGAACATTCACACAGAGAGTACTAATATACAAAGACACAAATACATACAGTGCAAATACACACACAGAAGTAGATACGTGTCCCTGCAGGCACATGGGAAAAGGCAGAAACACACACATGCGCTATTACTACACACACATTATTAGCTTCCAGTGCCAGATGTGCCACCCACATACAAACACACGAGGCCTCATCATTTGTCCTCAACAATAACAGGAAGTTAGTCTGTGTTGCTTCTAATCTCCCCATGGAGGATGTGTTCCACCAAATAGGGACACTCACCACCATATTGAGCATATACATAAAAAAACATCTGTCACTATAGTTGTTTTTTCATCAAATTCTTTGCTTCTTCATTGCTTTTCATTTAAAGAAATGTTTCTATGAGAATAGTAGTGAGAGGAGCCGGGGGAGCTTGGGGAGATACCGTATATATATTTATATATATATTCAAAGTTTTTCTTGAAGGGTATCCTCACTGTTACTTAACATAGAAACACAGGACTCTCCTGTATAAAATAACAATCTCCTATGACCACAGCTTTAATTCTTTAATGGCAGAAGGATCTGCATTAGACAGTACACAAGAGCCTCGGCCGCTGTTGCTATGGAGGGGAAGCTAGTAACAAATCCAAGCAGTTGTAAATTTAAATTTATTTTTGGGTTAACTTCAGCCTTCAAGTGTTTACGTACACAAGCTTATACCTTCGACTTAGCAGATATTTTCTGACACATTTGTTCCTCTGTTCTGATTTTACTGGTAATTCAACCAGGAGAGTTTCATGTCCATATAAGATGTAAAAGTGTTCAATCTGTGAGTCACGCTGAAATTGTTCATAGAGAAAATGAATGGGACTTTTACTTCCAACCAGGGGTGCCCGGAATAGCTCCTCCTCATGGCACTCCCTCCATCTTCTCTGGCTTGTGTGGGAGTGTAGACAAAGATGTAAAAATACAAAACAAAACAAAAAACTGTGTAGGGAGCAGGTGTGTAGGCAGCTTCTGATATGAAATAATATGATGTAATACAATATGTAAAAATACAACATGTGTATAAAACACTTCCACAACCAACCTCATACAGCAGAACTTTACAGAAGCATGCGTGTACATATTTAGAAGACACAATACACACAGTATTTATCTTTATTGTTTTTGACATTGAAACACCTTTTGCTTTTGTTACTTTACTTACTTTATTCATTGCATGGCCAATACAATGGATGCAAGATATTTTACAATGTGGTTTTGTGCAATCTCTGTATTTCTGAAAAGGAAAAAAAGTATTTTTAACAAACCATTCTCCTCTAATTTGTGTCTGATTTACATTTCCTCCTCCTCGTCACGTCAGAGCCAAAAATGTCCCAACCAACTAACCTTGCGAGTCAAGTGTTTCTAAAAACATTGGTAAACTACCCTGCCCACACAGTCTTGCTGCAAACCTCCGCAACTTAAAATGACTGTGGAGAAAAATCTGACAAGCCGTCCGTGTGACAACTGAGCAAAGAAAAACAGGGAGATGACAGATTTTTGTGTTATTTTTGAATTTAGGTCTCTGTGGGTTAAGTGATAGAGGCAGTGCAGTAAGAAAGGTAGGTGTTCTGGTGATGTTTAAAAAAAAACAAAAAACGACAACAACACCAAGCAGAGACATAGTGGTGTGTCTGTCATTCTGACACAAACACACTTAGACATACACATGCACACACACACATGCACTGGGCGTGTACCTGCTCCTCTGCAGACAGCTTCATACAGAGGTGATAATTAGCTCACACTGTATGCTGGTCGACCCAACACATCAATGTTCAAAAGCATGAGCAGCCTGTTTGTCTCACAGCAAGGGCTTTTGTTAAGTGCGTGTGCTCAGATGGGGTGCGTGCTTACATGTGCTTACATGTGCTTGTGCATGTGCATGTGTGGCTGTTTTTCCTCAAGCCCCACTGAGATTTTCACCTCCCTCCACGTGGTGTCTCCTCTCCTCTGACCCAGTCTGGAGGCTGAGGCAGCGCTCCTGCCTCCAGGGGATTCACTGAGTAACAGCACAGGCTGCCGGGCACGAAGCTGACGTCCACCCTGCTAGAGCACGGACAGAGGCACACCAACAGAAGCAAACAAAGAGGCATACAGCCACATGCGCCGATCCTCTCCACCCCCTCTTCCCCCATCTTCTCCACGCGTGCATGAAGAGTTGGGGAGAGAAGAAGAGACAGAGTGTGGAGAGGCAGCATTGATTTTTGCTTTATCGTTTCAGAAAACCTGTTTTCTTGGAGAAATCTGACGCTGAATTATTAATATCTTCATTCAATTTTGATGCCTTTCTCTTGTTGGAAAACTAGAAGTTCCTGAGTGAGGAGCCCCTGCATAACCTCCTGAACACATACGGGTAATGCTGCAGCTCCACCACCTCCGCCCGCATCCGCACACACACACACACACACACACACACACACACACACACACACACACACACACACGTCTGTCTGTCTTTCACCTACTAGCACTCCCTCCATCCTCTCTGGCTTGTGTGGGAGTGTATGTGTGTGTGCTGGAGAAATAGGAGGGGGAGAGAGAGAGACAGAGAATTAGATCATGTAATGAGAGCTGCTGGCAGTGTGACTAAATTGGCTAACTATAGCTAACAACATTACACACTGTCCATCTGGGGCCTAGCCTGTCCTCCCTCTGCTCTTCTTTGTATACTAGTAAAATCAGCCATGTAAAGGACTCCCTATCTCCTGGCCAGAGCCTTCCTCTTGAGAATAAAATGTAGAGCAAGCAGAAAATACTGGACAGTAAGGAGATGTTTTGTGTGCTGGACGGACATTTGGCAGGCTTGGATAGAAAAGGAATACTAAATGCTTTTGAGATTTGCAGGTTTAGTGCCCCCATCAATATCTCCACGGTAGCTAAAATGTCAAATTTAAATTTTAATGTTGATTGAATGATTCCAATACGGCAATCCAATACTCATTTGGCGATTACCATCCATGTATAGATTAATATCTGGCGATTCATCTCTGCCTGCTTTTACTTACTTTTTATCAGTAGGGGAAGAAATAGAGAACGCAGCTAGCACACTGTGCTGTAAAGTCTGTTAAATCCTCTACCCTATGCAGCGCCTCCCTGCTGTCTCTGTGTCCACAACTGGCAGCTTGCCTGGGTAGGTGGCCAGCGCCAGGCAATCTGTGCTCCAGCACCTATGCTGACCTAGCAGCTGCTGGACACCATGTGTGCCCAAGAATGTGGGCACTGGGCAGATGCTAAGAAGGAGGCGAGGATGGAGGGATGTTGCAGGGAAAGAAAGACAGAAGTAGAAGATGAAACAGAAGGGCAGCAGTTGCTTTCTGCACACATGAAAGTCATGACAGTGTTCACCCCAAAAGTTTGCACAGAAACTCATAGACACTGAACATAGACACTGGACTGGAAGCTTAAATTGCGTCTAGCTTTGTAGTAAAGTTATCTTGAACTATACTGAGGCAGTAGTGAATGGCTGTAATGCTGTCAGAATTGTAGGAGGATGTTTTTTTTCCGTTAGATGGGTGATTTGGAAGGCCAAATGACGGATGGATGGTAAGCGTAAGCATGGGTGGATAGCAGAAGTGAGTAGGTATGAGAGCAAAGAAAAGAGAAAGAAAGTAAAAGAAGAGAAAGAATGAAAGAGAGGGGATAATGGCCAAGGAGTAATAGAGCGAGGCTCCCAGGCAAAGATGAAATATTTGCAATTCCACTGGGTCCCTGGGCTGCAGGCTCTCACTCCATTTGTATGGAAATGAGTTTGTCTTTCTTTTTCTGAGTGCAGAGGAGACCGAAGGGAGGGATGGAGATGGAGGGAAGGTGGGCAAACTGACTGACTGTCAAGGATATTGTGATTCCTGCCAATGCTTTTGGAAGGCTGGGGCCCTGGTTGTTTCTCTGCGGCACATATGGATAAAATAAATCTATGTGTTTATGACAGACTGATCTATGCGCCTGTCTCAATGGGAGCCAGTTTGCTTGTTGTAAAGCCCTTTGTCTGTTATTGACAATTTTTCTCACCATGCTCGCTCTCCCTCTCCTCTCACTCTCTGTTTCTATCAGTGCCATCCTCTCGTCCGGGCCCAGAGCCCACAGCTGGGACCACTCTGATCCTGGACCCAGGCCTGCTTTCTGCCAGATAATTGGCAGATGTTGTGGAAGGCCTCTGTTTTGCTATTTTCAGCTGCTCCTGTGTGTCTGCACGTGTGTATCGGCATCTGTGCTTGCGTGTGTCTGTGCACTGCATGTGTTGAGCAATGCTGCCACACATGTATTCATGGCCAGCTGCTCATCTCTGCTACCCCGGTTGAGTGGGGAGACGACATCCCATCTATGACACCCTTCACTTCTTCTGTTTCTACTGCCCCCCGACTCCCTTCTCTCTCACTTTCATCTTCCCTCCCTTTCCCTTCCTTTCTGAGTCACAGCCGTCAGCCACAAGTCTGCGTAGGTCTGAGTCATGCCTCAGCTCTCGTGAGATGGGCCCTGCTGTCTGCGAAACCACAGACATGAGATATGAGAAATGGGAAATGAGAGAACAAACACACACATGCACACTTGCATAAACAGTCACACATAAACACCCCCCCAACACATACACAAACACACACAGAGGGTTATATTCTTGTACCAGGAACATTCTGGGATGAATACGCTTAGTGCCAGACTGGAGCACCTGTCTCTCACAATGAATGTTAGCTGCAGCTGTGAAGTGTCTGAGGCTTTGTGGGACACGAGTTTGATGAGTTTACTTTCCACAACTACCGGTCAGTTGTGACTAACTGTGTCTAATAGACTCCATTAGATTTTTTAAATGCTCTGGAAACTATCAGAATTTTCAGTCTGCTGACCAGACCCATGTAACTTTCCCAGAACAGCAGCCACTGTGGCCACAAGTGACACTATAAATGCTAAGAAAAATGGTGTAGGAGTATACCAACAGAGAAGAGTACAGTGGCCATGACAGCTCAACGCATTGCAACTTAATAAAAACACATGCCAAAGCACATGCAAACAAGGAAAACATCTTTACTTGTTTTCAAACAAGTTGAGACACACATTTGGCAACACATACACAGTAAATACAAAGTGTGCAAATCAGATCAATACAGAAAAAATTCAAGTCCAGCACAATACAGCATTTCTGGGAGACTGATGAATATGTCAACCACTCTGATGCTAAAACAATGTAGTTTGAACATTCAAATTGCATGAATTATTTATTGCTGGAAATAAGGCTACATGTAACTTTAGGCTTTTTACTAATTATGTTCATCAGTTTTTCATCATTGACCCCCAGATACTTCTAGAGTGTAACTCTTTCTTCTGTACAACTTGTAGAATTGTACAGACCGTGGTTGTAATAAAAATATCTATTTAATATCTTGTGATATTAAAACAAGATGATATTTCTGGTGAAAGGCTGTCTCACGATATCAGCATGACGGAGCATGAGGGTGAACGCAAACAATGACCGGACGAAGACTGAAGAAAAACACCAAACATATAACGAGCAGGGCGGGAGTAACACAGGTGACAGACATGAGACTAACGAGACACAGGCAGGCAGAGAGAGAGCAGAGGAAAACAGAGAGACTGACATGCAGAGGGATTACTGGGGTAACAGACACAACACAGGTTACTGAACGCTAAACACAGGCCATATCACAAGAAGTAACAGATCAGAAATAAACAAACTAACGCAGACACGAGCAGACTAAACTAAAATAATGCAGACAAGGAACCTGAAGTAAATACTAAAACATGAACCAAGGCACAGGACTGGGAACAAAGACAAAGAACTAAAATACAGTACCAAGAGCTAAGATAAAAGACAAGACAAACTACTAAGGACAAGGAACGAGAGAAACAGGCAAATAGAAGGACACAATAGCAAAAACTCAGAAACCCACAGGGAAAAAATACAACTCATGACAGCCATAGAAGATATGAGCCTATTGTGATTGCTGGTACAGGTGGTACTGCCTGCCATACTGGCAAAACAGATAATTTCAGACCCCATAAGCATTGTTTTGCATTTTGTGACTTTCAGTCGAATTAAAGACAATTTTTCCAGTTATTTATTTCGTCATTGAAGATTTCTTAAAACAGTGTTAAAATATTGCCTCGTCTAGTTCTCATGGGCTAAGTGTATTATCACACCCATTTTAAAAAGTCAAATGTAGCCAGCATCTTCAGCAATAAAGCAATCATGCAATTATATAGAAAGTGTAATTATCACTTCTTAGTAGGGATGCACCGAAATGAAAATTCTTGGCCCAAACCGAAACCAAATTTAATGAAAAAATTTGCAGAAAACCGAACACTGAACAAGTACATTCATATTTTTCCATTTATCTTGCCTTTTTTTTTACTATTCCATAAATTAAATACTCAAAATGTGCTTTTTACTCAGTATTTCCCACAGGATTTGGAGTACCACTGCAGTAACTCTCTCAGCCACCACAGAAGAGTCTTAACGTTTTGCAAACTAACTCAGAAATAACTTCAGAAACATCATCTACCTATAATTTTCTAACATTAGTGAACATCAGCCACCTACTGCTCATACCGGACCAAGTAAAGCCCTGGACTGTACCGATTTAAGCATGGGTATATTTTGTTGCGTGATTAAACGTTTTGTAAGAGAAATGAGAAACGTGAAAGACTGTGTCATTTGTTCTTTAAAAACACAATGTCAGCCAATTATAAGTCTCACATTTTTCTTGTGTGCTTTTTTCCCCTGCCATGTGCTAACTCTTCTGTCGTTTCAGATCCTCCCATTCTTGCCAGCCTGATCTCCTACTGGATAGGTTTGCCTCATTGCGCCAGCCTGACCTTCAGTAAACTTGAACTTTTTTTACTTGCCTGGTCTCAGAGTCATGCTTTTGGTTTGTTTTTTCTAAGCCTTTACAAATAGTCTCACCTTAAGGGAAAAGTACATCACCTGCAGTACATTTGTTGAGTTTATCTGCCTTTCTTTTGTATTGTCTAGCACACTTAAATGGGCACAATGCATTCAGTGTTCTGTTTTTATGTTGCTGATGGCTCATTGCTGTTATAACACCCTCAGCATATCTCTTTGACACCCACTGAGACCTACTATGTATTTGTAAGTGTGTGCGCGTTACCAGCGTGCTCCTATGTGTGTTAAAATCCAACCTTAAAATGAGGCTGGAAATTGTCATTTGGGAATAAGGCTTGAAACGGCTGTTTTTGTAAGTAGCCTAATATCAGAGTCTGAGGCAACAGCAAAGCAAACGCTAGAAGGATTTTAGACCATAAAGCCGCTACCATGCACAGTGTCATGCCTAAAGCAGAAACTGAGGGAGCTTTTCCAACTCGAGATCAAAGAACTTTACCTTGCTGATTAGAATGCAGGGCAGCTCAACTTTCAGATGCCGCGCTGCTACACATTTCCAGCATAAGAGGATTAGTGATCTGACTTGTTAAACTACACAACAAAACCACAATAACTAAGGATCAAAATGTGAAAACCTAGTTTGAAGTGTGGAGTGAGGTATCCATGTATGACATAAATAGATTGGGGGAGCTTGAAAAGATTTGAAGTTTTTAGTTGGGGGGTCTTTGAAGTCCAAATTTCAGCGTCATTGTTGGAATATTTAGAAATGAACTTTGAAAAGGATTGCATTGCTGTGCTTCGAGGGGAGCTGCGTTTACATACCCTTATAAGTTCAAATGTCCCTCTCGCCTCATCACATCTAATTTCAGAATAAATCTCTGACATCATCATTTATTAGCTGCCCTGGCCTTTGAGGTCAGCTGCCTCTACCAGCCTGCACCCCATTTCCACCATCCTGTGTATTCCCTTGATCGTCCTCAGCGCTATGGCCAAAGGCCTGAGGCGATGGTCAAGAGCTATTGATCCTTGGAGGTGAGAGTTCACACTGGGGCAGCGCTGCCAGGGGTCAAAGGTGAAAGCTGAGTGGGTCAAGTGAGATTGAATGTGCCCGCCTTGTTGCCAGGAGCCATGAAGGTCAGCTCAGCCCAGTTCATTCTGTGACCCTGGCAGGTCAATAGTGCCTCACGTCCATCAATAGAACTCTGATTCGTCATTACATTTTTTAATTCCTAGCCTGCGCATATTATTCCCTTGAAGATAGAGGAATGGCTGTACAGATGCACACGTTACTCCCTGGGATTGATTTTGGATGGCAATCATCTTGACTTGCAGGCAGGGTGCAAGCAGGGGATTGGTGCTTGTCAATAGTGAACAATGGTCACTGATTTTCTGTTGCTTTCAGTGTATATTCCTTCCAATTAAACTACATACCTCATCAGCTGGGTCAGGAGGCCAGTTGCTGATTTGCACAGATAGATATTTTTTATCAAACCCTTTGCTTTTTCAACCTGCCTAAAGGGAGCGCTTTAAGAAATGTGTCTTTCACAACCAGGTCTTCTTCTTATCTCTGTTAAGGAAATGATATTAGCAAGTCTAAGTCCAGAAATTAGTTTTAGTTGGAGGCTTTGAGTTTCTATAATTTCCGCTAAACTTTGATCGGTTGTTGATTCAGAGCTTAATTTTGGCATCCATTCTCCAGCCCGTCACAAGCAGTCCAAACACCCTCGGAAAAGCTGGGAAGTCATTCGTATTTCATGGGAATTCTCTGGCTGCCCTTCAGACACACATGTGTACACACCCAAACACAAACCTACAGATACACATAGACTCTCTCTCTATCTCTCTCTCTCACACACACGCACACACACACACACACACACACACACAACAGGCAGGGATGCTCACAGAAGGCTGTTAGGTTTGGCACAGACGAGGGAAGGGAAGAGAGACCGGAAGCGTGAGGAGGGAATGTGGGAGGGTATATTTGTGAACAGCGAAAAAATAAAGACAGATCTACAGAAAAGAGGTTACAACAGTTTGTATACATGGATATTCAAAAAGAACACAGAATAAAAAAGTGCTGTGCCACTGATTTGGAGAGAGAACAGACGCCAGAAAGGTAAAGTGTTTATGGTAATTGTTTTTTTTTCACCACTGAGTCACTGAAAACAGCACTGCAGTAAGAAAACCAGCATCCAGCATCTATATTTTCTTTAATATTTTTTAAAAAGCAGTATAACATGTTGCACTTTTGGCTTGTACCTTCAGTCACACATACTGCTGTGGACATTCCCCCACCTTTCTTTTTTCTTTTTTAAATCATCGTTCATTTGTACTTGGGGCCCCCTTCTTTTCTCTTTCTCCTGCTCTGCCTGTCACTGCGCGGTGTGTGTAGGCAGCATTGTGATAGGAATAGATGTTCCCCCTAAGCGAGACCTGCAAGAGCCATTTGAAAAAAAATCAGCTTAATGGAGAACAGTAGGTAAGGAGTGGGCAGCTTGTACTTTTCTTCCGAGCCTTTTTCTTCTATTCTTTCTCTGCTTCTCCCACTGTCTGTCATTTGTTCCAGATCTATGTCTTGTACTCTCTCCCTCCCTTTCCCCGTTTTGTTTCTGTCTCTGTGCCCTCGTTCTCACCCCCCTTTTCAACTTGATCTTGTCTTCCTCCACTCCAAATGTTTCTCTCTCTCAGGTGGCATATCCCCCCTATCTTTCCACCACCAATTCCTCACCTGCCACACTCTCCCTGCCTGGCCTCTCTCTGTCTATATCTGTGTCTATCTCTCGCACTCTCCACCCCCTCTCTCTGCTATATTTTTCTTTCACTTTTCTTTCTTTTATCTGGGCGCACATTCCTCTCCTCCCACACTTGAAATTCTCACTAAATGATTCCAAGTGTCTGGGCCCCGTGCCTCCCTGAGCAGGCAGCACAGCCACCACACACACACACACACACACACACACACACACACACACACGCACGCACACACACACATATGCACAGTTACACCCACAGAAAGATGTACGTAATCACACACAAGCATCATTCTGGGTACTGATGAAAGGGGATAACAAAGTTAACAAAAGACATAGAGAGATAAATAGAAGGTCTCTTCGTTCCATTCTGTAATAAGAATTACTGTCTTTAAGACCTTAGTCATTTATTTTTATCAGTCAACTCATTACCATCTATCCATCCAGCCAGCCAGCCAGCTAGCAGAGATATTCTATTGTTGTTGTGTCCCAGAGCCATACTACATATTAATCCTAAGCAGGGTTTGAGTATAGAGTGTGTGCATGTGTGAAGAGTGACACAATTAGAACATTATGTAAGATTTGTTGTTTTTTTGTGCGATTTGGCAGTGTAATTTACCACTATCATAAATAAAGGCAGCACTACAGATGCTTTTGTTACTTATGTTATCCATTACTTATGATCAGAACCTAGCAAGTTGATAACTTTACTGACACAGTAAACATAGCCTACTTATCTATGGTAGAAGCACAAAAATGAAGGACAAATCAACAAAATCTAAGCAAGTCAGGCAGGCAAAACGCACTGCTTCTGAAATTCCTCCTGTGGGGTACAAAGCCGTGCAGAGGACGAAACAAAATCACATTGCAGCCAGAACGCAACACATCTGTGCACTATGGCCAGAGTCCACAGTCATTCTAGCTGTAAAAACAGCGGTGCTTTTGGCTAAAATGCTAAGGTGCTAACAGCAAGCTAACATGCTTACAATGGCAATGCTAACTGGTTGATGTTCATCGTTTTTACCATGTTCCCCATCTTAGTTTAGTGTCAAGACCAACACAACCCTGTGGCCTTAATGCTCTTACGTGCAGTAAGGGAGAGCCGGGATGGATTCACTTTCCAGATATACGTAATTTTAAAATATAACGTTACAAACGCAAATACAAATTTGTTGTTGTCATCAACAACTCACGTGTGTGGTCTATCAATACCAGGTGCTATCTTGTCAAAATGTGGAACGACTTAAGTATAATTTCACTTTCAACAGATGTTGCGCATTGTGTCATCCATCCCTACTGTGCGGGAAGGAAGAAACACAACAATAAACATTTAAATAGTTTATGTTATTCTTGTTTTTATTTAAAAGGCTTGACACTGCCATAATACGTAATTGCAAACTCATTATGTCCTTTTTCTAAATAAAAAATAGTATAAATATAACTTAGCTAGCTAACCTGAATATCCAACAGCTAATGCAAATTTGGATTAGATATCAGCTGCACTTTTTATGTACATCTGCAGCCTGTTTTCCTGGTCTACTGTGAAGACCCTATTACTTGGCTGTAAGTATCCTGGTGGTCCAGCCTGCACCCTAGAGGACTCTGCTCCCCTCTTACCGTATATAAATAAGGTAGAATGGCTGTTTGTCGGGGCGATTGAAACACCTGTTTCAGCCCTTTCATATGATCATGACCATGATGCATGGAACAATAAACACAACTCGTGATTCAAAAAAAATGATTGCTTGAGTGAATTGACATTCGGTGATTGAAAACAGCTTATTTCGTATAACTCGTATAAATAACTTGTATAAATAAGTGTGACATATCCCGATGATTTTTCCCAGTTCTGTTAAGTACTGTGGACTGTATGTGCTGAGGTATTTGGCATATCAGTCTTTTATGGGCTCCGAGAAAATCGCCGTGTTTTACTCGTCCCACTCGTGTCTAGGACTTCCAGGGCTTGGCCGTCTATGCATGTATGAATCTCCCAAAAAGCCAGTTCAGATGCCAGGATAAAGGTAAGGTGAAGGGGCCTACCTGTTGCCTCGCTGTCCTCCCATTGATCCGATGCCAATGACTAGGTCACCTCGCTCTCCGTGGTCCAATACTGGTTAGCGTCAGTACTCCATTGACAATTCATTTGAAGATATTAAACACAAAACAATAACTGAAATAAACTTTGCATGCGAGAAATATCATCAGATAGATATAGAGATATTTGAGTGTAGACCAAAGTGGTTGACCGACCGACTGGCTGATCCCTGGAGCAATGCATAGCTAAAAACGGAATATTGTAGTATGGTAAACTACTGGCTGTAGCAGCGCCATCGATAATTCTGCTTACTCTGACACAAAAGCTTAAAAATTGTCTAAAATGTTTTGTAAATGTTTTGTAAATTCGAAACAGCTAAGAATAAAACATAGTTAACCACAAGTTTTATTTTCATGGCTCATTTTTTATCTGATTAAATATCACATTTTTCATTCGACAAATACCTCATTTTCGAAATAAACTGTAAATAATGATGAAATCATAATTCTTTTCTCCATCTTGCATCATACTCCCTCCCTCTAGACTGCTGTTTTCTGCTGCCTGTTTCTGTATTCTTTAAGACATCAATAATTCAGGCATGATGATGAAAATGAATTATTCACATGCTGATGTCAGGCATAAATGCGTCGAGCTCATGTTATAGGCCTGTACCCTACTTTTAAATGTACCGAAGAAAAGGTGGCTACCTGGGTACCACAATGTCAGCTCACATTCAAGCCACACTCCTACCCGCTTTCCCCACAACTTTATTCCTCTAACCTCTCTGCATTCTTCCCCCTGTCAGCCATCCCGTTTTCACTCGCTTCATACACGTTCAATTCTCTTTTCAGTCTTTCTTGTCACCTAGATTACATGCATGTAGAGCGAGGCGCTTCTGTTTGAAAGAGACAACACAGGGACAAGGATAAGTAGTGGTGGCTGAAAAAGGGATTTCACTGCCTATCCTCTCAGCGCACAATGCAAGCCAACAATCCTACAAACTAATCCCATCGCTGCTTAAAACTCGAGGTGTAAAAACATTGTGGGGAGCCAGGAAGCAAGGCATACAGGAAAACAGTAGCAACACAAAACACTGCCATTTCACTCACTTTCTCTCTTTTCCCCTATTTTCCCCTGTCATTCTCTTTCTCTTTCAGTCTTTTTCTATCTATTTCTCATTAAAACAGTGCTAGTATGAGTCATAGGCTATTACTGTATTATCTAGCCTCTGGGTCTATTTAGACACACACTGCCTCCTTAACAACTGTTCACATTAATCATTTGATTCAGCATGACGCTAATTAGGATTTGTCAATACTATTAATCTGCTCATCCAGCCCTCATGTGGATTTGAATATCTCAGTGATTACGTAGACCAGCAGTTGATAAAGTATTACCTGTTTCCTGGCCAACACAAGCAAATGACGAGCAGCAAGGAGAGAAACCACCATTCAGACAGAAAATCCTGTTCAGGCTCTTGCCTGGCAAGTATATTTGTCATGAGGAAGTATTCCAGAGCGAGACATTGAGTATGTTCACATGCATGATATGTGACATGACTAGCACAGAGTCTGATCATTGGAGGTGCAATGCACCTTAACATAGTGACTTAAGCATGAAAGTTGTAGCCAACAAGAGTGAAAAAGTCAGAAGATTAAGCTAGCAGCAAAGAAACTACTTTCACGTTATATATAAAGTGAATGCTAATTTACTCCCTCTGTTTTCTATATAGCTCATACTGTATACTGCATAAGCCATCTGGACATTAATTCTGCTTCCAAAAAAAGTCAAACAACAGGGGTTATTGGGTAATATGGGTAACATGTAGATGCTTAACTTGAACTATGTATATCCATATTATAATGAGCAGTCACTTGAGGCAGAGAAATGAAGTCATGCTTGCATTATGACCATCAGCTGTTTCATTCATGCTTCATAGTCTCTGGCTCATATATTTGATGTTACTGACTAGTAGCATAAAACTATAATCGTAGAGCTCTGTTAAAGAACAGAGCTGTGTCTTCCATATCTAACGTCATAAAACAATTAGCTATTTCAGTCTGGACATTCACAACAAGCATTCAGCTCTTTATTTGCAACAATATGTATTTTGGCGTTGTGGCTCTCTGCTCATGTGGTGCTATGGAACAAGTCTGCTTCTGAGCTCTCAACCCATTCCCAATCAGAGCCCAAGATACACAACCTTTGATCAATAAAACTTTTATCTATCAAACATCTCATATTTAAATAGCATACATCAAATGCAACTTCAAGCGCTGATCAAAAGAAGAGTAAAAAAGAGTTATAACTTTAAAAACATATTTGATGTGGATAAAATGAGTATAAAATAATGAAACTCAAATAAAATTAGGAAATAACAATGAAAGTGCAAAACCGAAATACAACAACACTAAGCTAAAATGTTGTGCTTTAAGTTTCCTTAATCCACAAATAATCTTAAAATCAATTTGACAGGTATCCAGTGCAGTGATTTGGTGTAATGTGTGCTCTCCTTCTGGTCCTGGTCAGCTGATGAGCTGACAGCTTTTTTTGATTGTCCAGAAAGGAGAGCATTACAGTAGTCCAGCCTACTAGTGATTAAAGTGTTTCTCAGTATTGACCTGCGAGAGAAACAGACCCACTTTGGCAATAGACGATTCGGTCAAATTCCGGATGTTTTAGCCTGGTACCTGGGACTGAGTACCAAGTCAGTTTCTCTAAAGTACTTCTGTTTTATTCAGGTCCTGAGCCAACCAAGCATTAACATATATATAACATAGATATACACCAGAGGGCATGGATATGGCTTGTGTCATCAGGAGACACAGCAATATAAAGGTGCTGTTTAATGAACACTAATAGCAGGCAGCAGTGCAGCAGCCAGGATACAGAGATCAGAAATGTTTTATTTTAATTAAATGAGCACTAATTATAGATTGCATATCGTGGACATACATGATTGAAGGGTGTGTGGAACGAACATGCGACTGTAAAATGACTGCTGTGCCTGCCGGAACTCTATAAATGTCCAATTCCTTCACACAAATGTTTCTGACATTTCTGAACTAAATTTACCCTGACCTCTGACCTTCTGTGGAGAAAACACAAAAAATTATTTATTTACTGGTATTTACTTTACCAGCAAAATATCATATAGCTGTAAGGTAGATTTATGGTTCTGCACGAACTGCACCACTACAGCACACTGTAGCTGACATGACGGGGCTGCGGTGCCTATGGAGATACCATGTGGACACAACAAGAATTGAAAATGTTTCTGATAGAAGTAGAGATGGCTGGAAGTGAATACATTAAACAAAGTTATAAAAAACACAATCACACTCTGCTTGTTTTCACTATCACACAACTAGCAAAGCCATTTCCACTACAAACTTTCTGCTCAGCACAGCCCCCGCCCTCTTCGGCAGTGAATAAGATAATACAGTGACAGTGAGTAGGCCAATATTCAGTAATGAAACAAGGTGAACCTTCCCACCACTGTAAATTATTTAACTTTACATAAATTGATGTCAGTTAAAGGAAAAATTCTGTGAATATTTGTGAATATTCTGGTGGGACATGCTAGAGGTAGAGTCCTGCAGAAGTCCTGCAGAAGTAAAAACAGAAAAGAACTTAAGAGCAACAAGAGAAACAGAGCCAAAGATGGAGCCATACAGAAGCTGCTCAAGAGATGAAAGGCCCAAAAAAATCCATGCTGAAGGCTTCTTTGCTGTGTTTTTCTCCTTTGGAGGACTAGTTTGAAATGTACTTTACTCCACAGACATGCAGATCTCTAGGGAGTGGGCCGAGGTGTGACAGAGCCAGACATTAAACAGAAGCTAGGCCAGGTTAGAGGGGCCAGGCGTGGGAGACAGGAGAGAGCCTGTGGGATAGAGCCCTGTGTAGGCACCAACTTAACCTGCCCCCCTTCCCCTCATCTCCAGTCCTATCTGCTCACCCACACACTCTCCTCCATCCCCACTCCCCCTCGCTCCTCTCCTCTATTTTCTCTCCATTGTATTCATCACCCTCTGCCCACACTGCAAACTCCATGCTGAGACAGAGAATAAGAGCTCTGCTTGTGTGTTCTGCTAAAAAGTGACATGTAAGAATGCACTGTAGCACTCCCCCTGACTGCCGGCGTTTCCATTCCACACTGAGGACAATTTGAAGTGGTCTGTACTGCTCTAAACAACAGCAGCAGACATATACAGAGACAGCCAGTGAGAAGGGAGGGGAGGTTATCAGTCCCAGGCTAGTGTTTGGTAAATGCACACAGTCATTGGTGAGAAGAGGCAGTCCTGTCAAAGCCCACGGTGTGTTAACCCTCGACAGAAAGACAGAAAGTGCAGTGCTGGAGTGACCAGACAGTAAGCACAAGCTGCCCACTCCTTACTTACAGTTCTCCATCATGGTCTCCATAACAATTATACTGTTGTTTAAAGGCATATTTTTGTCTCTTGAGGTACACAATTGTCCTTTTCAAAGTACAAATTGAAGAGGGAGAAAAATAACACAAACTGAATTGTACTTTAATAGGGTGCTGCCCCAGTGTCAGGCTTTTTTACTCTGAAACATGTAAGTCCACTTTTTTCTTTTCTTTTTTTTCACACTGAACTCTAGACATCAGTTTAAAGCCCCTCTAATGTGAAGGTCATGCAGAAAGTGCTTGCGCCATGAGTTAAAGGCCTGTGGTTGATGTGGTCAGCAGTTACTCCTCTTCTAAACCAAACATAAAGGGCAGTGAGCGCTCTTTAGAAACGGGGACAGTACCTCTCTCCTCTTTCTGCTCTGCTGCTTTTACAACACAAGCATCACCTCAAAAGAGCATTGTTCAGGTCTGCTCTCTCTCTCCTTTCTGCTTGCTGTTTTCACTCTTAAGCTGGTACTACTTTTGACTCTGTGTTCATTCATGTGCACTCATTGGTCAGTGATTATGACGTCTCATTCTCTGTCTTTTGCTTGCTCTGGGTATGTGTCAGCATATAGAGTATATACTGCAGATGATCCTCTCTGTTAGGAAGACAGAAAGGCCGAAAAAGAAGTGGCTGGACTCTCAACAGTACGTCACATCTGCTCTCAGTGCCCTTTGTCTCGCCAGGCACCCACTCATGTGTGGCATAATCCTCAGTCTACTGGCCCAAGGCTGTTCAGGTTGTCTGCAGGTTGTCCGTACTTGGTCCAAGTGTGCTTATGTGTGTGTGTGTGTGTGTGTGTGTGTGTGTGTGTGTGTTTGTGTGTTTGTGTGAATGTCGTTCCCTGTGTCCAGCATCCCATCTCTATAGCCAATGGCACTACACATAACCACCTCAATCACTGAGAATTCCCACATTATCCCAGGAGGACGAGGGGAAACGGACACGTTTCACATTTGTTACCAGGCACATGGCCTGTGTGTGTGCGTGCGTGTGTGTGTGTGTGTCCACTTGTGTTGGTGTATGTGTGTGCCAGTGCGAGTGCTGCTATGCTACTCTGATCCCTGTCAGGGCCTTAAGCCAAGCCCGCGGCAGGTCCGGCAGCAAAACTCATAAAACTGTAGAAGACTTTCCCAGCAGTCAGACATGGACTGACACAGAGAGAAATAGAGCTGCTGGCAGTATTCCTGCTTGCTGGTACATTAGAGTATTTTTCTACAGTCAGGAAGCTGCAGGTTGGCCGTCAGCAACCCCCAACAATCTGTGTCCATAAAGATGTAGATACAAATGCAGCATGAGACACCTCGTACAGGACGCAAACTCGCAGACCTGCATAAGCAGAGACATGTCACTGACGTCACTCAGCTACCTCACACCTCTCCTGACATACTTTCTGAAGCAAGCCCTGTGCCAAAACCATGCACATACACGCCCAAACCCACATCACACATCACACAAAGTAGAATAGCAGGCCTTGTCCCATCTCTGCTCTGTCCGAGGGGAGACAAACAGTTCAGTGGAAACATACACAGCAAAATCAACCATAAGGGGAGAGGATGGGGAAAAGTATTGGAGGAGGCTCCAATACTTTTCCCCATATATAACTCACTTTGTTATGACACAAAACAACAGGCGGGGTGAAGAGAAAACATACAAAATTTAGGAATGAGAGACAGGAAAATGTTCAAATGAAAGGCAAACAAAGCCTGACAGCTAGAATAACATCACAGCAGTTTCTTGACCATACATACGCACCTCCGGCAAGAGCCTGTAATATCAATTTATGTTAGCAATCAAAAGCTCATAGGTGGAGAAGGAACTGGCACTTCTTGAAAAATTACCAAAAGAATGAGTAAAGAAAAAGTCTGATATTTTGGGATATGTGCCTGTTAGCTATCTTGCTGAAATTTTAGATCCCACTTGTCTGTAGGTTAGTTTGGTGTGGCACAAAGACTGGAAAAGGAGGGTCATAAGTCATTACATGCAATATGGTTGAACACGTCATAATGTGTCAAGCATATTTTCTATACATGTCAATTGGATTTTTTTTTTCTGAATGTGTCCTGAATTAATGAAGATGTGAATGAGAATCTGTGGTCCAACAGACAGGAGGACAGGAGGAAGAGGATTTCAGGCCTGGGGTGGGCTGGAATCAGCACCAGGACTGGAGATGAGCGAGTAGGCAATGAAACCGCTTTCAGGGCCGATGAAAACACGGCAGGTTCAGGAAGGGACAGGTGAGGCATTAAGCGGGAGAGGAGGAAAATGGAGTGAGGTTATTCGTAAGTACCATTATACATCATCCATCGTGTTGATTAGTCCGTGAGTATTTGTTCGTGTGAAGTTAAAGTTAGTAATTCTTGTCCTTTGAACAACGAGAGTGTGATATTATACTGTGTTGAAATGACTGAACAAAACGTTCAGTCTCTCATTACCGCTTGTCATTAGTGGCCGGCTCACTGCGTGCCCCTCGGAAAATTTATATTTATAAGTGTCGTTATTATTAGTATTGTATTTCTCTGTAATGTAACAGATTGTTAACAATGCTACTTTTAACATTCTTTCTCAGCACTGGAACTCAAACCATTTTCTCATGTTCTCTCAGGCTGTTCTCCCCTGTTTCCAGTTTTTATGCATCTCCTGGCTGTACCTTTTAGCTTGTGACGTTGTCGCTTTAACGGACAGTTACACGATTGGTATTGATCTTTTCATCTAATTCTCAGGAAGAAAGTGAATAAGTAATAAGTGAGTATTTCACAAAAAGCTGAGCTATTTCTTTAAATTAAAACTAAAAGGAAATGTAATAAATAAAGGAAAGTCTGTCTTTCTCTTCACCACTGTCACCTAAGTGGAGTGAGAGTCACTGAATTACTGCTGAATACAGATATGGGAATGATGTTGGACAGGGATCAGGTTTGTACATTTTGAGTTGAGATATGGGTGACAGCTGGGCCTCCCACAGTGGTCCAGCAAACAGACAGCACACTGATGTTTCCCGCTGTCGTAACACTCGTGGGACCAACCCAGCATTTGGCCGGCAGAGTCTGCCCAGCAACAATTAACGCTGAAATGTATGCTATGCCGCACAGGCTGTCATTTACCATGCGTTGCAATCTCTCTGGATTGATTGGAAACAAAATCAATGTTGTTCAGGGACTGACTGCCAGCATTTATAGAGCTGTCAGTGCAGCCTTCCTGTAGGGGAGTGGCGTGGTGTACAATGGCCGTGTGGATGGTTTGTTTAAGGCTAGAGGCCTGTGGGTGTTGACACAGCTGCCAAGGGAGCAGAGACGAGATGAGGGAGACAGAGACATTTGCTTGAAACCACTCTGAGCATCAGGGTCAGGGGTAATGACTATGAAGACGGAATGATGATGAGCGGCGAGGGGAAGTGAACGTGTGTCAGAGTTTCAAACTGAGAAACACATTTTACTCTCAGAACATCATTTTGGTTCCTAAAAATACAATAGCCACAACTTATGTGCTATGCAAATGACGACTTTGTTTACGTGTGTGGCGTACATTTGTCTGCGTGTTGTGAGTTGTGGTGAGGACAGACTGTTTTTATCATTATCAGTATTTATCCTTCAGGGTGACCCCTGGCTCTCTCCCGTTAGCAAACTCTGTTTTGTGTGTGTGTGTGTGTGTGTGTGTCAGAGAGTTGTTTGTCCTCGTCAGGATTAAAGGGCTTTTCAGTGAGAGGAAGCTTTAACGCTACTTAACCCATGTTGCCTTAACCCTGCAGCCAACGACCTTTGTCAGTTCTCCAATCTTTGTACTTCCTGTTTCACACAACTCCTGTCTTAGAAGACATGACAATGTACCAGAAAAAAAATTCTGTGACAGTGGCCTAACTGTGAAAACACACTGCAACCACTTTTTAATAGGAAACACATTGAGTCTTACATGAATGCTGAGACACAGCAGAGTAGCCCAACAGTACATGTTTTGACTGAAAGGCTGTAGGCAGTGGGAGAATTCTGATTTTTACCTATGTGATCTAACTGCTCTATATTATGCAGTAAGCCCCCTCCACACACACACACACACACACACACACACACACACACACACACACACACACACACACACACACACACATTAAAGAGAATGCGAAGTTCACTGTTCCAAATACCAGGGGGCAGAAACTCCAGTAGTGGAAAGTCCAGACAGACCCAACACACTTACTCACAAACAGCAGCATGTCTTCCACCCATCTCAGGAAACTGCAGCCTAACACTGTCATTGTATCATTGTACAGAAGCCTGCAAGCATGTAAAGGTTAAAGTGTTTATCAGCTTTAAAAATGCACTATTATACAGCATGTTAATAGTGTGTTATTTCTGTAATTGCCGTGTCATTAAACAGACATAAAAGATCTGACAAAGTCATAAATTGCAATGTTATTGTAGATGTATGGCTAACCGGCCTTAAACAGTAAACAGTAACTATTAAAGGCTCCGAATATGTCATTAAACAGACATAAAAGCTGTTTAAGCTGGTTTGCTGACAGATCATGATGAATGAATCTATTAGAACTCTGTTAAAGTCAGAAAAAACATCATAAGAAACTGACTTTACTCGTATTACTTTTGAAGTGTATTTATGTTGTTGTTTTGATTTCTTTATTGCTTTATGTGTTGATTTATGCTGTTTTTGTGTCATGATGTTTTTATAAAGTCTCCTATGTATTTTAAACTGCACTAGGCATACGCTGCTTGATGTGATCATAAGCACATTTGCCCTGATGAAGGTATGTCAATTGAGACATTTGGCTTCATTATATAATTCTTGCACTGTGCAGAGACCATATGACATCTGAGGTGCTTTGACAGTTCGCTAATTATTCATCAATATGGCTGTTTTGACAGAAATACCAAGGTATGCAGATAATCTTAATTTCCTGCAGAGGACAGGCATCACCCACAGCTACACCACACTCCAAATTTTTGATGGAACAAAAACAGCCATGGTGGTATGGGACCAGAATTATTTCTTCCAGTCAAATTAGCCTCTGGAAACTAATGTAATTATTTAGCACTTCAGTGGGCCATAGAGGCTGGGGGGTTGGGGGGGCAGCATGCTCGAGCTGACATGATTTCATGCAGAAAATTTATTCAACTGTCAATATCATTTAGATCTGTCCGGGTGAGCACTGGAGGCTGCGAGGAGGGAGTCACAGATTGCAGCTCAATCATAATGACTTCAATCTTTGAATGTCTTCAATCTTCACTTATTTGTGTTTGTCTGTATCCATTGACCATGTATGTGTGTATGTACTGTATGTATTTGTACAGTATGTATGTGTGTGTTTGTGTGTATGTGTGTGTGTGTGTGTGTGTGTGTGTGTGGGGTGGGGGGGGGCAGTAAGAAAAAATGGTCCTTAATGCAATATGAATACAAAACAACAAAACCAACCGATTTCTATTAGTGACAAATGTGTTTTGAGTTGTTAGTGCTTGAATGATTTATATTGAGTTTATTGAATCTATTGCTCTTTTTAGGTACTCTGAAAGCACTATGGCACTATGGGATGGCAAGATCAATCTTACATTCCTCATGTCACTGTCTCATCTCTGAGTGGTCAGTGCCTATGATACCACCCAAGATAGCATCCCTCCAGATCTTTATCATTCCAAATATGAACTATATTCGAACCCATGCCTTTGCAGAAACAAAGATATGACATCAAAGAGAAAGAAAGTACAAAGAAATTTCCATCCTGAGTGATCAGTGACCAGGACAGCAATAGTACCTGTTTTCCTAGTCTGTGAGGTCAAGGCTGACCCGAATGAACAGACAGAGACCAGAGTAAGCGGGAGATGGAGGGACATGCAATCTCAGACTTTTCCAAACACTGTAGAGCTGATGCTCAGCATTGGAGAAATTCTGAAAAGAAAGAGGTGTAGCAGAGTCGGTGTACAGACAGTGACTGGAAAAGTCAACAAAGCAACCATCTGCAAATCAATTGATTCTATCTATCATTTGCATGTTTAAGCTTGGAGCGTTAAAACCGACAAAGAGGTATTTGCATTCTCTCTTTAGTCATTTGCAAAGGCAATTCAGGAATGACAAGAGTGTGTGCTGTGAAAGTCAGTGCAGAAGGGGCCGACTGAAGGATTCACATGTCATGTCTTGTGTCCCTTTGCCCCTGATCGTGCATTCCACTTTTTCTAACATATATGTTAGAGAGTTATGTAAGGTAGTATGGTATGTGTCTGTGAGAGTGTGTGTGTGTGTGTGTGGGTGTACTACTTTGTTCCCTAAGGCTCTGTGAGTGTCCTGACAATTATATTCAATTATCAGTGCGTCCTGCAGGGTACAAGGACATGGAGGGGAAGAATCTCAGATGGCAATCAAGACAGAAAAACGCAAGTGGACGTTGAGATGAGATCTTGTTGAAAGAGTAAATAGTATGAGCCCCCAAGCTGTCCTATAAAACAGACAGGACTCTGCATGTTATATGACTGTGAGAGGGTACTTTGTTATACTACAGTAGAAACACACAAGCAGTTCAACCCACAGTTGAGAGGAACACAGATGATGTTTATGTGTTGACACTTTAGACATGCAGTTTATGGCCTGGAGTCTGGGTCTGAAAAACTCAGGTATGAAGCAATAATGTGAACACAACAAAAGGTCAAAACATTGCAATGAAATCATGTATAAATATTTGCAGTGGACACGTTAAAGGGATTACCTCATGTCTACAGTTATAATCTGTTAATGGGGATTAGTTTGAATAAGAATAAATTGGCACTTGGTGTTTATATGCTGTCAAGGCACACTGTCTGTGAGTTGTGTTGAGTTCTAGCTAATGCCTTACACACCCATACAACACGCAAAGGAGGAAGAGCAGCTCATGCACAAAACATACTGAAAGTATTTTGCTGTTACACTGAAATATGTTGCACTGATAATATCTTCTAAAATATTTTGATCAAGAAATGGAAAATGTTTCAGTTTCCTCCTAATAATAATTTTAGTCTAGTTGGTGAAGATTGATGATGTTATGAATGCCACTGAGTAAAAAGCAATTACAGCTCGAGTTTGAAAGGGCCCCTTAAAATTGAGAATGCACACAGTGTGAACTTCAATGCAAGTCAATGCATTACTAATAACAAACACTGTTCATGTAGGCCAGCCCTGTAGTCAAATACTCCAAATAGACAAATAATGGTTGTAGGTGCAAGTAGACAAGCTGCCATTATTGTGACGCCACCTCACCACATATAAGACTGTAATGTATAGATTTAACTTTTGCCAAGAAATCTCTCCAGAAGATCCCTTAGGTCTGCCCTGTGATGAACAGGCGACCTGTCCAGGATGTACCGTGCCTCTCACCCAATGTTAACTGGGACCAGCTTGAGCTTACTGGTAATGGATGGATATGTAGTTGAAATAAAGGTTGTAATCTACAAAATTTACAACATTTTATTTAGTTTAAACTAGACATCTTTTCTGGGCTGGGCTGTTACTGCATCAGCTATTCAGTAAACTTCGACTTTGGAAAAAACGGAAAGTAAAAGCATCAAGCCTCTGCTTTCATTAAATACATTTTACTTTCATAAAGCTCCATTAAAACCTCTTATTTTTATTGCATTCTGAGTGGCATACTGACAAAGGACCGACTATGGACCGCTAACGACCGAGTGATCTGCCTACAGATGGTGAACTGCCACCTGGTTGATGTTTTGCTAGCTTGTAATTACATTTCCAGGCCGAAAATCCACTTTTATGGTATCATTTGTTTCAGATGTTTATTAAATGACGCTTTTCTTCTGATTACAATGACAGGAATCATGGTGTTTGATGATTTAAATCATAAGCCAATGAGTAATTCCTGCTGAGTTTAATTAGAAACTCCGCAGCACTTTCATAACCAGACCATGGAGGTCGGAGAGAAGTGGTACATTTATGTTCTTTTTTCCCCAAAGCCTGTGTCACAACATTTCAGACTAGTGCTTTGAGTCTAAATAACGTCCACATTCAAACAGACCACCTTCATCTGTCAGGGGGCACACGCTAACCGTAACATCTCTGCTTTCACTGTCAGTGTTGGTTGTACTTTAGAGTGTGACACATAAATCAGTCCCCCGATTTGTCTATACCTTTACATGAAGCTTTTTTATCCAATAACACACATTTGAAACATTTGTCAACATATTTATGATTAAATGGTGTTTTTATATTAGACAGTGTTAGCCTAGATTACTATGATACAATTTACCAATGCTTTCTCTGTCTACTTGGTTATGTTTGAATGTATGTTAAACACGTTGTTAAACATACTTTTGAATTACACTACTGAGCCCATGACAAATGTTTTATTCATTTTGCATATTGACAATTAAGTTTAAAATTATCTGTGTAAGTGTCACATTTCCTTGTGCCTTTAATTTCATCATTTGCCTAACTGTTATCACAGTACCTACAACTCACATGGTCAAATCCAAGCACTGGTAGTTGCGGTTGATAGTTGAAATTATTTAGTATGGCATGAATTTTTGGTTTAAAAGGTTTTCAAGCCTCAAAATTAGAAGTGACTACAAGAACAAAAGCTAGACACACCAGAAAAGATATTTATTAAATCACTACAAGGAGGCTGAAAAGTATGTGTAGTATGTCTGCAGAGCGGTTACTGAAAATGATCAGCCTTTGAATTTTATTTGTGTTTATATGTACGCCATCTCATTTAATCAAATGTAGTTCTTTAAAAGCAAACTGCTAGAAGTGATACACTGCAGTGTGAAGGTTACGCAGTATCAAGGGATTATGGGTGTACTGATGTCAGGTAAGGTGAACAACAGGCCAAACTGCTGAAAAAAAGTTGCTATAGTCTTTTTGTAAGTATTGTAAAGTGAATTCATGATCTCCGTACTTTAAAACCCAAGAGTGAAAATATTGTAAATTCCTTGCACTATTCATTTCCCAATTTTTTTCCCCGTCCCTCTCCTGTTCCTCTCCTTCACTTTTCATTACTCTTTTCCTCTGCACTATTTTCTTCTCTTATTCTTCCACCCACGCTAATCCTATTTTATTCAAGACATACTGTATAATACAACTCAATATGCAGGACCTTGGCTCTGATAATGTTTCTAAGGGCCTCCACATTGGCTGGGCCCCAGCTAGGGTTGAGTTGTCCATCGTCTGCACCATCCACTATCTCTCGTCCACCTGAGGCCATTCTGGGTGCTGAAAGTGGTTGCGGCCAGGCTTGCGTCACTGGAAGGCTGAGAAAGCAACGTAAATGTCAGAGGAATTAGCTGCCTTGCCGGCGTCCACGGAGCCCGGCATGACAATGGGTGGGAGAGGAGAGAGGACAGTGGGTACAGTAGAGCATCCGTAAGCCAATCCACAGTGCTCTCAACTCACCTCTACTTCTCCCTGCCTCTCTTCTTGTTTTTCTTTTCTGTCTGTATTTCTCCTCTCTTGCCAACTCATTTCTTCCTTGCTTGCCCCCCCCCTCCCCGTTCTCCCTTGCACTCTTTCTGTATCACTGTCTCGCCCACCTCGCCTCTGCCCGCAAGCAGTTTGGAGCAGATTATAGCCCTGCCACCCCCACTCGCCCATATACACAAACATTCACTCTGGCGCTGACGCACGCACGCATACACACACACACACATATATAAGCGCACACAAACACACGTTGAGACTTTGTGTATCTCCGCCACCTACAGTGCCACTACATCATCCTCTCCCAGCGGCGCTCAAGCATGAACTTGTTTAGAACATCCTGTCCAGTCCAAATGTGGTCAGACATGTGACAAAATGCCCCCGCGAGCCAAATAACCAAACATACCCATTATCAAAGTCAAACAGACACCTCCTCTGACAGTTAAGGTTATATCAGAGGTGAACCGCAATGCAAGCAGTGATTAGATGTCCAACAGAATCAAGCTGTTTTTGTAATCACATGTTTACTGATTGTAGTGGTAATGCAAACCCACAATTTAGACCCATGGACTCACCCACGAAAAAATGAAAGTTTTTAGGGCAAGAAGAGAAAAAACAAATCTTTAAACACTACTTATGTAGTAAACCTTTTGGAAAGCTTGCTGTGTAAAGTAAAACCTTTTCTATTAAACCTATTGCATGTGCATTATCATATTGTGTGTTCTTACTGACTTTAACCAGGCTAATGCAGACACTAAACTGTTTCTTCATAAACACATCATCAAATCTTTTACAGAAAGGGGGCAGCAATGCAGAGGCAAAGCATTGGCAAAGGGGGGAGCATTGTTGTGTGTGTGTGTGAGAGTATGTGCATGTGTAAATATGTGTGAGTGTTTCTGTTTTTTTTGCAAGCATGCATGAGCTCCTCTTTGTTCCGTCTGCCATTATGGCCCCTGTGTAGCCGGTGTTTGCTGCACACTGTACGGCTGAATGGGGATTGCGTGGGCCTGACCTGCGATCTCACCGCCCACCACTCACACAGACACACAGCCTGGGCAACAGCCTCCGTTTTAGCCTGTAAGAAAGAGTGTGTGTGTGTGTGTGTGTGTGTGTGTGTGTGTTGTGTGGTGTGTGTGTGTGTGTGTGTGCATTTGCAGGGTAAATACAAATCTTCCCTTCCTTTTCCTCAATGTCGCTCCTTCCCTCTCTGTGCGTATGTGTCTCTCCCTTATCATTAGTGTTTCTACATCCTCCTCAGGGGACAGTCCCTATGACAACCTCAGTCCTACTGTCAATCACCATGGCTGCCTTATCCTCCTTGGCTTATATACTATATAAGTGGCTACTTCACCTTTGACAGGTGTGCCGATGGCACGTCACACAGCTGTATAGCTCGCATCAACAAATGCATGCCACATTACTGACTCACTGAATCATGTTGTGCATCTCTAACAGTGTTCTTGTCATCTGCTTGCCACGTTTGATCTTATTTTTGTTATCATATAGCACATGTTTTGTGTGTTTGTATGCTGCAGCATTAAATGGATAATGATATATTTATTGATTCAGTCCACACGGATGAATGGAAGTGTGAAACACAACTTTGTCATATGTAACTCTAAGAGTAGCGGTTGTTGTTGAAGCATCTGCACATATGTGTGAGCAAGTGTGTGTGTGTGTGTGTGTGTGTACATCCCAAACTCTACAGTCTGTTGGTAATGAGTGCCCTGAGCTCTCCCCACTACACCTAACTGATCCAGTAATTGCTTTTCCTCCTCTGCATTTATCATCATCTGCCCGGCCTGTCATGTTAGCTGAGCTGAGCTGAGCTGAGGTGGACTGAGAGGGGTGTAGGACTACAAGGAGGAGAAGGTGGTGTGTCTGTCTGGATGTAGCAAAGGTATCGGTCCACCGCCTCGGGCGGTGGGACGGGAGATGTGGGGATGTGAGGGAGGGAGGGAGAAAGGAGGAAGAGAATAGGGGAATGAGGAAGGGAGGGCAGTGATATAGTGATTAATATTAACTATGACCTCCAGCCAGTCATCATCATAAGGCAAATAACCAACAATTACATTTTCATGAAATCATTATGTTTTCCTATCCTATTCTTATTTTAAGCCTCTATCCTTCAAAAAAAACATCAATTTAAAACTACTACGATATAAGATATACGTTTGCATAATAAAAATTTACATCAAATTAACAGATAGTTTGGGAATGAAGGCTTCTTGTCAGCTCAAATTGCTGGTTAGAGTTTAAAGATAATGACCACCATGAAGCCTGAGATGACAGTCTGAATGGTTGCTGTTATTTGTAGGTAAGAGTTAGGGACAATAGTCGGCAAACACACAAAAATGCATACACAGTGTATACACACAGACAAACACACAGAAAGACTGGCCAGAAGATTTAAACAAATAGCCTCCTATTTGCAAGGCCTGCAAATGTCGTGTGTGTGTGTGTGTGTGTGTGTGTGTGTGTTGTGTGTGTGTGTGTGTGTGTGTGTGTGTGTGTGTGTGTGTGTGAGAAAGTCCGTGAGAAAAAGGGTGCATACTGTATGTGGGGGAGGGCGCACTGCTGCTGCTAGTGGGGATTTGATGCTGATGAGCTCTGTAATGGGAGTGAACAGGGAGCGTGAGGGGAATAGATTGGGACTTCATTGGCAGGCCGACGCTCCCTACGCATTGCAGTATGTGTGCCTATTTATTCCCCCATTTCAACGTGCCTTTGCTTTGACCTTTCTCCAGCCAATGACAGTAAAATACCATTGCCACTAGAGAGCTACACATCAGCTACTGAGCCCCCCTATATGATTTTCTCATTTATTTTTTCCCTATCGTTCCCCACAGACACTCACAGGCCCAAGCTGCTGTGCTTCATCCGTGCGGAAGGGCGTGACTTCAGACTGAAATGAATTGTCCCTATGCCATCATGTAAACAATCACAGCTTTGACTATGCAAATTCAGGGGAAAAAAAGAATGAGATGCACTTCACAGTGGAGGCTGATTAGGACAATACATAAACTCATATTCAGGCTCAAGGATCATCCATGTACTGTTTTTGCTGATGCCTTATACACAGCCGACAGTCAGGGACACATGACATATAATATCATTTATCATATATCAAACGTTGCATGAAAGCCTTGTGTGAAAACCTTTTATGTATGTTTGTAATTTGCCTTGCAGTCACAACCAAAAGATGGTGATATTCTATATTTTTCTTAAAATTAGAAAATTAGAAGACGAACAATAAAAGCAATAATCAATCACAATCAACAAACATTAATTGTGTATCAAATGTGTAATATAACTTATTTTCCTGTGCTTCAGACTTCCATTATCATCAAAAAATTTTATAAAAAAACACATCAGTGAGACACATTGTTGCACTGGTGAATGTTTTTTCAGTATTGTCAGTATGGGCACTGTAGTTTGCTTTGAGTCGATCGCAGGTACACCATCCTACCTTAAATAATCGCTAGCCAGCTGTTTTTTTATTTTGCTTTTTTCCCACCTGAAGTATACATTGTATTGTTTAAGGGGAAGTGTGTCAATTTTACAAGTAAAGGTCTGTTTACAGGTTCTGGGACGCACTACTGGGTATTTTGAAAAACATGGTCTAAAAACCCTCCAAGTGTTCTCACTTTAAGTAAGCGATGGTTGGAGCTAAAGACAAGTTTGAATATATGGGAGTGTGGAGTTAGAAAGAAGTGTCTTTACCAGACTTCTTTAGCCTGCTCCTCATCTCTGCTTGAGACTAGCAGCTCAAGGCTACATTAGCTGCTACTAGCATAAAGAATGACCAACCCAAATAGCTTACATAGTTGCATTGAGGGTAATGTGGGCGCCAGGGTTTGACGAAGAAGAAATTCCTTAATGAGTTTTGAAAAAGTGTAATTTGTGAGTGTTAAAGGAGTGTAACGTCTCTAAAGAATAGGCTTAGTGTAATAAAAAAGCTGAGGAAGTCTGAAAGTACTGAGGGGAGACAGACTAATGCAGACTAATGTTTTTTTGTTTTTTTTTTCATGGGATTGCTTTTACCTTACTTTTTAAAGTGATTTTCTTAGCTCTTGAAAAAGAGGAATTGTGTTTTTCATCAAAATAGTAGCAGCAAGGTAACATTAATACAAATTGGCACTCAAGACCAGCCTGTGTATCTGCTGCGTTGTCCTGAACAACAGAAGACTGCACACACATATAGAAGTGTTCTTAAGTCTGACACGAGTGTGTGAACACAACTAAATCCAGTGTAAACTAAGACAATGTTCTGTAATAGGTAATAGTCCAAATGGTGAAACAACCATGTTCAAAAACAGACATGTTGCCCAGCATGGCTGCGTCAAACAAAAGGAATACATTCAGCCAAAAAGCAGATGGAAAACACACCCTCTGTCTCTTCTCCTCCCTCATCCTCTTTCCTCCCATCTCCCCTCCCCTCTTCCTAAGCCCTCACACACAGACGCACACACAGACACACACACACACACACACACACACACACACACACACACACACACACACACACACACACACACACACACACACACACCACCACCACCATCCTATCCTCCCTTTCCCCTTTCCCCCATAAATCCATCATCCCATGTGATCTGTGGAACAGATGCAGGCAGCACAGTAGTAATAGGAAAGGGTTAAGCAGTGTTCGCCCATGAAACAGGCAGAAAGAAAAGACAGGAAACATGAGATGACGCTAAAAATAAACGTATCCTTGGGTAAGAGAGAAATACTCAAAGGTCCTAAAATAGCTGGTCAAACAAAGGCATGAATAAACTAGATTGAGTGTGAGAGGTTTTTTTCAAGAGGAAGCCCCTCTCTCTCTCTTGCTCTTTCTCTCTCTCGCTCTCTCTCTCTCTCTCTCGCTCTCTCTCACACACAGCAACTCCCTGGTTGCTAGGTTACGACACTTGTGGCCGCCATCCACAGTCTGAAGGTGCTTTTTGCATCTGCAAAAGGCAGCCTTCTTTTTCATCCATCATTTGAAATTTAAAAGAGCAGGAATGGAAACACATGCATTGTCAATTAGGGGAACACCAAGCACAGTATGAGGGACATCCTACGGATCAATTTGTACAAAGACGGCTTCTATTTCAGATGTACCATGGAAACAGAAGACTCTTAATTACCTCAGCTAACAGCCACAGCGGGAGGACTTGAAGGGAAGTGGAAAATTTCAAATCCTGCTTGTTTGTTCATGTGTATCTGTTATTTATAGTGAATATCAATGCAAATTTTGACTTGTCGTCCATCACTGAGGCAACACTAAATACACTGTGACATGAAGTCATTTTGTAACACCAGGTGGGTATTTGCCTTTTCTTTTAGATGAGGACACATTTTCTTCGGAAGGCAACATTTAAAAACCCTTTATGTATCTGTCTTTTGCTTTGTCATGCTTTTGGCACAAACTGGTGACCCACTTTTCAGTACCCCAGGGAAAGTACTCAGAAATAGATGGGATGAGGTGAAGACTGACTTATACAACTGACTTTTGTGAGGCAAAATAGCCCTTACATCCTCACTAAATGTCACAGTTCAACTCTATACACAGCTGTTTCAGAAGGCATAAATCCTCCCTTATCTGAAACACAGAGTGAGAAGCTGTTCATCAGTAAAGGTCAGTGTGCTTTGCTGATTGATCATGTTCCAAGTACCATATCGAATATGAATGAACAGAGCAACTGGTATTACGCATAGGTCATTTCCTAGCACATTTATCAAAGCATCCGCTGTGTAAACATTTCTCATAACTCCTCTCACCCTCTAACTCACTAACTCCTTCTGCAAAAACACAAAGCTGGGAAGATCACATGGAAATTACAACAAATAATAAACTGTTATGCTCTTCTAGTAGACTCATAATTCCTTAGATTCAAAATTAACACAACAAAGAACAAGAAATGTAATGTGAGTTCTCTAACCCTGAAATGTTACACCAGCAAGTCATTATTTAGAGTTATTTGCAATCATGTAACTGTGTTCCATAACGCACTAGTTACAAAAAAGCACACAAACTCAAAGCCATGATAAAAAAAGTACTAAAAAAAGTACACACGCCCTTGCCTATTAGAGACTCAAGTTCAAACAAGTCTACTCCACAGGGCAGGCCCCATATTTCATCGGGGAGGGAGGGTCAAAGTTGAAGCCCCAAGGACATGCCGTTTCCTCTCCCTCCCAGGGTTCCAGAGGGTTAGGCGGACATTGTTTACTGGACACTAAGTCTCCCTGGTCTCCCTCTGGACGGGAGAGAGTTGGCTTGCATTTAGAGCTTGGCCAGTCAAGGTGATTTAAACCACCTAAAGCCCAGGCTTTACGGACCAGGCCTGGCTCCCCATTCCTCCAGTTCCTGTCTTTCATTCGTCCCCCAGTAAAAAGATCACAGTCCTTGTGTTTCAGCATTTTCAGGAGGTTGTTATTGTGTCCTTGGGAGCTGATTTACAGGGTAACCTTGTGCGCTTTGAGCTTCTTTCATTGGTTTGTTCTTCTGTCTTTAATTGTGGACTGTAGTACGGTGGCCCTGCGGTACAAAATACAACATTTCAGAAAACAGATTAAGAAAGTAAAACAGTATACAAATACAATATTAAAAATAAGAAGAGGTAGGTACTTACTCTTTCTGAATAGATGTTTCTGATGACCAGAGCAGGTGACTAGAGCAATCAGCCCAGTATCCCTTCGGGATAACATCCATATTGGATCATTTCACACCTCACAATTTACATGTTATGCAAACATTCAGTTGCAAGGTGGGACATAGCTTGACATATAAATAGTTTGTGACCTGCAATTTTTGCCTTTTTACTAACTGTAATCATGATTTTCCCTTATTGTTAACCTTATTTCATTTACCTTCCCTAACATGAATCATACCATAGTTGCCATCCATCGTCAACCACTTATCCTGCGTACAGGGTTGCGGGGGAGAGGGCTGGAGCCAATCCCAGCTGACATTGGGCGAAAGGCCGGGTAAACCATCCATCGCAGGGCCACACATAGACAGACAACCACTCACACTCACATTCACACCTAAGGACAATTTAGAGACACCAAATTACCTAGCCTGCATGTCTTTGGATGGTGGGAGGAAGCCGGAGCAGCAGAGAGAACCCAGGCGGACACGGGGAGAAGATGCAAACTCCACACAGAAAGGCCGGGGCAACCAGGGTTTGAATCCACGACCTTCTTGCTGTGAGGCGACAGTGCTAACCACTGCACCTCTGTGCCGCCCCCATAGTGCTGTGCACAGATATTATACAAAACAACATTTAGCATAATTGGGGCTTGTGGAGAATCCTCCAATATCAACAGTCTTGTCTGGGGAAAGAGTCAAAGCAGTTGGGGATAAAGGTACGGTGCACTCAGTTTTGTGTGATACCCTGACAGGTGGTTGCACTACATTTCTAGTTCCTAAAGTGGTGCCATCTCTCTCTCTCTCATCCCTCTGAGGATTATTTATTAATGTATTGACATTAATCACAGGTTCGGCCTGAATGAAATCATTGTCTGACCTACATGCCTCTCTTACTGCCTACCTGTGAGCACTCTGCACATACACCCATTGAACGTGAAAATGTGTTTTGGAGAGTGTCTTTCGAGGGAGGCTACAAACATTAACAAACCATAACTCCATGTTCACAGATACAGACTCGAAGGGGCAGGCTACCTCTTGTCTCTCACAAGCTTGAGCTGGTGATTTACATACTAAGCTCTGATATGGCAGTGATTTACTTCTACTCTCCTGGTGCTTGACAAAATAGTTCTTTTCCTGAGTGATGTGTCTCCACACATTGTTTTTCTATTTCAATTCCTGGTAGCGTTTTTAAATTATATCATAGAGAATCTGGAGGCTTTTTTTTACTGCTTTTTACCTTGAACATAAACAACCTCTGTTTCCTAAGGGAATCATAATGATTTCTCAGCTTCCACATACTGCACTGCTGGGTGACTTTTGAATATTGACTTGCTGTGAGCAGAACCACGATATTATTTTAGTGTTCAATTCACAATGAATGGCATCCTGTCGCCCCTCCTGTGTTTGAGTCCATATGTGCACTGGGGAGTTAAATAAGGCCATGTGTATCTATTTGCAGAAAAACTAAATAATTGCACCTTCTGATGCAAAAGTCTGATTCATGGCCAAACACTGTTGATCACGTGTTCAATGAGCATACCAGCCTAAATATGATAAAACAAATGTGACTTTATTCATCTTGTGTGTCTGAAATATTAATGCGTTTTCTACAAGGTGGTTATTTCTTCAGCTTTGTATATTTCATTTGCGAAACATGGTTTTATTTTGCACATCAAGGCCACCATACAGCTGAGACTAGAGTGCACACATACACACACACACACACACACACACATCAGGACTAAGCGCTTTTGGACAGAGCTTTGCCTCTGGCGAGCAGGCAGTAAGGCAGGAGATGAAATGTCTTATTAGGGAGCGAATGGGAACCAGGCGGGCCTGAGCTGGGCCAGGTCCTCTATTAACCTGTCCTTCCACGGGAGAGGCTCGTAAACAAGGTAGTGATGGCAGGAAGGAGTGGAGGAATCGGGTAGGGGATGGAAGATAGGGAGGTAAGTGGAGGCCTTCATGAGGGTTGGAGAGGGTTGGGAGAGGGGGGGCACCTCAGGGACAGCACTTGTGCCTTCAAAGGAGAGAGGAGAGACCATTGATCAGTGTGATCCCTCTGATGTAGAGGACGTGAACACAAAAAGGGACCAATGCATAGAGATGACAAGCTGTCATATTCTTTTAAGTCTTCACACTGGGAGATGCATTGTTTGTGGGAGTGAAGATGAATATATCCCATTAGCCAGTTGCTAGGACTTTTTAGGGCCAATAAAAATCACTCGAACAAACCTGTGATTGATTTCAAGCGAGTGAAAATGGCAGCGTGGTAGTTTTGCCCATCTATTGCTCAATATAAAGCATCTCGGATTTCTTCCCTTCTAATATGCCAGCGTACGCACACACATCCATTTCTCGGAAATGCACTGTAGCCATAAGGAAGTGGGCTAATATGGGGCACAGACAAAGAAAGGGGACATTTCAAACTACATCGTTTGACTTGATGGCAAAAACAAACATACACTAAACGAACAGACATGTAAATATTGCCAGGGCTGTTGAGCACTGACCAAGGCTTTTGTTTCTATTGTGGTACTTTTGCAGATGAAAAGAACAAACATGGCAGAGCCCAAAAATATGGGTGGAATGAATATACAGCAAGGACATTGATGGGAATGAGGAGCAAAATGGAAAACAAAGGTCTCCTCTCCTCTCCTCTCCTCTCCTCTCCTCTCCTCTCCTCTCCTCCTCTCCTCTCCTCTCCTCTCTCCTCTCGCCCCCGCAGCCTCCTGAGCACAGCTGTCTACATGGCTGGGCTGTTTTCACTGACAGGCTGTGAGAGCCATGAAACAGGAGGGCACCAGGGACCTGGGCCACCTCGACAACATGCGCCCCCACAATCTGCTGTTCACAGTATACCCCAACCTCTCTCTCTCTCTCTCTCTCTCTCTCTCTCACTTGCTCTGTCTCTCTACACTAACAATCTCCTTCACTATTTCAAATATTACATCCCTCAGGCTCTCTGTCTTTCCCTCCTGCACACATTTTTTTTTTCTCTCGCAATGTCTCGTCTCAGTTCTATCAGATTTTCTGTTTGTGCCTGTCATTTTCTCTCCCTAATACTCCCTCCTTCTTTCTGCCCTCCAGTGGCCCTCTCATACTGTCACATCTGCATGTTGTTGCTGCTTGGTTGTCATGTCCCATGTTTTTGCCTCAGCCACACATCTTTTCTCACAAACAGAAAGATTGGGGGGGCAAGGGGGTGGAACAGAGAGAACAGAAAGTCCAGGACTGAATCGGAGGAGGTTAAGAAAGCATGTGGAATAAGAGGGAGGCAGGCTGAATAAACCAACAACAAACAATTTCTTATTTTGACTGGCTGCACAGCGCAATTGCAAGGCGGTCTGGGATTTAATAAGCACTTCTTTGGCATTAGGAGTCTGCTTGTTTTCTTTGGTGCTGAGGCAGAGGCGCTGTGTGATTTCCCCCATTTTCAGCTCCAGACGGGGAAGGAGAGAACACTGCTACAGGCTACAGGAGGACAGGCTATTCCTCTTGTAACTGGGGAAGGTTTAGCTGGAGGGCAGGTGCAGGAGCTGAGGTAGTGATGGGGACAGGCTCCCCTGGAAAGCCCTGGAGGGAGACTGTGTCTTTGCAGTAAATAAACAGCCCACTCTATCTGCATGGAGCATCCCCCCTGATCCTCCGCCCCCAGTTCCCGCTTTCACTGTCCCTTTCTCTCACTTACTTGCTTTTTCTTCCCCCCACTCTTTGTCATGACACACTCATGCAAACATTGTCACCCCCCTACACGCACACACCAACTCACCAAAACCCTCTCTTAACACATCAGATCAAAGAGGATGAAAATGTGATCTTTGTAATTTCGTGGGGTTTTTTTCCAGCCTTTCTGTTCAAGGAGAGACAAACAACAATGAACAATGTGGGATCTGTCGCATTCTACCCATGGGAAAAGACTTCTAACAGCATCTTCTATTAGGGATGGAGAGGAAAGAAGAGAAGAAAAGAGGAACACCCCCACTGTGCAAACAAAATCAAAGTGGAAACCATAACTCAGAACTTAACAACACTGTGGTATCAGATTTGTTTAGTATTTACTGTATGTGGAAGCCATTCTGAATCCTGTAACCTTAAAAAAGAAAAAAAGTCACACACTTTGCAGTACAGTAAGTGAGTGTAATAGTCATCATTTGATTTGGGGGGGGGTATTTTAGTATTAATAGAGTTATAGAGTTTCTGTTTAGTACATCACTGTGTGTAATTCTGAGGGTTCATTCTCCCTCAGCCCCTTGACTTGTCCTTCAAAACGTGTCTAAATCAGACCACATGTGAGAAGTCGTGAAGTGCAGCAGCATAAAAGTCAGATTCAAGGTCAAAGACGGATTGCTCACATATTCCGTGAGCAGCCTCGCTTTCACCTCATACAAATAACACATCTGATTAGCTCGCAGTCCACCCACGTAAGCAGCATGCAGTGTATATAATGCGAACACACTGTATGTATCTAGCGAATACTGCGGCTGCTACAGGAGATGCTGCCTCTGATTCACAGAGGCCTTTCCTCCTCCTCCTTCTCTCTGCTTCTCACAGACATGTCACTGCTTGACTCTCGCCGCTCTGCACAGTAGGATTGACCCACTTCTTATTGCCCGAGTGAAAGCCCCCAAGAGAGCAAGAGCACACGCTCACACACATCACATTATACTAGACTGCATACACATGATCCCATATGCCGATGAATAAAACATGTCATTATTCTTACCTTATAATTCCATCGATGAAGCGTAGCATTTGCAGCTCCTTTGGAACGTACATATCAAAGAAGCTGAAAAACTGTACACAATAATACTCAAAGAAAGTCAGGTTAAAGGATAAGTTTATTTAAACATGGATCTTACTAACATAGTTTCAGTTGACATATGTCAAATTAATTGCTGAGAACTGACATTGCTGAAATGAATGTGCAGCTAAAAATACCCTTTTTTATTAAGATTGTCTTTTCAGGTTTTTTGCCTTCTTATTAGATAAAGACAGCTGAAGAGATGCATGGTGCAAAGAATTGCACCCAGGCCACCGCAGTAAGGACTCGGGGCACGTGCCCGGGAGAGCCAAAAACTACACAGGTTTTAAACAAACTTCCAGGTTAACCAAACTTATTTGGACGAGAAAACTAATTTGAATGGTAAATGCATTACACAAACTGTCCGTTGTCACTGTAGTATTCATCTGGTCTATCACATGATCTCATACCCCTACACAAAGACCAAAGGGATGTCAGCGCACCAATCACAAGCACACATGCCCTGGCCTGGCCTGCAGGCATGCATACGAAGCTCCACGATTACCTCCAGCTACCATCCATGTGATGACACTAATATCTGGACAGCATCTTTGATGTCAAAATGATGAGTGCATAGAAGAACACAAAGTTATCGGTCCAGAGTCAGATCTCCACAGGAGGATATCTGAGCCGTACAGTGCCCTCTAGTTTAACTTATTCATCACAAGCCCGCACCAGGACTACACACTGATAATGATTCAAAAGAAGAATGGTGCTGTTGCGCTGCAGTGCACTGTAGATTTTTGGATCAAAAGAAATATACATATGGCGTACACATGGTAGCAATTCTGTCTCAGTGCCATAGAGATAGCCTCAAATCTCTTTCTTTGTTTGAAAATTGATTTTTTTTTAAAATTCACCTGGCCTTTGCTCTGTTACATTATGAAAAGTTCAAATTCATAGCCCAGTTATAATGTCAGAGTCTAAATTAAAGTGTCTAAAATATTAGTATCACTAAGTTAAACTGGTTGCACCACACAAACTAGTTCTTACATAGTGATTAGTTGTTACTAAATATTTACATTCGGGAGCTGCCAGGTGTGACTGAACGTAGCTGACTGAACTAAGTGAGAAAACATTATTCATTATTCATTATTCACTCATTAGCGTGCTAATATATGACATGATGTTTACAGTGAACCAAAGCCTAACCTAGGTAGCCAACATACCTCAAACTACAAAACATTATTAAGGGGACTAAATGACATGAATTAATCAGACGTATTCTAAACTGCATAAATACTACCAACTCTAAAACACACATTTCCCTAACGTATGCACATAGAAATGAAACAAAGTCATAAATGACTGGCAACTAGTTAAGTTTTTGTTATTTTTGTAAATTATGTTGCAGCTTGTGATGCTACAGTGACTTCCTGTACTTTGGATTGGACAGCACTACAGGTGTTTTCGAGTATCCCATTAACACATTACAGTCTTTACTAGATAAGACATGTTCAATGGTGCGACCCAATGTAGTGAAATCATTAGTTTGAAATTAGTGAGCCGAGTAGTTACTTTGAGAAAGGACTTTACACACAAAGTGAGTAATGGTTGTATGAAGAGCTGGTAAAACCCAATCCTGTAGGTGAGGCTATATTCTGATGAATCATGAAAGTGTTAACGCTGGCAAAAACAGCACTGAAACCAGTTCCTTTAATTAAATGCTGTTGTGCATTCATGACGCATGAAAAAAGACTTTCTGTTCTTAGTTACAGTGTCACAAGCTGCTGCTGAGCTGCTGATATGTCATTTATCGTCACTTCAAAATTCACTGCTAGAAACAAGCATATTATGAGTATCTTGTTTCTTTGAAAACTCTAAAGATGCAAAACGATAACAGCAATACAATCCAGCTGTAATTAATTCTTTGTTAAGAAACTGTGGTGGTGAGGTGTGGTGGTGTGTGTGTGTGTGTGTGTGTGTGTGTATAGGCTGTGTGTGTGTTTACATGCATTATAATGGGCTAATACAGAGAGAAATGCTCGGGGAGAGGTCACCATAAAAACACAGTGCCTGGTTCACCGGCAGCACAACATGGCCATCAAAATAGAAATCCCTGCAGTTTTGCACAACGTGACATCATTAGTATGTGGAAATGAAACCTCACTGCTCTTCCTGAATCTTGCGAGTGAAGGCTGCTACTTCAGTGCAAATGCTGGCCCGAGCAGTGGGTTCATATCAGACATTTTGAGTATATTACTCCATACGAGTACGCCTTACATATGAGCTCTGTCCCATATGGCTCCTATTTGAGCTGAACTGCAAACAAGCAACAGAGCATGTAAGGTCCAACAACACAGACAGTACCAAGAGAGTATAGGGGAAGGAGCTGACGAGTGGGAGGACACAGGAAATGGAGTGAGAAACACAGGGCATTACTAAAACAATAATGACTTCCACTAATTGTGTTTCCTATGGCCAATGTGAGCGTGGTGACATTTCAGTTCTGTGTTTGTCGGTCAAAGGATGAGCTAATTAATATGGTAATTTAGCCCCGATGCCTCCAGTGACAGCCACACCCCCTCGTTAGGACAAGGGTGTGAGGCACCAAGAGCAAGCGAGAGAGAGAGAGAAAGAGAGAGTTTTTTTGTCTGGCATTGCCTTCTCAGCAGCCCTGGAGTCACACGACTCTGTGTCTGTAACGGGAACAAGTGATTATTTCTGAAAAATGGGGAACTTTGTCAAAATGCATCCCACCCACACACTATCTCTCTCTCTCCCTGGCTCTTTCACACACTCGCATGCACAAGCACAAGCTCTCGCTCTCACACACACATTTAAACTTTAATGTTGAGCGTGTGTGGGCAGACACATACATTGGTGGGTATAAACATACACAGCTGTGCAAATATGCAAACACACAATTAAAAGGCAATGTGCATGTACTTGTGTGTGTGTGTGCATACACACACAGGCACGCAGGATTTAAAACTCTGAGGCATGTTGTTTGATTGATCCCATCAAGCCAAGGGCATATCTGCCTGTGAGGAGTCATGTGGCGTTCAGCATCATTCAGCAGCAGCGAATCAAGCATCAGTGATGAAGGATAAGAGGGTGCACTCTCCAGCTAAGATCTGGTCATTTTTTTTAAATTTGAGGACAAATATCCAAAAGGGCTACAGCTACACTGTAAACAAACCAGGGTCAGGCAGCGTTCAAGGGGTCACAGGATCAATTTGAGGGGTCATGAGATGATTAATTGAGTGAAAAAGAAGAAAAAACATTCTGCTACACATAATTGTGTTTGTTTTCTTTGTCTTCATTAAATTATTAAAGGTATATTATGTAGTTTTCAGCGGCCACTAGCAGTGAGGTTATGTGCTTGTCTTCCACTGCGTTATTGCCCTTTGTTGCGATGGATTATTGTTTATTATGTGGGTCACGTTATTTACAGTGACTGAGACGCTTTTTACCTGAGTATTGGTAAAACAACAATAAATCTAAATTGAACGCTACAAAGCAAACAGTGGTAGATCCATGCTAACGTTAGCCCCTGGCTTGCATCACTAAAGGCTACTGTAAACAAATTGCTCCACATTTGCTTTGTACTGTGACATCAGTTTTTGCAAGCACTGCACTGTGGCATAGGATAAGGTAATATAGGTTGTGTTAACTGGTGAAGTATAGAACGCAGAGCTAATGTTATCTAACTTGAACCAACTGAAGCACAAAATCACAATATATTTCACATGCTTGCAGTATTGTTAGTTTACCAGTCCAGTAGGATGAAAGGCAATTCTCTGTAAAAGTAACTTTAGCTGTCATTGAATGAGTAAAAAGTACAATATTTCCCTCTGAAATGTACTACAGTAGAAGTAGAATATAGCATTAAATTGAGAGTAGCATTACATCCTTGTTCGACAACATCAGGCCTGTCACACGCAATCAGAGTGAATTTCTTGCCCCTTTGCCTGGATCCTTCTTTGTAAGTTTCTGAAAAGAGGACCTTGTTACCAAAATACACTCAAGTGTTAACTAATGCAAACAAAAGGAGGCCCTAGCATTAGAAATTTGAGAAAGCACATAACTGTTTGCATGTATACATTCCAAACAAACCTAATTGTGACGCAGGTTTCAGTTTAGAAATGTTATCTAAATGTCGCATGGAAGAAAAGTTTGTTTTGGAAACTTGTCAAACAATTGTAGACCAAAATCAGTGTTTCATATTCAGATTGTTTTCCACAGTGACTTGTTTTTTTCACACATGTTTATGTTCCTGATTCCTTCCATATTAGTTTCTCTCTTGTGTCCTTATCTCTCCTAAGTGTGAAGAGTTTTATTATTTTTGTGACTGCATATGTTGGAAAACGAACAATAACTCTTTCCCCAGCATTCTTAGTGACTTGCTGTTAAAGCAGCTTTGACCAGGGTGTTGTGGATTTTGGGTTTTAGTGGCATTGTGGTCCTGTTTAGACTTTTCCTATAGTGTGTTTGTGTTAAGGTTTATCACTCCCTGTCCCTGTATTCTCTTTTAGGTTCTGTTGGTATGCTCCTGCTTCACGTTCTTTGTTGTATTTTGAAATACTCATCCTTGTGTATTATCACTAGCTTTACTTCCTGTTTGATATTGTAATCATTGGTGTTTGGTGTTTTTGTCTAGTTTTGTTTCCTGTTTGCCTTGATTGCTCATGTGTCTCACCTGTGACTAATTTCCCTGCCTGCTTTGCTACTTTGCCTTTTATTTGAACATCCTGTAAGTGACTGTTAAATTAATTAAAATAAACCTGGAAACTGATCCAGCCTCGTTTAGTGTCTGCATTTTGGTGTCCACACCTCTGTTTCCCTGCTGTTGCAGTCAGCTTTCCTGACACAGGGTCACTCGTAGCGATGAACCCAGAGAGAATTACAGAATTATAATGCAAATATGCACCTCTCTTTATAGCCACTCTCAGCTCATTGTTTTGATTTGACTTTACTGTTTTGGTTCACTCTCATTGCGCTTATCAGTGATGGTTTTGGCCGCAGTAGAAAGCTGTGAAGAAGCTCTAAAAAACAATTATACACTACGGCCGACCCAGCACTATGTTCACCAGCTGGGAGCTGGTGAACATAGTGGAACATAAATGCTCTACTATGTTCCACTATGTGGAACATAGTAGAGCATTTAGCAGCTTAAGAGACAGACAGATAACTCAAGACATGGTGGAGACCAAAACAGCTAAATAAAGTGAATATCAGACTAACATTTATTATGTGGTCAGAAACATCACTCCAAATGAATGAAAAGTTTCTTTGCTGGATGTCTATATATGCAGCTGTTTGCTAACAAGTTAACTAATGCACGCCTACAGGTTCTGGGAGACAGGTGCGTAGGAGGTAATATCCATAAGCAAGAGAAGAGAGAGCTCCTGCACATCATCCTTTTACTTGCAAAAAGTTTATTTAGATACAACGTTTCACGTTTCCCTTACACCTTCATGAGGTTAAAGTGACGAACAGAGTACATTCAAGACAGAATGGACATTCACTGATATATAAAGGCAGCAACTAATTAAGTTTAAATGCAAAAATGTTATAATATTAAAATAAATTAATCCAAAATCATTCTCAGGGTAACACTATCATAACATTACTAATTCCGGCTACTCTATGAATATGCTTTTGAATAGGTAGTAGGTTACCATAATTTAAACATAAAGTTAACCACATAATGTCTTCACTATCATGTACATATTCCAATTGTTGACATGTTATGACATTTTCTGTTACAAAATAACTGCAGACTGAAAAGCAAAACTTGTTATGCAATATTTTAAATTAATCTTGAGACTCTGGCTTACAAAAGTAACACTTCTTCAGGGAGGAATCATACGTTTCCTTAAAATAGAAATTACTGAACTTTCAAAAGCTAATACACTTTTTTGGAAATCATTATTTCATTGATTCTGCATCAAAAGAGGAAACACCTCCTCTGTAGTCTATGCCTCACTGGCCACTTTAATGAGCAAATTCCTTTTTCTACCCACCACATCATTTCTCTTTACTGGTGCTCTGTACTCTTGCCCCAACCTAACACACCCAACACACACACACACACATACACAAACATTTGCGTGGCTCATTAATTAAAAGCACAAACAATTTACTGAAGTCTGCTCCTCCAGCTTCCAGAGGGCTTTTTCCGTTTGTGGAGGAATGTTTGGGTGAGCTGAGCCTTCTTGTTAATGTAAATAATTTACCTTTACCTTTATCCTGATGGAATCTTAATTGCACCTCTCCTGCTCGCCTTGCAGCAATTCATCAACGTCCTCCTTGACCAGAAAAAGATGCGCTGCCTGTCGCTGGGAGAGGAAGAAAAAAACCTAGCACTTTGAAACAAAGTAAGAGGGCTCAGAGACAATGGAAAGCACACACGCATGCAAAAGAAACACACACATGCGAGTGTAGATTAATGACAACTCTCCACCAATTAAATGAGTGCTTGTTGTTTTCATCTGATGCTGCTGGTCATCTATTGTCTCTGGATATTGATCTTTATTTCAGTGAAGCAAATACAACAGAGAACAATAAGAGCATTAAGGGCTGGGGCCATGTTAGCCCAGGAACATGTGGAGCGTTATTGGCGAATCCATTCATTCAAGCACAAGTTATTCATTATACTGTGAGACTGATAAATGCAAATATGAGCTGCATGCACATATGGGGCTGGATGCTATTCAGAGGGCAAGAAACTTATTGTGTTCATGCATGTGTGTGTGTGTGTGTGTGTGTGTGTGTGTGTGTGTGTGTTTATGTGAGTCTGTGCAAAGGGAGGGTCAGAGTGGTGGAGGGGGAGGGGTTGACTCTTTATTTTTCATTCTTGGCATATCAGCCTTGGAGGGCCTCGGAGGTGCAATAAAAAGCCATGCATGTCGGTCACCTGACCCACAGAGTGTAATTGCTAGCCTCTCGGCTCGAAATGAAAGCAGTGTTCGGCCATTTCTCAACACGCCCGGCTAAAACGAGACCACAAAAACCCACCACTTCCCTTTGCGAGAAATGTCCCTGCACTCCCACAGCCTGCGCTCTTTACCAGAACAGCAGCAGCAGCTGACAAGGCAACAGTGGCTGTGTGTGTGTGTGTGTGTGTGTGTGTGTGTGTGTGTGTGTGTGTGTGTTGTACACAGGCAGGGCCTACACTGGTCTCTGCTGATTTATCTGTGCTTAATTATGTTGCACTGTGGAGTCACAAGCCAATTATTTGCCCTTTCAAAGCTTTAGAACATACTCAGAAAGAGAAGTACAATAGAGGCATACTTTCAGCATAGCTAAAGTACACAGATGTGCTGTCACTGATACATTTTTGGCCTGTATGAGACCACAAGTGTACTTTCATTCATAGTTGTGATTTTAGAACTGTGTTGGTACAAAAGTAGGACAGGACCCATTAATACCCACATAATGTATAACTGTGCTCAAGAGTTGATCTAAAATGCAAACTTCCACTGAGTACCCATACAACTTTGTGAGTTGTAAATGCATATATTTCTCTTTCTTTTCTGTTGTATACATATCAGAGCAATATATAAGAAAGAAAGTTAAAAAAAAGAATGAAAAAAGAAATAAGAAAGAAGTTCAGGGGAGGGGTCAATTGCGTGCGCATGTGTATTTGTGAGGGAGAGAAAGAGAGGAGCAAGTGTGTGTCTGGGGTGCGTCCTGGTGATGAAGGGTCAGCTGAGGGTCATGGTGATCCAGTTACACTCACCTTTTCTCTCCATTGATCCCTCTGATTCCTCTGGTACACTGCTGTTTCTGGATTGACATCTAACCATAATCACGAATGCTGGAAGGCATACAGTCTTCCAGTGTCTGAGCTTTTTATTGAGCCATGTGCGAGACGCTAATGACCAGTTTACCTTCTGGCAAGACCGCATGCTGCTGTCCTCCACCTTTTTTGACCTCTGTTTTCATCCCACTTATGATCACTCGCGGCTACAATGTCATAAAGATCATACGTCTGTCTTTCAGTCTTTTTATCAATACTCACATCTGTATTGATCCAATTTGCCTTTTCTTCTCACTTAGTTATGGTTTTCAATTTCTCTGGCTTTCTGTGCCCCTCCTCCCTCCTTTCCTGTGTTCCCCCTTCCTGCACACCTGTTCTAGGACCCAGCCCTGTGCCTCCCAGCTCAGGCAGGGAGGAGAACAGACGGCCCCTGTGTTTTCTGCTAATCATCACATAGCTCACATGCCTGCTCCTCTTCTCTCCCTCTCTCTGTTCTTTCTCCTCTATGTCCCGCCTGCCAGCTTACCTCAGCCAAGCCCATAACCACCCACACCCGCCCCCCAGCTCCCGCTCTCTGCATCTGCCCTGCCATACATCAGCCTTCTGACAGGCTCACTCAGCAGCCACAACGCCTTGGTCTCATTCTTTTCACCTTTCGTCATCAGTTTCATCAATTGCAGCTGTCGGCTGCAAAACAGACATCTAGGAAGTGAGAGCAAACAAGTGATATGCTTTTAAAGATAGTTTAACATTTTGGGAAATGTTAAAGTGAGAGACAGATAAGAAGATGGTCCCACTCTTATATTCATCTTTTAAATACAAGGCTACAGACAACAGTGGGCTAGCCTAGCTTAGCATAAACTCTGCAAACGGGGAAACAGCAAGCCTGGCTCTATCGAAGGTTAAAAAAATTCTATCAGCACCTCTAAAACTCATTATGTCAGTTATTAGTGCGCATTACAGTTGCTAGTAGGCAGTTTCAGACCTTTACACCGAGCCAGTATAGCTGTTTTCCCCTGTTTCCAGTCTTTATGTTAAGCTAAGCTAACCGACATCTGGCTGTAGCCTTCCTGTGTGCTTAGATAAGACGTGAGGTGAACTTATGAGGTGGTGTGATTGCATACAAAGACAAAATTAGACACAAAAGTTGCTCAGGGTGGCACAAATTGACAAGCTGAGTTCAATCAAAGTCTGAGCTGAACTCCCACATGCAATTTTTGGTTCGTCCATTGCTAGAAGCTTACAGCCAATGTTAGTTGGTTTGGGCGGTTTGGGGCGAATAAACACAAATAGTCCAGTGGTTATTTTCACAAATGGCAGAAGGTGAATGGCACCTTTTCTCTGAATACTGGTGACAAAGCAACAGGCTACAAGTCACTTTTAACCCTTCTAGCTACTTTTTACGTTCTTAAGATCAAATATAAAAAATTGGTTAAGTCTGTTGATACGTCTGTGGTATGAAAATCATCTAATGTGCGCCAGGCATTACCTTTGTCCAGAGCGAGGATAGCTGTCAGCAGCTGACTTTAGCCTTTAATTTAAGGGGCAAATATGAGAGTGAGAGATACTTCTTCTAAAACCTCTGAAAAGAAAGCAAATAAGCCCCTGTCTGTCTTTCTTTCTCCTCCTCAACCCCACCTCTCTCCTCATCTGAGGCTTTCCACCTCTTAACCCTGACACTCTTTTTCCTCTGCCCCTCCACTCCTCCCACCATGCCTGTGTCTCCGTGCAGGTGTTCCATTTGCTGGGGGTGAAAAGCAAAGAATCAAGAGCTGAGCTGAGCTTCATTCAGCTATTGAGCTAATGGTTCCTCATTCACCACCCACACTGCTTATTAGGCCTGCTCTAAATAACCGAAAAAAGAAACAGAGAAGCAGCAGTCGGTTCCCTCCCAAATGCTATTCACAGATCCCACACTGCGTATTACTCAGACGGCTACAGAAGCGAGGATATCAGCTCTTGGTGTCATTATTTGATCAAGTGGTTCTCAGTCGTGCTGTGGTCTGTGTAGTTAGTACTTGAGGGAATGAACACTCCTGTGGGCCCCTCTAAGCATCTATTGTGTCTGTGTAAAGAAACCCCTATGGAACAGGGGGCCCCATTGTAGAAGAAATTGTTCATTTATTAATTCATGCTATCATGTTGCCGGGTTTCATGTTTTACAAAAAGCGCCAGCAATGGCAGATTAGTTATCAACACCAGCTGTCCAGACTGGCTCTCTCGATCCCCTCCCACTCCGCCTACAGTTTCTGATGTACCATCCTATCTGCGTTCTTATCTGTTTATCTTCCCTTTGCTATCATTTTCCACCCTCCTGACCTCTTTGTCCTGTGTATGCTGTGGAATTAAGGTCTGGATCAGGCAGATGGACAGAGGCTCAGGTCAATCAGAAGATCAATACTTCCAGACCGGCTGAGATGATCTGTGCAGACTGACAGACTTCTTACAGCTCTGATCCGGTCCAGTCTGGGCTAGTGTCCTCTGGTCATGGATCGGCTTAGTTTAGCTTGGTTTGGTTAAAATCCTGTCTGGTCTTATTCAGGTCTGACATGTTAGGATTTCAGTTTGAAATGTTATACAGTTTGTGAACGAATGCTGTTTTCAGTTCATCAATCAATATTTTTTTAAAAAATGAACTTTTGAAGGCACACATCTTCAGATGATATGTTCCTCTTTCTTGCAAGTAGGTTTTTCCTTCAACTGTTTTTTTTTTTTGGACAAACCTAATTTATTCTACACGTGTCTGTACTAAACATAGAAATCAGCAACAAAATGTTTGATGGCCACATGAATGAGAGGAATGCAACAGTCACGCACATTACCTCTTCTCTCTCTTCATTCCAAGTCAGTGAGTCAAAAGACATCTCTGGTAAATGTCAAAAAGCTGCAGCGGGGAAACCACAGAGAGAACATGTTTGTATTGTTCTTTGATTATACACAGGTCAAGTGAAGTTTATCTTCATTCTCTGAAAATAACCTTTTCCCTCAGAAAATTGGCATGTACTGTATTTTGTAATTGCCCTGCACCAAGAGAAAGCACAGCAGGTGAATGACGCAGGACGCAGTTGCAACTTGACATCAACTCTGATATTCTCATTTTTTCTCCCCCTGAACACAAAGTTCAGCCGAGGCTGAACAGAAGAACCCGCCGACAAAAAGCAGACTCAATGTTGGCTCACATCCCTCCCCATCTGCCTGGCAACCCCATCTATGCAGCACTGCTTATTCTAGGTCAGTTTTTTTGACGATAGACAGTGACAGAGCTGAGCAGAGCTGAGCAGAGCTTCACGGTTCCTGCCAGTCTTCCGGCTGCAGTGTCTGGTGCGTGTTTGATGTAGTCCAGGCTCATCGCCGGCCCCATCTCTGACTGTTGGCCCACGACACCAAACTCAGACAGAGCTGAAATCTGGAGGGGAGGAAGGAAGCACACTTCCAAGACAGTCAACTCAGAAAGAAAAACAACAGCCAGCCATCACTCAGTCAGTGCATATACATTGTGACGTAAGTCAAGGGCTTTGGTGAGACATTTTCAGTGGAAACCAGAAAAGCAGAACAAAGATAAAATGAAAATAAATTTGATGCCTTAGCCATTTGTCAAAATCAAAATGGTTCCTCTTATTCAAAGAAAATACACTGTTGTCTAAACTCTTGCTTTTTAGCCATGCTAGCATCACAGCTCTAGGATGGCAATGACAGTCTGTTGGTTGGCTGAAACATCTTTTATATGGATTGCCATGAAATGTGGTGCACATATTCACAGACTGTGAATCCATCTGACTTGGATGATCCCTTGACTTTTCCTTTAGTGCCACTATGGGGTCAAATGTTCACTTATCCTGTTAAACATCTCAACATCTGTTATGTAAATTGGCACAACATTTGATACAGACATTCATGTTGCCCAGAGGATGAATGGTTTGTGTTTTTGAATGAAATGTTTAACCTCTTAACATTCCAATTTGGTATGTGCACAAAACTGCTATGTTAATATACTTTGTTAATATACTATGTTAACGATGTATCATACTCGTATGAAAGCTAAGCTAAGCTAACGATTATATTCCAATAAAAATGGTCTTTTTAGGTTGTCAAAGGTCCAGACGATCAAATCCAGTAAACACATTTAGTCCATAACACATTATTCCATTAATAAATCCCCAGGGACTGCTGCTGCATCGTTTCAAATTTGCTAACAGACGTGGCTAGTATGTCATTATAACCGTAATAACTTTGATTTGGATTTAACACCTAATTCGACCCAATAGGAGCTCACATGTCCCTTTCACAGCCTACAATAGCAAACGAGAGCCCATGCTGTAAGGAAGGGCCACCTCCTATTATTGGTAGGCCGAGTCACTTGCAACCCATTGTGCCGATGACTGAGACTTCGTGTAGCCAATAAAATTCTGAAAATAATGATATCCGGGACAAGTTCAATCTCGTTTCGCACCGTCTTCTGATTGAACGACATGTTTCCTTGTAACGTTGTGCAACATTCCTCAATGGGCTTCCAGTCATGTTTTCTTGTTTGGTGGGCATGTCCCAGGTGTTACTCAATCAGCTGCGACAAGTTTGTAAACACAACGGTGTTAAAAAGGCAGGGAAATGCAGTGCGCTTGCGTACACAACAGGATGTTCAGGGAACCACCGTTTGTGTTTGTGTGAAAAAAAGTTTTGCTACTTTTTGTGGGCGCTGAACTCATTCATGCAAGTTCAAGATCTACCAGCAAAAAAACATATCTGCATCAAGCTACAGAGTGATGCAGCAGCAGCCACTTTCAAACAAAAGTGTTTCAAGAAACAAAAAATATATGTAGTTTTAGTGTGTTTAAACTGGTATTAATCAATTCCAGTAGCATTACAGGGATTCTGGCTGCCTAAAACCATTTACTCCAAAGGTTTTAAGAACTACATTCAATTTACTTTGGAAATGTGTTGAATGGGAAACAAATGGAAACATGAATGACATTTTGTACAGACATTCACATTCCCCTCAGGATCAATTGTAATAACTTTACCCCGGACTTTTCATGTAGCACCGCTACATCAGGTTAAATCTTTTGTTTTTTCAATACTTGTTTACAGTGTTTGGAATAACGGCGTTTAAAAGAACGGCGTTACGAAACGGCGTTATTTTTTCAGTAACGGGGTAATCTAACTAATTACTTTTCCCGTCCAACGCCGTTAACGTTACTGGTCGTTAAATGCAGTGCGTTACTATGTAATGAACCTGGTAATCCGAACGCACCAGCTGGCTCACACAGCTAGTCAGGAGGTGGGTTACTAACGAGGTATGCAGTGCTTGAAGTGGACCGGTACGCTGCGCTCTCCATATCAGGTTCTCTGGCAACAGCGTGGCTCACCTGTTCCGCTCTCGCCTGCCTGCTAAACTCTGTCGGCGGGGAGAGACGAGGGACAAGAGAAGCTCGGTGCCTTTCAAACAGCGATTATGTTGGCTAAGGCAGAGTCATGTTTCTTGGTAGCCAATCAGAGCCAGTGATTTTACACACATGCCAGCACACGCGCCCCACACACACACACACACACACACAACAGCTAAACAGAGATTCGATGAAGCAGTAGAGATTTTTTTAACAGTAACGCAAATAGTTACTTTCCCTGGTAACGAGTTACTTTTATTACAGAGTAATTCAGTTACTAACTCAGTTACTTTTTGGAACAAGTAGTGAGTAACTATAACTAATTACTTTTTTCAAGTAACGTTCCCAACACTGCTTGTTTATGACCAATTACCTGCAAAACTAGCGATATTCTCAGCTATCTCAGTAACTTTCAGAAAACCCTTTGTTATTGATGACACCATTTGCTGTTACAAAACTGCAGTCAGCATCCTGTCGCTTGTGCTCGGTTGCTTGCCACACTGCTAAGCCACAGCCAATCCCAGCTTACCCCATCATGGCTGACTGGCTTGTTAGACATTTTGCTACAGTTAGCTAGTTGGCTGCCCCTGGCTCTCCTGCCATCCTTGTTGGTTAAAGGGATTGCACTGCAACGCCAGCCAAAGTCTGGATGAAGTAGCTGACGTCGTCCACTTGGGACAGTATTTTGCTATGTTAGCTAGCTAGCAATTCATCCTCCTTGTTAGCAAATGTGCTAATGTTAGCTGACATTAGCCAGCTAAAACCACAACATCAAAATGTATTTCACATGCTTTGCAGTAATGTTAACTGTGACCAGTGGTCAGCAAAGCTGGAATGCCAGCAATAATATCTGGCCGGAGCCAAAGATTACTTTGATAGCGGCAAAAAAATAATAATCATAGCAGCTGGTGCTGAAGCAGATCTCAGTCATGACAGCAAAAGTTACTCACATAATCACTTCCTTTTAAGTGATTGTGCTGAAAAAATAAAAGCCCCAGAACATTTTTGCAGCAGTACTTTATGCCGTGTTTAATTGAGAAATTTTACTATGAAAAGTTCTTTTAATGTGAAAAGAAATTCTCTGGTTTGCTTGACACACCTCTGAAAATGTGAGATCATGGATTCCCCCTGAATGAAAAAGTAGGGATTTCCTCTGCCTGAAACTCGGGACACGAAAATCAGTGTCCATAAGTTGATGTGGACCAATCGCCAGGATGAACACTCTCCTGCACATACTTAATTGTGACATGTAATACAATCTTTTTGAAAAGGAAGAAGAAACTACTTGCAGCAAGGGAGAGTTGAACACACAACACTCTGAACAGCTAATGGCTTCAAAAAAATTTGGCCCAATGCCAGACTTATTTGCTGACGCCTGCTTTAGGCTTTGTGCTGGTGTCTGTGTTGTTGTGCCGGTTGTTTTTGGAAGTTAGAGGACTTAATTTAAAAGCTAACATTAGCTAGTGTAGCGCACGGCGGGCACTGTAGGGAAGTGAAGAGAAGGCATAAATGTCACATCCTTTTGACTTTCCCAGAAAAAAGTAATTTACATACAAAATAAGTCCACAGGCTTTACAGGCCATTACATTTTATTGGTAGTTTATCAATGCTGAAGTAACTCAAGTGTTATTTGTTACATTAGTCGTATTGTTTACTTTTATTACAGCATTGTTAAATGTCCAAAATTTTACATAAAAATCTAAATATTGGTAAAAAAAAAAACTTTGTAATAACCCCTTCAAAAACAATGCAGGCTACCTTCAGAGATTGCAGGAAATTACCTTTGGGTAGGCCTTCTGTTGTTGCTTTCAGCTTACATGATGAAGAATATTTCTGCCATTTTTGCAACACTCATTACACAGCAGAGAGGCCATTGAATTATCCCAGTTTTTAATGAAGGCTAAATGAGCATTAAATTGCCACAATCTGGGGCATTATGGAAAAGTAATATTATAAGAAGTGTAACAAATTACCACTCCCTAGGAGTAATAATATATATTTTAAGTGAATAACAAGAAATTAGTATTAAATTATGTTTTAAAGCTTGCCAGAGGCTTGAGAATCTACGTATGCTGATATTGGCTGGAGACATAGAATTTTTCATTAGGTCCTTAAAGAGGTGAATATGTCTGATTTGCCTGTAGCGCTAACCTTTATAAGAAAGTCACTGCTCAATGAAATTCAGGTTGCTTGTGGAAATGCTTTTGTAGCTAATAGAAGATACATTTTAGTTTGTCCCGTTTACAGCTTAAACATATTTCTTCATTTGTGTTTTTGTTGAATGGCAATAAAGTCTGTCTAAGCCTAAGTCTAAAAAAGTAATTTGTGATTGGACAAACCTTCTGTGGCTAAAACATGCATATATCAAAAATAGTGGATAATATTTGGAGAGGATCCAAGCATGGCAGCTGATTTATTCCAACTTAAGGTCCTCACCCAGTGTATTTCTATCACACACATTTTTGGAAGTAGAGAGGAGTTTTTCGGGCTTACAATTGGCTACACATTTTACATGATGCGCTGTTCACTGAAGCCACATTTTACTTTGCATATAAAACCTTGAGGTGAAGATCCAACTCATGGTTTTACATGCATGTACACATAAAAGTATGATGCATTGTTTTCGATTGCTTTACTTACCAGCTACAATATAAAATATTACATAAAATAAAACACTAACATGGGTCATCCTGCTGCAGAATGAGTTTTGCTTTTGGTAATTTAACTACATTTCCCAATAGTAGGTCTGTACTTGTACTCAAGTAAGATTCTGAAGCGAGGGTTTTCCTAGGATTTAGGAATTATGTCGTACTGAGGAGTTGATAGATTTTAATTGTTTCATTGTCAGCTTGAATGAGTGTTTTCCTTCTCTAAAAACCTCAGAGACATGGGCTCATACTAACAGCAATCTTGCATATTCACAGAGGATATAAAAATACAAAAGCACAAAAATGTGATGGCTGTTGTCACCATTCATATTTCGCTAAATATTAATAATAAGATAAACTACTACAATGGTACTCACTTTTGCAATGTTCATTGTAGCATAAACTATCTGCTATTTGGTGGAACAACAATGCCTATTACGCTGGGTTTCCAAGAGCTCTATGTACTAAATGTCTCAATCTTTAAATAAAATACCATCAAAGTTTCAGTGAGATGGTAAAAACACAATTAAAAGCTGATACAGTCTAGAACTGTAGAAAAACGGAAAACTCTTACTTCCTTAAGCCCAAAGTTGTTTTTACACACATTTCCTGAATATGACATTTGTAGACCTCTGTCTTTTGAAATGGACAAGTAACTATGTGAGATTAGTGTTCATGATATTTTTTTGCAGCAGCTAAATTTACCCCAGACTATTGTGTTATTTTTCCATATAGACACACCGTACAATGAAAGAGACGCATAATATAAATACACTGTCAGCACGCACATTTGTATTCTTAGAGCATTTAAATTTCCCCCTGGGCACTTATAAAACTGTCATGTGATGAGGGTTTGGCTGAAGGTCATGATGTGAGTCACAAAGCAGAGCTGGCTCGTGTTTCCTGCCAGGGGAGTCAGAGAGTGTTTCATGCTTCCTTGCTGGGACAGGAAGTAGAAGGGTAAACAGAGGGAATCCCACATGCTGACGAGGAAACTCCACAGTGCCGTCCTACACTCACCCCGCAGGGACTCTTGAGACTACCTCCTGTCTCTTTCTCTCTCGCCCACAGACACATGACATGCACACACACACGCATACACGCATGGATGCATTGCTACCCACTTAAGTACAGATGTGCAGGCACAGAGTCCCTCATGTCCTCAGTTTGAGACAATGGATTTCTGTGAAGCATCTGGCAGAGATAGGAGTTTAATTCGCATTTGTTTTTTAAAGATTTTTGTTTTGTTCCATTCAGTAACTTCTATCCACTTTCCAAGCTTTGTTTTATGATGCACAGCATGAAGCGTTATAATTTATGTGTGTGCTTGTTGTGATAGTTTGTGACGCTTTGACAAGGGATGTTAAAGTGCAAAGGGATACAAAAAGAGCTGCGAAGGAAAAAAAAGAGTGACTCTGATATGCTTTGAACATGATCACCATCATGATGCAATAATGTGCAACGTGCCCTTTCTAAAATTTCAGGGGAATTAGCCTAGTTTATGAAATGCCATAGCCATTGCTCACCTTGGCATAGCAGTTTCTCCCCTGTTAGCATGTGACCTTATTTCTCTTATCTGTGGCAGCCATGCAGGACCTCCGCTCATCTGTTTATGTGTCAGTCATTTGTGGTGCATGAAAATATGTTTGGTAAAATCTGGTGCAATGGTTTTGCTAATCTGACACATGTATGCTTAGGCTCTGGGCTGAACGTATGGTTGCCGTTTTGTTTTCACAACAGTGTAGTACCGCGATCTGCCTAATGTGAAAGTGATATGGAGCCTCCTGAATATTTGATGTTAATGTAATAGGAAAGTCATAAAAGCTTTTCAGATCTCAATTTATCCAGTCAAAGCGGCCATTGATTTAACCCGCAAATTTATAGACAGCCCCTTCCTGATCCCCCCAGTTCACCACAGTGAATTTTATGCCCGTAAATTGCACGTCCAAATCACAATGAGGATCCCCCCCCCTTCACAATTTATATTCCAAGGGGCTTAACTATCTTATTTGAATTATTTACTTGTGGGTTTGATGGAGGGACTGGGGAACAACTATTGATCTGAAAGATTTAAAGCCTGTTGGCTAAGCTAAACGGCAGCATGTGAAGCATTGGGGGTGTCTCTGTATCATTCTTCATAAAACGTATGCAACGAAGAGTTATATAAATAGGTAGAACAGAGGGAAAAATCCATCTGTTTTCTATTTAAGCTTTTTTTCAAAATATGCTTTTACCAAAGAAAACAGGATTGAGTCAACCAAACATTTCACACTGACAAATTTTCATAGAAGAGGCCCCTTGAGCATTAACAAAGCTGTCACAACTGTATTTTTTTCAACCCAAGCTGCACCTTCATCAGAAGCTTGTTCCTGCTTTACAATATTGTTTTTTAGAAGATCTCAGGCAGCAGATGTAACGGAGGGTCGCCACTAAAGGCCTAAGGCCACCGACCCTAATACTGGCTCAGACTGCCACACTTCTGTGATGATGATGATGATCCAAGGAATCGTGCATGTGGGTCAATGCCCACCCCCTTCAGGGATCAATATATAATATCTTACAAATTGAATTCGACCTGGATCGACCCGGAGGGCGTGTGTGCCCGGCTGAGAACTGTGGACGACTGCACAGTAAATCCTACTGATCAGTATGAAGGGAAGAGGGGAGGGGTGGAAGGAGGGCAAGGCGTCCTCTCAAAGGGGTGTCTTCTCAGGGGAAGGAGGCGTGAAGATTTGGGTTTAGAAGGGTGATGGAGAAGAGTGAAGATGGAGCAGGATGGGTAATGGAGTGAGGGGAAGAGACGGAGATAGTGGAGGTTTATCACCTCCAGTCAGGGGGTCACTCACTTCTCTCTGTCATTATCTTCAAGAGGCTTCACCCCCAATCTGTCTCTATAATGGTGCGCTTGTTTTGGCACAGTCAATTTTATGGTCTCTTCGGATCTCTTCAAATGCCTATGTGTGTCTGTGTGTGTTCATGCGTGTGTTCAGATACAATGGAGCAATAACCTTGTATTTTAAATCAGCTTTAAAGCAAAAGTTTGACATTTTATAATTTGCTTGTGGTGGAGAGAGAAGATTTATACCACTCTCATGTCTGTCTGTTAAATATAAGGCTTCAGGTAGCAGCTAGTTAGCTTAGCTTAGTAGAACGACCAGGGAAAGCAGCAAGCCTGGCTCCCTCTAAAGGTAACAAATTCCGCTTACTAGCATCTCTAAAGTTCATTATTTCACATTTATCTGTAAAAATGTGTTACAGTTCTTCATGTGTTGTGGGGTTATGTAACTACTTCTTGGCTTGGAGCAGTTTCCAGGCAACCTCCGTAGACTCTAGGAGGTTACTGGTTGCAGCCAAGGAATAGCCTGATACATAACCCCTGTCAAGCATCAAATTGTCATCTTAACACACTAAACACTAGCTGTTTCCAGTCTTTGTGCGAAGCTAACTTCCTTGCTCTAGCTACATATCAACCGTAAAGATATAAACATGGTGCTGACCTTCTCATCCCAAATGTCCTGGAAAATGAAACTATTTCTCTATGTAAACAGTGCAATGCATAAGCTATTGTGTGATTTTGCTCTATAATTATACTACCAATATTAATATATGTATAAATTTAAACTCTTCTGCATGCAAAGGATTTTTTTCTCTGTTGCAATAATGGGTAACACTTGATGGTTGGTTGGTAAAATGGTTGTTTTAAATGGTCAAAATAACCCGTTTTGACACAGAAACACCTCTGTGCACCTTTTCTAAAACATTATCGAAAGTGTAAAATAACCCAGTTTTCACACTATTAATCAGCATATAATTTTTTCTCAAAACAAAAACAAGCATGGGGCCCACTGTTCCCCTGCTTTCATTTTTGTAAACGGCAGCTGCTTTTCAGAGAAACCAAAGGGAAAGTCAGAAAAGGTAATTCACCTACATGATGTCTGCAGTGTCACACACATCGTCTGACTGCTCACAAGCAAAGGCTGGGGTCAAAGTGAAAAACAATCTGTTCAGCGGAAAAGCTCTCGGTCAATTCCAACCCAGAAGGCCCTTTTGGTATCACCCTGGCTCCGGTGACACGGGGGTTGATGGGTGGGTGTCATTTACATGGGAGGTTCAGCATACAGCCGGCCTGCTGAGGCCGAGGGCACATTTATTTGAATCTGTCTAATTGACATGTTGGGATCGATGAGGGGACTGAAAGCCTCTCTACAGAGTCCGCCAATACAGAGCCGGTCCCCTGGGCCCCCCACACGCTGGGGCCCGCCACCCTATCAGTCACAACCACAACCATAGCACTGAAGAAAAGACCCCGCCCCACACACACTTAAACACACACACATATGGAAACACACAAACACACATAGACTGGGAAACAGACACCAAACGACCACTGCAGACACACACATGCACACAGACAATCAAACACACAAAATCCCTATTGATCATCGCCCTCCCAGTTGTACCAAGAGGCCCCACACTGTTTTGGGGGAGGGATGAGGGAGGGCAGCATAGCAGGAGGGTCCCAGATGATCCACTGATCCCACCATGGACAATTGGATCACACTCAGTGGCATCTACTTGAGGGCTGGTGATGTGTCACTCACAGATCTGTTAGTTCTGGACAGCCTATTCACTGCTAATGCAATGTATTTAATGTGTTTCATTATTTTTGTCAACTAAAGCATGATTCATGTTTTCATGGCTATACTTAGGAACGTGGAAATCTGAGACTGAGGTTTGTGTCCTTGTGTTGTTAGATTTATGCAACAAAACCTATTCTTTAAAGGTAGGAAAAGAGGGCAATGTTGCTAAATATTGAAAAATAGTAATCATTGAAATTTGTATAACTATTTAATATTGAAACAGCTTGACCTCTACGTAGGACATAAGTCATATTTGAAAGGTGCTATAAATTGGCGGCATATAATTAAAATGGGATTGAATTTAATTGAATATTTCCTGGATGGGGGAAAAACATTGCCCCTGAATGTAATTTAGAAAGCAATAAGATTTTCTCAGAAACATATTTTGGTGAAGGAAATGAGCAGTACATAATTGTATTTTGTTTTGGAGATATGGTTGGTGGAGTAGACTATTAAATATTGATAACATCACTTGTCCTTGAATTTGTTGTTGTATTTAGCTGTTAGTAGGCTTCTAAGCCTTTAGTGTAAATATACCCAAACTCCTAATACATTTTTGCACATTTTATATTTATTTGTTAACTGTTCAGTATTACTTACATGTTGGTTGAAATGACATTTCTAAGAATTAACTGGGATGGATAAACAAATCCCTTCCTTTAAATATATTGATCCTAAAAAACATCAGAATTAGACAGAGTCAAAACAAACGACAGCATGTAATTTGTATGTAATAAAGGTTGTTAAAATCCCTCGTATTCCCAGAAGCAATACTGAGCACATGACTTCCCGCTTGTATTTGGTTTACTGACCCTGATGTTTAAACATATACATAATATATACATATATATACACCATTAATGTTCAAAATTTACATAGCATTTACATAGTCTTTTGACTCCCGCTGACCTAACAGATTGAGTAAAATGGTTCCAACAAAAGCACAATTTGGCAACACAACTGCTGACACCCCAGAATCCTCCTTACTGCCACAGACACAGATGTTTCAGCGTATGGCTCTTCTGAGAGATTTACGATCATAAATCATAACCACTGACAGACATGGAATAACAATCCTGAGTTTCCATCGCTGTGTGTATGCGTGTGTGTATGTTTGTGGGGTGTGCAAGGGGCTAATGAGTGGACAAGACAATTTCTGGGGAGCTTAATACCCAGGAGGCACCAGCACCTGTCCCTCACCTCTCAGAGTATTGTAGGAAAAGAGGGATGATGGCGGGGTAAGAAGGTGGGGGAAAAATCAAATGTTTCTCTGTAGATGTGTGTGTGTGTGTGTGTGTGTGTGTGTAAGCAAAGGCCACATAATCTCAGTGTGAGTGGTGGGGTACAGGGTTTACTCCAACCCTCCCCTATCTGCACCCCCTGTCCTTTTGCACATGCCTTTTTCACTATAAGCTCCCCCACATCCACCCACGCAGACGCTCACTTGTATCCCCGGCCCTACTCCCATTTAAAAGAGGTTTGTTGTCTATGGATTTAGCCTTGAGGGCCAAACAAAATCTGACCCCTTTTCTTTAGACGCCCATGCTAATATACAGCAGTGGTATTAAGCAGCAGCTAATTACAAAGGATAAGGCTGCGGCTAATGAGTGAGGGAGACGGAGCTGTATAAATCTGTGTGGATGCAGATTTTTTTAATTAGGCAGCAAGGGGGGAAAAGGTGAGGGAAAGATGGGCCAGGAGGCCATGTGAGAGCACTTTTCTTGGCCCATGACAATTTACTCTTTGACTGACAACAAATCACCTGCTCGCATAGGGGGCGACCATTACTGTTAGCTTCAAATGAAAATTTTGTTTTTATTGAATTCTACAACGTTTTATATTTGTAGCAACAATGATTATTGAACCTAAATGGGTCAGCAGAGTGATGAACAGAAGCAAAACATATTTTATCGATCTTCTAATTATATTTAGTCGAGGGAAGAAAAGCTACTTTCACAGGAATAAGTTAACTGCTTCACCCCTGAAGGCATCAAGGGCTATGACATACTCTATTTGAGCAATGACCTAAAAATGTGACAGCTTGCTCCATCCCTAAAAAAATGCATGCCTGCAGTCCTCCTCCATTTCCCAGTTTGCTCAGTCTTCAGCACCCTTCCAGGTGGTGGTGGTAATTGTTTTGTTCTGTCGTTATTTCGTCCTCTGAAGCCACACAACATACTTTCACAAAATCATCTGATTGCCCCCATATTCTCTCTGTTATTTTGCTAACGTCCTGTTGACATCATGCAGGTCTGCATTCTCAGCCAAATCTGAGAGGCACAGATTTACTAAACCACTGGTTGTGTAAACAATAAAACTGCACTTGTTTCACACACCACCGAGCTGTAAAAGCTAGATAGTGCTAGAGTTTAAAAAATATGCCATGACCATATTGCTAAACTGGCAATAACACAGAGGACATTTGCATATTCATCAGTCACACTTTTGATAATATGCTTTTATTACTGTTAATGCGGTAAATCATTGTCCTTGATAGTGATGAACATATGGGGATTTTCCAGTACAAATATTTTCTTGAAAGGACACTGCTGGCAAAACACTTATCGGGTCATTTTTCTGTAAGCACTCGAAAGTTCCCTGTATCTTTGTTTGCTCTGTGTGTGCTCCGCAGCTGCTGCCTTTTAGCCGTAGTGTGCTAGAAATGACGTCAAGACAGTGAGAAAGGCGAGTCTCTCTCCCTCGCTGCTTCGGGTTTCAGTTTGTTACCATGGTAGCAGCTGCCACTTCCTGCCAGAGTGGGTCTTCCTGTGTTCATTCATTTTTGTGTGCACACTCCAGAGGAGTTTCGAAGCGCTGTGTTTACATTACCATTTATGGGGTTTTATGAACAATGGGCACAGGGCTTCCCCCAAAGTCAAATAAACACTATTAAAGATATCCACACACATACACACTGTCAGCACACACGTGCATGCACAAGCTCCAGTGCACACACAAACACAGCTCTGTGACATGCTCCTTATCATGCATTCAAAACTTCTCCCATTTAAACACAATTACCTCCACTTACAGTTAAATGGAATGTAAATGTGTATGCTACTTGACATGGGATTTCAAGGGGCTGTAGAACAAAAGATGAAGCATAAAGCAGTTTAGGTTGTGGTGTAACCTGTTGTTGATCTTAATGTTAATTATGAGGCTTTTATACGTCGCGCTAGAGAGCATGAGAGCAACCACTTTTTTGTGTCGCTAACCAGATAGTCTCATTACAAACAGCCCTTATCGGAACCTTACTCCTTCTCTTGACATTTTTTCTGCCCCTCTTGCAGTTGAGTTTGTCTCTCTTTTGGGGGGAGGTTTGAAATTCACCTTTTCTCAGTGGAAACTATGTTAAACTAAGCCCACGCATACAACCGGTGTTTCCTCGCTACGTGCTCTGAAGGAAAAAAGAAAGAGGGGGATAGACTGAGAGAGGCCAAGACAAGAGAGACAGAGAAGGGAGAAAACTGTCAAAAAGTGTTCTTATTTTGTGTTTAAGAGGAGATGGGACCTTGACTCCCTCAAAAGGATCTCTGTCTTTTTCTAAACACCGTCTACTGTCCCACATACTTTCGGCTGATTAGCAGGATCCCTACCCCGCCTGGCGTCTCGGAGGGAGGAGCATACAAGATCACGCACAGCTCTGCTCAGCTCCTGGCTGGTGAAAGGCCAACTAATTTACATTCAGCACACAAGGCTGCATGCACTCTGTGTATCCATGACCTCAGCTGTTTCAGCACACTGTAAAGCCATTCCATGACTCATCGCACCACATTCACTCATGGGGGCCTAACGTGGACAGATGGAAGGGGAGCTGAATAAGTGAGAGCGCAGGGAAAATGTACATTTATCTGCCTTGCACTCCTACTTTCATTCTAGTTCTCCCTGCCCTCATGCCCTGCCCACACTGTCTGCCGTGAATACCTGTTGGAGAGAATCCAGAGCGCTGGCCTGCCCTTTTCATTGAGCACGAGAAATTACATTGTTACAGGAAGCATGGTCATCACGGAGCAGCAACACTACACCTCTCAGAATTAACTTTAGACTTAGGCCTAATTAGGGAACACGCATGAGTATCTACTGTAGGTAAGGCCCTGGAGACCCTGCACTGTTCAATGTAATTGATGAGACCAGGTTTGTTAATGTTGGAGGGTCCAGGCCAGTCCAGCATTAAGAGCCCTGGGTTGCTGTTTGCTGACACCCCAGGCAGCGCTGTATAATTACATATTGGACTGGGCTGATCTTTGCATTGTCAGGACTATTTGGTGCTGATATGCTGTGTGTCATGTTGCTACAGAGTGAAAATTAACAGAGAAAAAAAACATGTGGTATTGCCTTATGGGATAAAGGTCACTTCTTACTGCATTGCTTCAATGTCATTCAGGCTACTTTTTTTTCATGCAAAACACCACGGTTGTAAAACACACTTTGTGCCAACTTGCAAAGATTATGTGAATTTGTGATATGGCAGCTCTGTAATTCGGTGCAGTGTATTCACTCATGAGACAGGAAGAGAGATGCAGACAGAGCGAGAGAACTAGGATAAGGTGATGGAAGCTCAGTCATTTTCACCCCCACAACTGTTAAAGGTCACTGGAGCAACTGCTGAAAGGTACCTGATCTTTTTCTCAGAGGGAGAAGAGCAAGCGAGCGAGGTGGAGGACACCAACAAAAAGAGCATTTGATATACGACAGTTGCCAGAAACCTCCCAAGTGCTAAATCTTTAAGTAACAGCAACAGTCCAAGTGCTGAGGCCTGTGTGCAGGCAATGTACATCACAGGCAGGAAGGATACATCCCCCACTTGGTGAACGCAAAAAATTTAAAAATACCCCCCTGTCCCCAACAAGAAATCAGCTAACATGAAGACAGTGTCAAGATGCATGAATGAAATGAACCAAAATGGCATTTCAGTCTGATTATCAAGCTAACCTTTACTCACATCACAAGATAAAAGGATGTATTGAATCAAATGGTAATATACTGACACATGTATCATACTGATATATGCCCGCTTCCGCTTGGCTTGATGAACAAGAGCTCCAAGGTGTTTAAACTGCATTTCAGTATTGAGAATATGCAGACATAGTCATCACTAGTCATCTTAATGTGAACAGAGGCCGTAATGCAAGGCACAGCATACTGTATGTTTAAGCCTGATAAGTGACAGTCTCATTATCAGTGATTCATGGTTGTCTGTGATTGGTGACAGGGAACCCCACTTGCCGCATGTAATACCTTGACATTTACAATTCTCCTTCAGAAGTATTTGCCTTAGTCTTAAAATAAATTACAGTACATTTGATGAGAGAACACTCTCTCTGCGCTCCAGGAGCTGGTTTTGTTGCTAAGCAGCTCCATTTATATTACAAATACAGTAAGTTTGTACTAGTACTGTGAGCTTGCAGCTTCCACAGGGATGATTTCTGCTGCTTATTCTCTCAGCTCAGTGTTGTTTGAATAGTGAGTGCCATATGTCTGAGTGGGTGTACACATCCTGTTTACCCATTGTCCAGGGTTTATTTTAACCATGACCCCTGTGCCATTTCCCCCCGGGCCACGGGGTCAAGCTCCGAGGTCAGCTCAACACTGATGGGGATGGACAGCTGAACACCTTCAAGTGTAATGTGTGCATGTGTGTGTTCACTTGTCCTGCAGTGGTCCAAAGATGGCTTGTTTCACAGAGGAATTGTGAGTATGTGTGTGCTTGTGTGTGTGTATGTGGGGGAGGGGGTCCTGAAAAAGATATCAAAGGTTCTCTTCATAGCCTCACAGCTGCATAAATATCCATCAGGTAATGTTTCAAACAGAAAGCCATTCTTCTCTTTCAACTGTGCAGGGAACAAACAAAAATAGACAAAAGACAACAAGGTCCCTGCTGACCGTGCGAACAGCCCTGGGTCTTACAGAGGGGGAGGCTGTGAGGTCGAGCTCTGATGTTTATGCTCTGGAGAAAAAAAAGCATCTTCGGAGTGTTCGCTTCATTACTCTCTTGTGCAGATGGGGCTTTCATTAGAGCAAAGAGGTTGTTTGTTGTCCTTATGTAAAAATGATAAAAGCATGTACTTAAACTACAGACCAAAATGCATGAAAACAAAATGTAGAGTGGAAAAGGAGGATTTAGAAGAACAACAACATCTGAAAATTAAAAGGGATTATTTTAAGCCTTTATATTTACACCTATAATGGCTGTGTAATGCCTAAATCTGTCTTACCCACACTGTAATGGAAAGAACCTGCAACTGCGTCTTTATAGATTATACAATACACAAAAGTTAAAAGTTAGATAAGCTTTCCTAAGTTAGATAATAAGTATGACTGATAAACAGCTGAATATGAAGCTATCCTTCTGCCAGCAGCTTGTTAGCTTAGTTTTTATACTTCTAACTAAGCTAACGTCTCCTGCTCGTAGCTTCACATATAGCATACAGATATGAGAGTGGTATCGATCTGCTTATCTAACTCTCGGCAAGTGAATAAGAGCATTTCCCAAAGTGTTTCATTGATTGGCAAAGGGTGAAATCACATAAAAAATAAGTGCTACCTTTAAAAGGCAATCTGTGGTGGAACTGTGATTTTCAGATGTAAGGGGAAAACACATTTTTTTTATTAAATATATCCATCAATTTTTTCTCCTTCTTTCAAATAACACCTTGATTATCTTTCAGATGTTTTGAACCAAAGTATGAAAGTACTTATGCACACAACACACACACACACACACACACACACACACACACACACACACACACAAACACAGGTAAGTACACTTATAAGCTATGAAGTTTCATTATTACAGGAGGGTATACGATACTTGCTTTTGTGCAATGTGACATCCTGGAATATTTTCCGTTATGCTTGTGTGTGTGTGTTGCATGAAGGGAGGATACAGCTGAGTGTGTCTTATCTTAGATCACACAACCGACGTGTGAAACCCCAACTCTGCGGAACTCCTCTCGATCCCAGAGCCACAGGGTTTCAGTTTGCGGTGGCAGCTGAGCCTCTCTCTCTCTCTCTCTCTCTCTGTCTGCCTGCCTCTGTCTCTCTCACACTCTCTCTGTTCTTCTCTGTCTCTAAAAACAGTTACATAAACAGACAGCAAGCTTGCAGAAAGCAGCAGATAAGTGTGGAGGCTGACACTGACTGTCAGATGCAGTCAGAAACAGGCAGTGACTTCTCAGAAGAGGCCCTTCATAGTTGCAGTATGACTGGAAGCCATGAGAATGTATCTGCTACACTTCTTGCTCATGTTATATCCAGTAAAATGTAAAGCTGTAAACTGTCAAAAAACACTGTCACAATCAGTATAAGAGATGTATGTTGGGAACACCTGCAGCATTCATTGTAAATATGTGTCAACAGTCTCACTTGGTGGTTTGTTTTGTCTCAAATGGAGGCTTTTGATATCATGTTTTTACTGTTCCATGAAAATACCAAAACCAATACTGAATTGGTCATATTAACAGGTATTGCATATGTAGCAAAAGCCTCAAAAACATGTTGCTTCAATGCACTGTAGTTTATTAAAAGGATAAAATCCAAAAGCATGTGTTGCCTTGTAATAGATGGCACACCAGACACAAAGCCATATTTATCTTTTGTTGTTGTTGGTGGTGGTGGTTACACAAATAAGCTAGCTACCTCCATGCTCAAGACTGTAACTCAGTCTCACTGTACCTACAGTTTAAGACTGCTGCAATAATTTGGAACTGCGACAAGCACGTACATCATAGCTACACTGTCCGGTACTAGGAATAAAAACAACATTATTTTTATTTTTAAAATAACCGCTTCAAAATCATTTTGATGGTACACTAACTTGTAATAGTGTGAATGGCGTCTATATCATTGCCACTCCGGGCCTGAGCGCCTGTACTGTGCTATTTAACATTGGAATCGCAGGCAAGACACCAGTGGCATAATGTTTCACAACACCAGCACAACTTTTTAACAAGCTAGATATAAGAAGAAGCAGAAAGTATAGTGTACAATGAAAGTTCTTCGTAAGAAGCTAGCTCAGTTTTGTCTGTATGGATATCATGGCAGAGGCAGCAAAGAGACCAAAGAAGATGTTGTCGGAGGAAGCGAGGAAGAGAAAAAGAGCGAGTGACCGAGAAACAGGCAGGACGGCAAAAGGAATACAGCTGTGCCCGTTGGAATACAGGCGTTAACAGTGTTAATGGTATAATTTGAGTCAATCCCACATACACTGTCCTGTTGTCATAAATACTAGTATCAGAGCATCAAATATCTATTAATTGGCAACTAAAAGTAATTCTCAACAAATGCGCTGTTTACTCCTGTTTAAGTCATGTTTGCTGAAAACTACAGTGGCCAGGTGTCTTAGGAGACATTTAAAATAAAATAATTAAACTGTTACCTGTTTAGAGGATATAGAGGGACAGACTAATGCAATGTTAAATTTTTGGTTATTGTGTTTGTTAACAGTAAGAAAATCATATAACACTAGCAGTATCATTTTAAAATTGGGGGCAGGTGGCAGGGGGCAGCCCCCATTAAAGTGTAAAGTAAGTATAAGTAAACCATAAATAAATTAATGTGAAGTAGTACATATATCATAGTACATATGAGTTCAAGTTTCCACTCTTCAAGCAAAGGCCCTAGAAATATCCAAAACACTTTAATTTAATTGTGCTTCACAATTAAATGAGCATAGTTGTTGCCTTTGTGTAATAAAAAATATTGGCTCTATCTAAACTGTAATCTGTTTGTCTCTTAAGATTATGTACATTTAAGATTCGCATTTCAGTGCATATCTGTGTTGAGATTCCACTTCAGATACGCCTGTGTGTAGCTCTATGCCAAAAAAGCTTTCAATGTTAAAAATAATCGCGGTGACTGTGGACAGAAGGTGCTACCCAACATTGCTGGGTTGAATAACAAAGCGGACGACATCAAATTAGCCTGAGAGAATTTGGGTTTACCTTACCAAGATGGAAGCTGATAAAATAGCTTACTTTGCTCCATATATTTGGCATTCTCCTTTAACTATCCTATGTACCATGGTTTCAGGGAAAAGCATGACTTCATCAGGCTTCCCTTATCAAACTTTGCTGGCCCTGCAGTCAGCACAAGGGCAGAGAGAAGGTGTGTATTCTTGTGTACAGAAAGCCACTGTGTAGGAGGATTTCTTCACTACAATCATCTCTGCAGAAAGAGGAAGTGACGCCAGGCATGAGAAAAGGTCAAGGGACACATTTCTTGTCCTTGACCATTATCAGAATGAAGGTGTAAACAACACGAGGGATTAACACCTGACTTTTTTTTAACATTACCACAGTAACGCGAGTTAAATCTCAGACATAAAAGATGTTAAAGGCTTTTTTCTAAACAACAAATCCAGCCACAGCAAAAGCATGTGAAATAGTCATACATTACCCACATAATAGGTCTGAAATGAATAAGTTAGATGATTTTTGCCTTGATAAGACGTTTGTAATGTGTCAATCCATGTATATAGACTGAAGTGCAGAAGCAGTAGTCTGTCATCGTGCTATGTGTGTGCCATGTTGCTGGCGCCCCATCTGAGCAAGGCTTTGACATACAGTAGGTTTGCCCTTTCATGTTCAATCCTCTTTCAGCTATTTCTTGATGTTCTAAGTCAATCTCTGTTCTTGCTGGTTGCAAAAGCGGGATGCTACGAGTACCGCTTCAAAACACCTTTTGCTGTGAGTACATGTGTCAGGAAGCGGGCTTCACATGAGGCACAGCTCTTTCTCCTTCTCCAATCTGTCACTCCACTTCCATATTCTGTCTCATCTTGAGCTGGGCTGTGCTGACAGATGTGCAGAACATTTCTGTTGTTCATGGCTGTCTCTCTCTGAACCGTCCTCCGTTTCAAGCTCCTCCTTCCACCCACCCGCATAAACCCTTGGTCCATAGTTCTTTTTAAGTAACATTTTGCATGTTAATTAAAAGTCTAAACTAATGTTGTTGGTTGACAACTGCACCTAAAATTAAGTATTATTAAGATTTATTATGCAGGAAATACATGTCTACAATTGTAATGAAAATATTCGGTTAGACTCAACAATCAATATTAGGAGCAAGAACTAAGGATCAGGCCACCATATTTTCTGAGATCTTTGACAGAAAAACAGAAAATGTTAAATACAGTAACTTCATTTCCTTGTTTGTAATGAATACTCACAGAGACAACCTGACGTACTCATTTTGTTTTTTATTTATTTATTTATTACCTAAAAAAAGAAAATGTTCTATCACAAGTCACACTGAAATGTATTGCTTAAGAAAAAAAATATATTCATATATTTTTTCATATTTTCCTTTTTTCCTTTTTTTTTCTCTTTTTCGGAAACACATTTTGTTTCCATTATATTCCACCAAAAACAAAGTTTTTTTTCGGACACAAGCATCAGCTGCTGCCATGTCCCGACAACCTTCTCCCCCGCTTTAAAAAAAAAAAATGCACAAAGAAATACATAATTCACAGTTACCATTTTGGTTTCATAAATTAATACAGTCACACATGTGCTACACCGGTCTAGAGCTAGAACATTGTAAATTGTATTCTTGAATCCTGTTATTTTCAATAGTTGGCTACAAGAAAGAACAGGCAACTTAAATGATGTGATCAGAATTCCACCAACATACTGTTTTTTAATCTCTCTGTAATGCTTTTGTCATCTTTTTTGTTTTGTTTCATCTTTTTGAGTTTCACACAGAAGTGAGGCACACACAGAGTATAGTTCATACATATACAAAATGAAAAAAGAATTAAATAAAATTTGAGAGGGGCAGGGGATAAATTGTCCTTTAATAATGTTATATCGAAGGAAACAGGAAGTGCATGTAGTCTGGAATCCTCAGAGGACCTTTCCTATTTTGAATCGGGGCTGTTGGCGTAAACTTCCTCAGTTAACATAAGTTACACAGATTTGTAGCTTCTTGCAGCTTGTTGGTGGGAGGACTAAGATTAGAGGGATGTGAGGTTTGGACAACGGAGACCAACGAGCATGGCAACACAATGAAGAAATGGGACCAAGACCTTATTTGAGGAACAACACCAACTTTTGAATAGTATCTGATGCGCTCAAACAAGCCTTACCCCTAAAATCTATGACTCTCATGGCTGCGAATACTACAGCCCTGTGCATCAACCAATGAAAACAAGCTTAAATCTGACACTGACACAGCAAGGGCAACATTTTTAAGGCACAGAAGCCTTGACATAATAGAGACTCCACCAGCTAAAAGCACTAAACAACAGATGCCCAGTGTCCTCAGTGACAAAAATGGCGCCTTGATGACAACAAGTCCGACAACGACGCACACAGAAAGTTTAAAAAACAAAAAACAAAACATTCCCGCCCCCATTGTCCCCAAGTGTCTCATTTTTTTAGTGAAAGGTAAGGCCACTTAAAAAAAAGATGAGGTTCACCAAAAAAGGTAATCTCTCACTGCAATCTCTGGGAGTGCAATTGTGGTAGGGTGGTCAATCGATCAGACGGACAGACAGATATTGAGACAGACCAGATGCTTCTCTCGAGTAGGTTTGACAGACAGTCCTGTAAATCCACTGGTCTGTACGTTCCCTGCGAGAGTGCGTCTGCACAAGCCTTGGATTGGCGTTCAGGCTAGGAGGAGGGGAGGTGGCTAAACAGTTGTGCTGTCTGGGTCCTTGAAAGTCATGGGGGTTAAAACCAGCGTTCGTGGAGTAGAGAGAGAGAGAGAGAGAGAGAGAGAGAGTCAGTTGCTCTTTGCTCATCATCATCTTCATTGTCACACAACAGGAATGTTCAGTGCTGAGCAAGACGCGAGTCCACACTTAACTTCATCTGTTTTGGATTTTTTTGCGTCACACTACGTTTAGCGGGACACGTTGTTCTAACATTGAAAAAAAAAATTACAAAAACCTAACCAACAAAAGCAGCATTGTTTATTTTCTTCACAAATTCATGCATGTTGTTAACCTTCATTCCCCACAGCACCAGTTTCTTCTTATTTTTTTCTTCCATCAATAGAAAAGAGATCAGTGTAATTCACACTTCTGCATGCAAAGAAAAGTCACTTCTTCCCTCTTGCTTTTTTTTTCCTTATTTGAAGTTCCCACGTGTAGCAGCGGAACTGTGAAAGGCCTAACCTGATATGTCAATGGATGTTCTGGTGGAGGCACTAGATAATGATGCTGGATACAGATCCCACTTCTTCTTCCTCTTTGCCAATAAAAAAATAGTCATTATTATGAGGACTTGTGGTAAGGGTACACATCAAATGGGCCTAGAACTGGGAACCAACTAAGAATTTGACATGTTATCCTGTTGTGATATATAGTAGTGACCTATGCAGTCACTGCCGCTGATCTTCATGATTTTGAGAAACTACGGGGGGATATTTGGGAGAAGACAACTCGGACAAAAACATGGGATATTATAAATGAATTTACACTAAAATCAAACACACACCCTCATAAACCTTTGCCAATTGTCACATTTATGTACACAAACTAATACAAACCCTCAACAAGTCCATTCAGGTCTGTAAGACATGAGGTGGGCTGGGTGAAATTTATCTTTCTGTATCATTTGTTGTGGCTAGACGACTGTTATTCATAATAGTCAATCATCATGAATGATTGAATGCATTTGTTGGTTGTCAATGACTTGACTGAAGCCACAGAGGGCTGCTGTTTTTTGAAAACAGCAGATGGGAAGAAGAAATAAAAAATAGATTTCCCCCATATACATTTTAAAGATTTTAAAATCCTCTAAAGCACTTTCTGTTAATATTAATTCATTTTGTTGTTTATTCATTAATCATTCCTATCGATACCCTATGTCACTGAGGTTGATATCAATACTTCCATATTCATTTTTTAAATTGTATTTCAGGCCCCACCTCCTCCTCCTTGCACGCTTTTGACCAGCTGTTATAAATCAAGACAATGTGCAAATCAACAACTACTTTGAACTGTTATATGAAAACCTGAATGCTTTGTGAACGATGCTACATATTTTGTGTTTATAAAATATAATAATATGTTTCAAAATGAAAAAAGAAGAGTTTAACCACCCCGTAACAGGTAGAAACTACACTCTGGTTGGTGAGTTTTGAGATCGATAAGAATGCCCGTTGGAATAATCCATAGTTCGGCAGTTCTGCCATTCTTGCGATTAGGAAACACTGAGGCCTCTGGTGCTCCTGTCTTGTTAATAAGTCCAGTGTGGATCTCTTCATTGCTGTCCAGAGTGCGCTTTAAAAACCAAAATCTTAGAAAACAAAATACCACCACCACCACCACCCAATGAATTCTGCTATGCTCAAGTTCTGGTACAGTCTTTGTAATCATACCATAAAAAGTCTTGTACATTAAGTCTGCTCATTGCCTGTCCTAATCCAAGCATCAAAAGAAAGTTCTCTTGCTATTGTTGCTGTTTTTTCCCCCAAGGTCAACTGTGAATGACAAAATGGTATTAAAGTCTGCAGGGAGCCTTTTTTTTTCGTGTGACAGATGCCAGTCACAAGGACAACCTTGATGTCCTCTTTGCACAAGACGCCTTTGCACAGTTCTGCGTCACCTCCTGCCACTCCACTCCTTTAAAATATATCTCTAAGTAAATCCCAAGCAATGCTTTGCACATCCTTGAATATATTCCTCAGCGTGTGGGATCAAACGGTTCAGGCCATGACAAACTCAGACTTCAAGTCAGCCTTGACATCTGGCTTCCACACTGAATCGTCAAAGTCCAGGTCCAGGGAGCCCTCGCTGGACATGCTGCTGTTGCTGTTGCTGCGTCCTGCTTTGCGGTTAGGCAACCACTGGTAAGGGGCGCGCTGGTCCCGCCGGGCCTTCCTGCGCAGGCGCTTCTGTTGCATCAACAGCTGCAGACGTTCCACCTTACAGCGAGTTGCACGGTTCTCGGTCTGACGCACGCGGTCACCTGGACAAAGGGAGAGAGAGAGAGGGGAAAGACGGTAAGTCAGGTACTTCTCTTTGCATGCTCACTTCACTGAAGTCCACACTAGCAATAAAATAAGCTGGGAGTGAGTAGAATGTCAATATGTGTCCGTGTGCTTTAGTGTGTGTGTTTAGCAGGCAAAAGATAAAGCAACACAGCCTTGATGATAATGCTAGGACATACTAGGATCATTCCCTTGGCTCTGATGCGCACACACACACACACACACACACACACACACACACACACAGTGCACAATGTGGAATTTGCTGCTTAACCTCCCCCACTGAGCATCATTAGCCCCCTCAGTGCCATTTCATCCCCTTATCGCTAAGCGTGGAGACCTTCTTAGACCTGACTCTCCTTGAGAATGCAAGGCCAAAAACAAACAAACACAAGCCACGAGACGACTGATAGCTGCCTGTAATATCTGCACACATAACTGCAGATGACATGCCTCAGTGACTGGATGTGCTACTAAGTGCATTTCTAGCTGTTGATGTGCCTATAGGAGAATACAGTCCCAGGGGGAGAAGCCTTGCATTGCACTGTGAATGCTTTCCTACAGTGGCTGAATCGAGCCTAATTCAATTCATACATATATTCAGGGGCTTGGAAGGAAGGGAAAGCAACCGCAATCTATTAGCCAGCTCCATTAGTATCTGTCTGGGAATTAAATAATTAAATAATGGGCTAGAATGTCAATAAACCGAAGCACAGCGGCCATCTCTGCCTCTGCTGCGCACCAGAACACACACAAACACACGCAGACACTCAAATCCGCATTCAAGTACATCATGTATTCACACAAAAGCGCATGCGCAATGTGTGGACTCAGGCGCGGGCACACACACACGCACAGCAACAGCCGCAGTAGCTTTTAACGTGGATCGATGGCAAATTAAAAAGACCTATTGATTAAACCTTAGCTCTAGTGCAGCCATCCATCTCGGGGCCCAGGACAACGCTATTGGCTTTCAATAGAAAATGCAAGCGAATGGAAATTGTAAGCGAAGAGAGAGACAGGGAGAGATTGGGTTTTTTTCCTGCTATTTTTTTCGTTATTATGGCTGTAGCTTCCTACTCTCAGCTCACTGACCCCCACACACACACACACACACACACACACACACACACCACACCACACACACACTTCCACCCCTCCCCCCCCACCCCACCCCCCCCCACACACACAGATACCCCCCTCCCCCCACCCTCTTCTACGCCCTCCTCCAGCTCTTGCCCCATGTCTCCCCAGAGACAGCTAGGTGGGGCAGTGTGAAGAAGGGGAAGCAGGAGGCGAGAGGAGAGAAGAGGGGGTTTGCAGTGTGGGTTAAGGAATTCCTCCCCCAGGGGCAAGGGGGATAGAAAAGAGGACAGAGGAAGAGGGTGGAGGGTAAAGGATCAGCCGTAGGTGGCAGTTTTCCGAATCGATTGTGCCCTCCTCAACCCCCCCCATTGGAATGAATTCCGGACTCTGTGTGGGCTTAATTTACCTCTTTCCCTCATTTGCTTATCGGATCGTGCAGTGCAGAGCTTTTTCTCCAGCTATAAATATTCACCACAGTCTGGCAGTGCATGCTAAAGAACTAAACTGCCGTCAAGCCGCCTCGATGCTGCTTTTTGGGAGCAGAAAGGATGTGAATAGTGGCACTGAGTTAACAGAAAAGAATCCTTCTTCACATTAGACACATTAGACTGGGGGTTTTCCACTCTCCTGCCAATATGTTTCTTCTGTCCTGATACAAATGTATGTGTATGTGTCCAGATGCTGTGTGCTGGGGGGGGGTCTCCTACATTACAGTCATTGTTCTGCTGCCTCAGCTCCATGTGACACTCATATACGACCCCCTTCGGTCTTCCCTCTATCCCTTATTCCCCTCCTCTGACTAGCCAACAGCGAAACCGCCCTTCGGCTTTGTCAAAATAAGGCTGTACACAATGAAATGGCAGGAAGCCAACACATGCCTACTTACAAAATCTGTTTGTCTGGTACAATTTGCTTTTAGAGTATCTCTGTGTTAATTCTTTTTTTTTAACCAGGGCACTCAATAATGATGCTTTTTTCCAGAGAGGTACATATACTAAGATGACTCAGCAATATATAAGAACAAATGCACACGCACGCAGTGTAAAGGGCAGTCTGGCAGTACTGTAGGTCTTGGCCTTTGGCTTGGCAGGAGCTCTGAGAATGTGCTTGGATCTACACCAAACTTTATGTGGCCATTCATCAGCGTCACTACCGGAGCCCTGGGCAACTGGGCCGGACACAGCTGGCCACAAGGATCTCCAGACTATGTTTATGACAGTGGGGCTATTATTAGGGCTGGCTAAGAAGGATAGACTATGCACACAATGCACACACATACACACAGGCTGGCCCAGAACGCAGATACTAGGGTTTGACGTAAGCAAAATAAACTTGGAGGACCCAGAGAGAGGTGGGTAAGAGACATAGGGGATGAATGAGATTGAGAATAAGAGGAGAGAGAGAGAACCCGTGTTCATATTCAATCCTGTGTGACAGAAAAGACAGATGAAGCAACAACAGATCTTTTCTTAGAAACGCACTGTGGAAGATATCACACAGAAGACAGGTCAAGGGCACAGAGAGGACATTGACGCCGGCCTCTTTTCCCCCCCTCTCTTTTCAACAATCCCCATGCCTGCCTATCACACCAAAACTCAGTCCAAAGCAGCGCATTTTTCCATCCCCAAATGCTCCTCTCTGAAGACTTTGACACAGGCCCTGTAAATACATCGAGAGCTGCACAGAAAGCCAGAGAAAAACAGAGAGACAGAGGGAGGGAGAGAGAAGGGGTGATCTATGAATAATCGATGCGTCAGTCAGTTTTCCTTGCCTTTGAGCCCAGCCCAGCAACACAGCTAGGACTGAGATAGGGAGCACACGGGAAGGTGGGAGGAGTGGGTGGGTGGAGGAGGAGAAGAGGCAGAGGATGGAGGTAGAGACAAGGGGAGGAGGGCCGCAGTGTGCAGGACACACGGGGAGATTAAAGGAGCTTCTCCTTTTATTGATTGTATAAAGATTGGCCTTCATTTGCAGTTGTCTTAGTGCTGTTGTTTGTTTGTTTGCCTTGATAAGTCTTGTGATCTTGCAGAAAGAACATTGTGTTTGCTCAGCATCCAGGGAACCAGGGGAGACGGGGAGGGGGGGGCAGAGGAAAAGAAAAAGAGAAAGAAGAGGCAGAGAGGAAGAAGAGGAAAGAAAATCACATTGCAGTAAAGTCAGCCTTGGTTTCCCCTAGTTGCACTCTTTCTCCATTAGTGGTAGGGGCAAATTCACAATAATTATCACAGTGTTATTTTAACATTAGCATGTGACAATAGCTACATCCTTAAATGTCAACAGGTTAAGCTCCGCGAAAAGCACTTTGGAGCACAGATCAGCCATACATCTGGGAAACCGGACCTATATGAAAAGAAAAGTGAACCAACTAATCAGACACAAACTGAAGCGGCCAATCAAATCGGAGCTAATACAAGCATTTTGACAGCGAGTGAAAGGGCACTGACAGTCCTGCAGGGACAAAAGCTCCTCCATGACTTTTAAACTTCATTTGCATTCTCTCTTTCCCTCTCCCCTCTCACTCTCCTTGTCGACAATGAAAGGGCACCTGATGTGCTTGGCTGGCTTTTGCTAGATAGCTCTGTGCTGTGCTGGGGCGCTCCCTGAGTTACCGGTGCACGTGTGTCACACCAAACCTCCGTGTGTGTGACAAGAGAGGAGTAAAGCCTACCGCGGGTGAAGTGCGGTGCCTCGGCCAAGCAGATCAGGGCTTAAACAGAGCAGGTTAAGGACATGGGATCTTCCCTGTGTCTCTCTCTGTCTCCCTTTTCCTCCCTCCTCCTTTGGCTTCCCTATAGCCCCAGCCAGCACGAAGCTAACATGACCTGACAAATCTTGCCCCCCGCAAGAGGCGGTGAAGGAATGCGGAAGGGACACAAGAGAGGAAGGGGTTGCTGGAGAGACTATCTTTGCCCCTGCTTTGCCCCTCTCTGTGGGTCTGTGTTGAAATAAGGCAGCTGCAGTGGGAGTGGGACTAAAAGGCAGCTCTATAATCCCATTCCCCTCCCCTCCTCTGCCCCACAATGGCTCAGCCTGGTGCCCTGTATGCAGCCCCTGTCCCTGGCCCCTGCACAATAGGTTTGTCTGGGCAGGGGGCTGAAGGGCTAGAGGGGGGTGCTGGGGAAGTCCACCCTACTCACTAAAGGAATTTAGCTAACAATCAGCCTGCCAGGCCATCCTAAAGCCCTCCTGTTCAAATCCAACACGAGTGCTGGACTGACAAATCCCCACGCTCAGCAAGTCCACGCTGCAAAGCACTGAAACCAAGCTAGTCATACAAAGCCTTTAACCAGGCATGTGTGTGTGTGTGTGTGTGCGTGCACGCGTGCATGTGTGTATGCTCAAGCTTTTTATTTACGCTAGTCTTCTCACCCTCGCACATGAACTTGCAGTGGAAAGGGTAAAGGCTCTCGTGAGACGGCCAAGCTATGTGACATTTTCAAGAGGCAGTTTCAACCTCAAGTTTGACTAGGTGCACACACACAAACACACACATGCACATTCTGGCAGATGGGAAGCGCTGGTTATTCCTGTAGCTGAATGAAGGCAGGTTTCTGTGAAGCAGTGTTAAGCCGTGGTGTTAAGTCCAGTAAGTCTTCCATCAGGTGTCGGCTGATAAGACCTGCCTGAGAGCGCTTAGTCATCAGCTTCCTTAGGACACCATGTGGAACAGGATACAAGTAGGCACGCAGACACACAAACACACCAGCACATTCATTGTCTCAGTTAGCTACTCTGCGCTTGGTTGAACAGGTTACCCATTTACATCACTTTCTGGAAGCGTACGCTTTGAGCAGGAAGTTGGACGGAAGCAGTAAAGTCGGAAAAGGACATTAGACAGACTATTCTTTCACCCATTCTTTTTTTTGAGGGGTAATCAGTGGGCAGTTGGTAGACTGATGGACAGGATATAAACACCCATATGAAGAATAGGGGCTTAGTGTTGTGGTTTTAACAACCCCCCTCTTCCGCGTCCTCCTCCTCCCCTCACTGCCCTCTACTTCACAAAGCAAACACTTTTCAGAGCTGTATTTCGGAATAAATCTATCTATTTAAAGGCCAAATGAACACAGACAATGTATTGATGCACAACAGAGACATGGAAAGAGAGGGCGGAAGACAGAGAGATGGATTTTACAGACAAGGCTGTTTTTTGGACAGCAAATGGGGGAAACAGCCGCGTGGGCTACTGAGTGCAGACGAAGAGAGATGACAATAGTGGGAGAAGTGGTGGTGGGGGGGCACGTAGGTGGGGGGAAGTGAAGGAGAGGTCTTCCCTGAGTTTGGAAAATAAGTCTGTGCTATTATAACTGGCCAGGGTTGTGCAAAAGAATACTGGACATTCCCACACAGTCTGTATTCAGTTGCTACAACTAAAACAGCACATTCTGTTTGCAACAGAAGGTCCTAAAAACCGGGGACAAAGCCAAAGCATGGCAATAGAAAACATTGTCACATTGCCAGACAAAAGAAAACATTAAACATAAATCACTGTACTCAAGGACCCTCCCTACAAGACTATTCAACAAAATGTACCAGCAGCTAACCCAAGACTAGCTCGATTTCCTCCACAGGAGATAAGTAGGCAGCCTAGGACAATGCTGTTTCTCTCAACACAGCCAGTGTAACCTTACAACATTGAGTGAATGCTATCAGTTCTGGACATCTGTCTGACACTCAACATCCTGTGTCTCTGCAAGGAAAGGAGGTTTTGAAACACTCGGTGTCTAACCAGTATCATCTGAACTCCAGCACCTGTCCAGGCCCAGCCCTTGGGCATGGGTATGTCGAGGTTGGTCTGGTCGCAGCCTATACTTGCCCCAGCTGCAGCCCTTCTTTAAGAGGGAGGTTAAAGCACCCAAAGCCTAATCTAATCTAAACATAGCCCAGCCCAGGCTTGAAGGGGTAAACCTATCTCCTCAGCGCACAAAAGCAAAGCCAACGCTGCAGCGTGACAAGTGAAGCCTGACTGAACAGGCCTGGAGAAGCTTGTATTGCATTACTAAGGAGACCCCCCCCAATCTCTTCCTCTTTGCCTCAAAACCCAGGAGATACATACGCATGGCTGCTTTTGTTCTTTAATCTGACGTTTCTGTTCTTGCTTTTTCAGGTTTTTAAAGATGAAAACATCTGCTTGAACAAGAGAATGATGCAAAATCATCCCAACAGAACAGATAGCTAACCATGATGTGCAATGAGAAAAGAAACAGAAAAGACAAAGATGACAATGAATTCTTCAGTAGGTTGCAGTGTAAGAGCAGATCTCAGTAAAATGACAAGTTCTAGATTGCAGTCATTTCAGGCACACACACACTCCCCCGAAGCTGTGGCAACTGCAGGAACATCTGCTTTAAGGGATGCACAATGACTTAATGCGAGTGAGTTTTTGTTTGTGTTGATGACATGCTTGCATGAGCAGAGAGAGTGCGGTGTATAGTCACTCACCAGGGGGTTTGCACATGCGGATCTGGCTCTGGCACTGCACCAGTGGATGAAGAGTCGGCAGAGGGCTGCTAGGGCTGTTGGCGGGCACAGAGGTAGCTTTGGCAGAGACGCCCGTCATGCCGCCAACCGGGGGTGAAGGAGGCGGCGAGGGGGATGGGGAGGTGGTTGAACCACACTGGGTCTGGTAGCGGAGCTGGGTCAGGGAGGGGGGCATGCCCTGGTAGTGGCGTGTGGCGCTCAGGAGGTCGTTGAGGATCTGCAGGATGGTACCAATATCTCGCCTGGGACGCCCATTGCTGTCCTGGCAGTTAGGGTGCAAAGTGCCTGAGAGAGGGAGCAGGAAAATGGAAAAAGAATTCGAAGAGATGTTTACTAGGTTTTTCAATAAAAAGTCAAACCATTTAAGGTTATTCATACATACACACACACACACACACACACACACACACACACAATATAGCCTGACACCAGACAGAGGAGCCTGTGTTTCATTTTCAGGGAATTTTTTGTGAAGCATGCAAGCTCTCATAAAAGAGGCTTTCCGCTGGACCTCACTGTGTGTATGGTTACTGCTTAGAGCGTCTATAAATCTTGATGGCAGCTCAGTGTCCTCTCACCTGAAAAGGTCCCTGAGAAGACTCCTGGAGCGTGGTTGACGAAGCTCTCAATGATGGCGCCAGGTTTACGGGAGCGTGTTGAGGGGCTGGTGCCACTGTTGGGGCTGCAGTTAGCCTGGAGGGGAAAAAAATATATATAGTACAAAGTGAGGCTTCTGGGCACGGAATAGCAGTGTGAAAAGAACACATCTGTACACAATCTGTATGAGGAGAAATCCCATGCTCACATCCCATACTGTGTTAACATACACATCAAATGACATTCATGCATAACTTGTGAAATGTTGAAAACATGTTCTGACCTATATACCTTATATATACAGTATATAATGGAAGCTCCATCACGAGTTGTGTATGTGACCTTTACTTTGGGGTGTTGTGAATACTGTTTACTCTATGTAAGTAACCTATGCAGCAGAGGCTGAAGGTTATAAGAAACCCCAGAAAACAGGAAACCTGAGCCTTCTGCCATGCTACAGCCCCAAAACACCCAGGGTATCTTGTTACCTCAAACCTGAGAAAAAACAAACTTGGCAACCCTGCTACCTCAACTTAGCTTAAGCTGGATCACTCGAGTGACATCTGAAAGTGAAATCGAAACAAAGGCAAAGGTCGCTGTGTTTGTGTGTGAATATGTGTTGGTGTGAGTGTTACACATGTGAAAGCCTGATGAGGAATAGCCATTTCCGTTTTCTCAGTGCTAAACTGGCCTGTCTCTCTGTTTTTCTTGTTGTGAACCAACTCTCCCACATAGTCCACTGACATCTGGTTCTCATTCACTTTCCATAGGCTGGAGCTCGGGGAGGTGGAGAAAGTATAAACAGCAGTTTTCGTTGGTGGAGACAAGTAAGTGTGTTTTTTTGCATGTGTGTGCAGCTGTTCTTATTATCCACAGTTAAATAAATGGTTGTAAAGGTTAATGATAAATGGCTGACAACACTGAGGTTAATGATCAGTGTTCGCATGAAAAACCAACTTCGATTCATTAAATCTGCCTCTCTTTAAATATTTTTCTCTCAAGCTCTTTATCTTCCCTCCTTTTCCCCGTATATTTCGGTGGGCAGGATGAGGTCATATGGATGTCGTGCCCGTCCTGGCTTATGTGTGTGTGTTGGCCTGCATGCATGTATTTAGGAAGCAGACTGCACTCCAGACTGCACTCCAGTGATGACTAAGTGCACTGTGGTTTGGAAGCGAACACACACATCACATGCAAACCTTTTCCAGACCTAATTGAACCACGGGTTTGCCCTCATGCTGCTAGGATATCCCACTAATCTAATCAAATTAATTAAGGATGATTTAGATGTGCATGACACTTGGGTCTAACGGTCATAACCCATCCCCGCCTTTCAGGGCTAAGTGCCTTTGAAGACATCAGTTATGTAAAAGTTGAACAATGTGGATTTCTATAAATATTTCTGAGGCTTACCTCAGGGCAGAGGACGGGGGCTACTGGGCTGACCTGGCCGATGTCGTGGCTGGGTTGGCCTGAGGAAGGCTGGTGGTAGTGGTGGTGGTGGTGATGATGGTGATGGGCCGGAGAGCGGAAAAGACTCCCAGGGATGTGGGAGGGGCGAGGGGAGTGGGGTGGAGGAGGAGGAGTTGGGGGGCTACAGTGAGCGGAGGAGGGCGACTGGTGGTACATGGGAGGGAGTGGCTGGTGGTGTGTGGAGGGCAGGGGGAAGGAAGGGGAGCCCGGGGAAGAGGGGGAGGAAGGTACCAGGTGAGGCTGGGACAAGTGGGGGCTGGGGTGATTGTGTGGATGATGGGGGTGGTGGGAGTGCGGGTGAGGGTGTGGAACACGGGGCTGCCCCGTGGGCTGTCCCATTGCCGTTTCTGCATTGCCCCGGGTGATGACGTGTCTGTGCTGGAGCTGCGGACCCCCAGACTGCTGCGCCGCCAACTGGAGCTGGACGAACATCATGTGATCACCGACACGCAGTGCCAGGGTGAGGGGGGAGCGGCCGGACAGGAAGTCACTGACCTGCAGGTAGACAAAAGAGAATTTTAAAAATTAAAGTACAAAATCTCACAATATAAGCAAGATATACATGATTTATTTATTACATGGTGCAATGGTTTTTGCAAAGTAGGTCTGCATCAGGTTTGAGAAAAACTCCCCTCTGCATATTGACTTCCTCCTTTGTAAATGAACAGTCTGCACCATGGATGGCAATTAAAATGCACACAACAGTGCGTTGAGCTCCCCCACTCAAAGAGACACAGAGACATCACATTAGCCCATCATGCAATCAATAACTATTCTGTAACACTGGCCTATTTACATCTGCTGGGGAGCGGTGGTTGAGACTTATCCGAAAACACGCACAAATAGAGCCCACTCTCATTTGCTTCACACTGCCCCTCAGTCCGTTCTCAGTCAGCAGTGTCATTCAGCTCAGAGACAGAGGCCACCCTTCTGACTGGCCCGGGGCCTGAAAAATCAGTCCCACGTCCAGGAAATACACCCCGCCTGCCTCTCAAACACAGAATGGCCGATTATCCGCGGCGGATCTGGAAGGGCTACCCATTTTTGGAGCTCTGGCAACGGCTAACAGGGGCCAAGTGTGGACGCCTTCACTGACCCACCCGTGGCCCGGATGGACACACACAAATGCACACAGAATAGCGGAGTTGTCATGACTTGGTTGAAGGATTCACACTAAGCAACAAAAGTTCTCTTGTCCCCTTCATGCATGCCTGTGGCTCTGTTGCTGTCTATTACCACTCACTGCTGAAGTCTATGCATGTGCGTGGGTGCGTGTAAGCATGTGTATTTTCGAGTTGCTGGTGGGGGGGGGGGGGGGCTTCTTTGGGTCTTGAAGACTCAGCAGTAATGACATCTTAGGTTCTACCCAAACAGAAGCATACAGAGACAACCAGCACAGGCAAATAAAAAGTGACGCCTCTGTCCAAAATGGTTTCAGCAACCCCTCCAGTCTGTGTGCTTTCAGTCCCCAGAGAGGGGCGGAGGGATGGGGGGGGGGCAGGAAGACAGAAGCAGCACCGAAAAGCTACACAAGGAGAGCACAAAGAAGACCAGAGACGTTGAGAAAGAATAATGACAAAGCAGAGAAAACAATTAATAGAGACATACATACAAAGACAGCAAAAGAGAGCAGAGGCCTCCCCCCCACCCCGACCCTGCAGCCTTTGGAGTGTGCTTGTGAGATGTTGGCCTGTAGTTAACCCTGTGAATCACCAGGCTCTGCCCTCCATCACTTCTCTCTCTTTTCTTCTGCTTATTTATTTCTCTATCGACCGCTGCCTCTCTGTTGCCAGGGTGACCTTTGCACATTGGTATTGACATGGTGTGGAAAAGAGGATGGAAAGAGAGGAGAGGCAGGTGAAAGGATGTAAGGGGGTTGGGATGATCTGATGGCTGAATTTCAACATGTAAATAATCAACAGCTCACAAGCAGCAACAATCAGCATAAAGGATGCTGCAGGGTAAACAGAAACTCTGCCCTTTTCGGTTTTGATAGTCCAGTCCACACCCACCAAGATTAGTTTTTTTTGTAGTTCTGGTAAGACAATAAACTCAGTAGGGCGGGGTGTGAAGTGACGAGTCACACTAACTCAGATGTCTCTTGGAAACTCTGTCTACAAAAGGTCACCTGATAGACAAGACGTGTGTGTGTCTGTTTGAGACCTCAGGGAGGCAGAATCCCAAAATGTGGGTGGTGGGTGGGGGGAGAGATAGTGAGAGAGAAAAGAGAAAAGGAGGGGGAGGAGACGCTCACTGTGTCTGACTGTGACTGACAGCTGTCAAGGGAATGAGTCGGCAGTTTGCCAACCCACATCACACACACTCATACAAACGGACATGCATACAAAGTCAGAGGCCCTGAGGGAGACCATCAACCTGGTGTTTCGTTAAAGGGAGGGAGGAAGATGAGGGAAAATGCCCCTGAGAAGTAGCTATATGTTTGTCTATGGTTCTGTGCAGACCTCTGATCCACAAACATCCAGCTAAAACGGGTTACAGTTCACACCTGCCATCAGAATCCGTCTCGAGTGACTGCTCGTGTTCAGATTTCACTTCCCTACTCACATTTTACTTCTGTGAAGAAACTGCAACTGCAGCTAAAGAAAAAAAAAAAAAGAAACGTGCATTTGTGCTCAGTCACACAGCAGGAGGAGAGGACTGCAGTGGCTATTCGGTACTTCTGCACCACACCGGAGTTGGTAAATCAACCGTGTGGAGGAGAATTGTCATGCTAAATATGGTCGGGGAGACCTATGTGTTCACACTATATGTTGAATCCCAGTGAGAGTGAGCAGTCATAGCTGTATTTACCTGTGAAGGAACCCTCTAAGATGTCATTTCATGTCATGTCTGAGCAGGGCTTTTGCTTTATCAAGCACATGCGAGAGAAAGTGAGAGAAAAGGGCCGACAGTGAGTGACAGCAGGAGAAACAGAGAGGGGGCTTGAATACCCTTATAATGACTAGTGTGGATTATTCAAAACCACCAAGATGAAAATCATGTACTCCTACTGAGCTCCCAACACCACATGGCAGGCTTCAAATTTGCCTGCAAGAGAAGCACACTTTCTTATGGCTGTCTGTAGTGGTTTGTTATGAGAGACGCAAGACAAGGGGAGCTGGGGGTGGGGGGCACTTTTGTTGTAAAGGCAGACAGAGAGAAACCAGCCATTCATTGTTCTCCTTCTGTTGCAGCAGTGGTGGCATGCAAAGAGAAAAGGAGGAGCTCATGCCTGAAGAACAAAGTGTGTGTTTGCTGAAAACAACACACACAGGTGATTATACTCCACAGGAATTGCACGGGCAAAGACCATGACAGAGTCTATTCAGTGACATACAGGTGTTGATAAAGAGCTGTCCCACTTAATATGCCATCACCGCTGGTCTTTAACAACTGACCCCAGAAGCAGCGGCCATCAACCATTTTGTTTTAGTTGTCAGGGTCCAGGAGGTGGTATTTTGTTTAGCAGGAGGCTTTGGTTGCTATGCAGGGATGGGGGAGAATATGATAAGGGGCAGCCAGGGGAGGAGGGGCGGAAAGAAGATGGAGGGGGAAAAAAAGAGGGGGTTGGCATGAGAAAGGGAGCAAGGATGGTGAGGGGGGGATGGGGGATGCGGGCGATGGGGGTGGGGTGTCAGAGTGGCGATGGTGGGTGATGAAATATTCAGTGAGAGTGTGCCTCTGGCTCCTTCCCTCTTTTTTCCTCTCTTTCGACATCTCTGGCTGACAGTTTTATTTATTGGGGTCCCTGTGGTTCAAGGAACTCATTTGCAGTCGTTCTTCCTTTGCACACTAAGCGAACTAAGGGTGGGAGATAAGGAGTGAGGGAGGGAGAGAGAGGCTGAGAGATTGAGGGAGGGAGAGAGAGGGAGGGAAAGATAGAGAGTGCTGGCAGCACTGAGCTGACATTCATGAACAACTGAGCAGCTTTGTGCCAGAGAAAATAGGATCGAGGATTGGAGGGCGGGACAGGAGGGTGGAGAGAGGGAAGCCTTGAGAGAGAGGAAGATGTCTCCTCCAGCCATTCTGATTCCAACGCAGCAGCTCACCTGTCGAACGGCTTGGCGAAAGGTACGGTTCAAAAAAATAGCTTATTAACCCCCCTTTTGACCTAGATGTTTTGATCGCACCAGGACACTATTGATAGACTCTGTGCAGACACACACAGACTGAAGATGTAATAACAGGCCCTCAAAAAAAGAGAAGGGAAAAAAATAAAATCAATGACTTGCATCATGCCCCAGTCCTAAAAGCAGCCGGGGGCTCTTCAAAGGCTCCATTAGAAAGATAGGCGGCTGTAATACTGCCTGATAAGAAATAGAGGGGGCTGAAAGGAGCAAGAGAGGACCAGCTGGCCATCACTGAATTTGATCGGCTGAGTCAAAAGAGAGATCATGGCAAAGTTCAGACCAGTACACATGCGAGCCTCTCAACCCACAGCCTTCACGCAGTAGCTCCAGTTGTTGCCCACACTCCTCTCACTCCACAAAATGCCTTTTATACCTGCTGATTAACCCAATTCTATCAGGATCCTGTAATGGTGGAGAAGAGCCTTGACCATGAGCATTTTCTGTAGCCAGCAAGACAAATTTGGGTCTATTTGTAAAACAACATCATCACCACCAACAAAAAAAGACTGAGGAAATAGCATCCCATCTGTTTGAGATAAAGGTACAGGCAAATGGAGGGGAGGCAGGAGAGGAATGAGCAACAACAGAGAAATGATGACAAGTAGAGTGGCAGTAAGAAGCAGCTACTGAGAAAGTGCAAAGAATGCTGTCTTTCTGCAGAAAACTTCTATCTTCTATAATATGTTTTTGTGTAACTTAGAGGCTCGACCTGGGTCTTTTGACCCCTGACTCTCCGTTTCACCAGAAGCATATGCCTAATTGACTTCATTAGACTTGGTGGTGGCTATCAGACGTGACATTCCTGGCCTCCATCCTCCCACACAGTAGCCCCGCTAGTCACGATGCCTGCTACTTGAATCACAAGAGCTCAGTGTCACCGGGGAATGGAAAACAATGATGGTCACGACTCAGATATGGAGAAATAAGACTCCCCTGGCCACTGAATGGGGGAAGACACAAAGACACAGACATTAAAAATGGATGTTGGCGCACACACACACACACACGAGCAGATGCATATACACAATAGGACAATGAAATCCCCTGCAAAATCCATCTCTCCCTTGATTACCCCACAACACACCTTGATTCCCTCCACCCATCCCAGCATACCCCTCCCGCTGTGCGTTTGAGCATCACAAAGGGGATTACACAGGTGCAAAAATACTGCGTGATCAGCTTATTAATGCCATTTTCAAGGCCGGGGTTTACAGGAGCAGGGACTGAATGGGCCTTTAGATCAGCATTGTCTTTTATTCCATACACAATTTATTTAACACATCCAGCAACAAATTCATTTCTGTAGCTTTCATTTAGGTAACAAAAAGCAAATTACCATTCTAAAGAGCAAAGCCTCCCTCTCTCTTACTGCATGCATATAAAAGGCCTACATTTCAATGGCAGTGCGGACATGGGGAGCTGCATGCTATAAAAGGGAGGATCCTCTCATATTGACCAACAAACTGACTTAGTCATTTTTCAATTCCTGGCACTACCAAATCCTCAATACAATTACTCTCCAATGATTTCCAGTTGTGGCAATCCTGCTGATTAACTATAGCATCTAGATAAGGTGGTGTACAGGGTGCACGACTAGAAAAAGAAACATATTGACCATCTGCATTGAGCTGTTTTACCCACAGTCATGTACTGGCACATAGTTGATCATCCATGTACACACCCCATTCTCCAAACTGCCTTTTCTTGTAGTAAGCCAAATGTCTTGTTCCCTCTTTAGTCTTGATTTACTTATTTCCATTAGGCTCCCCTCTGTATTTCTTCACCTGTGAGTTAGCCAAGCATATGTGCACACACACACACACACACACACACACACACACACAGACCAGCCTGACATATTACAGATTGAATAGTGCAAAGCTCTCCCTTTCTTTTCTCCTCCACCTGTCTGGCCCACCATGACGCCCCCTGAGGGAGGCCGAGTGGAGGAAACGAGGCGAGGGTGACCCAGAGGTGACTCCACGCAGATTGTTAGATTCTACTAGTTTGCATCTGTCTGTTGCTAGACACAATGACACAACTGTGCCATATCGTTGTCGTCATCGCTCCTAGACGAAGAGGATGGGGGGGTGGATAAGGACAGGAGGTGCTTGTCGAAAGCAGCAGGAAAAATAGAGCAGATATGTAACAGCTTATTCCGTGGGGATCTGTGGAATGGTAGCACACAGCCTCCTCCCAAAGCAATCTGTGCTAGTGGTCAAGGCAAAATTTGTCAATCTGCAGCCTGCTGGGCCTCGCTCCAGCTGGGCCGCGCATTGATTTTGAAACCAGTATGCACCACTGTAGCTGCACTCAACTGGGTATAGCTGACGCCTATGGATGTGTGGAGGATGAAAGGGGATTGTGAGGGAGAGCCAAACTTGAGGAGTGACCCCCAATCATTGTTGTGTGTTTGAGGGTTTGTCAGCTGGGCAGGTTTGGTGCTCATGCTTTAAGACAGGAACAAAGAGGTGGCTGTATGGGGGAAGGGCAATGGGGGGGATGGTAAGGGTGATGCCTGCCTTCCTGGTTGGCTTTTATTCTAACATCAGTGTGCATCAATGAGCAAATAGTCCCTGTGTGCTGCGACGGACATATAATCCTTTCCTTTTTTATCAAATACTGAGATAAGATCAATAGGTGGAGAGCTCGTGCCACCGTCCAGAAATAGTGCATATTGCATTCATTTTCTTTTCACTGCTTGTCTTGTAAGTATACATTCATTTTACTACTAGGATCAGACATTTTCTCATTTTCTGAGCACGACAAGAAATCCTCTTAAAAATATCCTTTCACTTCTAGTTTGTGTGTGTGTGTGTGTGTGTGTGTGTGTGTGTGTGTGTGTGTGTGTGTGTGTGTATGTGTGTGTGTGTGTGCGCCTGTGCACAACTGCATATGTAAGCAGTACACACTCTATTTAGCAGACAGAATGAGAAGAGAGTAGCGCAGGCAACTGTATTTTGATGGTCTGTCAGGAGGCAGTGGCTTAATACAGCTTAGATGTCATGCAAAAAGTCTAGTGAGATGCCAGAGGAGGAATTAAGGCAGCCAGGATTGTCCTTGCTAAAGAAACCAGTCACGGTCAAACTGAGGCAGCTAGTCGGACTTGCAAACCACAGCACATTTAAATTATAGGGCCCTGGGAGAGTTGTTAAGCAGAAACAAGAGAGGGAGAAGGAGGAAAAGGGGGAGACAGTGCATAAGGGGGAAAAAAATCCCATTTCGATAATTGCCAAGGCTCCATTTCCATAAAACACTTTCTATCTAACTTGCTCCACTAAAGTTTGAAACAGCTATGGAAGCTGTCATGTTTTGCATGGTTGCTTGGTTGGCTAGCTAGCTAACAGCTAGCTGTAAACCCCCACAGAATCCTGATAAAAGCAGAAGACATGATGTGATCCGCTCAGCCTTGTCTTCCGTGAGGACGCACACTTCCTGGCACATGCGCGATCTGAATATTAGACCTGATCCAAAATACAGGTGGGTGGAAGGGTGAGGTGGTTACAAGAAGCCCAGGGGTTCATACCGTCTTCTTTTACAGCTACCACAGCTAGCATCCACCCCACATCTCCCCAAGGCTATTTTTGGGTGTATGGGCATATCAGTTATCATGTCAGACACTTTTAAGAGCTAAGTGCATTGATTGATTTTTGATAGGCCCGGAGTTAGGGGGAGAGAGGAAATGAGGGAAAGCTTTTGTGTTCCTATTTTCTAATCTTACTCAGATCCTTAATCTCTCTGCAATCTATATCATCCCTTTCTGCTTCATGAATTATAAAGAGGAATCAATTTCTCTGGATAAAAACACACTAAAGCAGACTTTTTTTTTAAACCTTTTACCCTGCTATCGTTCTTACCGTGCCCTTTATTCATTCTATACCCTTCTGTAGGATTACAATTACTGTCGCAATAAATGTGTATGCAACTGTGATGCAATGCAAGCATTTCTTGAGAAAAACGCAAGCATCTGATTTATAATGAATTTAAGAGTAACAGAGACACAGGAAGAAGGGGGAGAGATCTGCTCTTCTGGCTCTGCGGCTGAATTATCATCTGCCTCTGGTGAAAATGACAGTCACTCATGGCTGCCCAGCAAAGGCGGACCACATGATGGGCAAGGCTTGCTTCCAGCCCACCACCACTCTAACACACACACACACATCCAGTAACAGACACGCACATGTTCACTTACACACACCTACACACACGCAGTCATCTGCTGTCAGCGCTACGAGACGCATGCTGAGTTCACACACACAACAAGGCCAGGATTTCCACCGTAAAATTATCAGCAGGGAATGATGCCATGCTGAACCACACTCGGCTATCTCCAAACAGCCCACATTCTCTGATTAAAAAAGTGACTAAATGTACAGCACCATTCTAGACATATTCCTCAGGATGTTACCGCTGCATGACTGACACACTGCTTACATCAGCATCCAATTTCACCACCGCGTACTGTTTTGACATCAGTCAGCAGTGCATCACTGATGCACTTACATACGTCTCAGTGTTACCCAATGCTACAAAAGGAAGTTGGTCTGAGTCAGTCAGTCAGCTGCAGAGTGTTTCATACGTCACACCGTTGTCTGTGTGCACTCAACCTTATCGCCTCTCTTCTCGCTCGCGCCCTCTCTCTGCGGCCAGCACAGAGAACTATTTGCCTTTTTTTTCGCTTTACTCTCACTATTGATCATTTTGGTGAGTCATGCCACAGTGACTCAAATGCAACTGTATTTCAGCAGGCCCTATAACGCCGTTCCACTGTAAGTACAAGCCATGTATGCACGCTAGGCTTCCAGGAACCATATGCTAATACTGAGTGAGAAGACTGTCATCTGGTGATCCAGCACTCTGTTTATGAGCGGGTGAGACTACACTCAATCTCCATGCAGCCACAGCACACTTCCTGGAAACTTGCCTGTGTGTGTGCGCGTGTGTGTGTGTGTGTGTGTTTGTGTGTGTGTGTTAGAGCATGAAATACAGAAGGAGTGGAGAGAGATTACAGATAAAGGTATAAACAGAAAGGTAGAAGTGAGTGTCCTCTCAGTAGCTCACAAAAATGCCTTTCCTATGTGCTGGTTTGCCCTGGCTTCCTGCAGTGTAGTACACACACACACACACACACACACAGATGTTGGAGATGTTACTAGGATACAGGAGGGTGTTGCTGCTTATTATATCCTAACAGCTCACACTGGAAGGCTAGCATGGCTTGGCTTGTTTAAGAGGCTGAGATTAGACAAGCAAAGAGGCTTGTGTTTCTGCAGGCTGCTCATCTCATCTCTTTCTCGCTGTATCTGTCATATCTGGGTGTTGCTCTGGACTTAACCAAAGCTACAATCTCCCATATCCATCATGCAAACACACAAAAGACCCAAAGCTCAGTTTACATTTCAACCATAATAGGATACCAAGTTTGCTTTATCCATATTATTTCATGGTCAACACAGAGAAATAGTTCCATACCTGAGTTTCTGTTAGGCTCTCCAAGGCTTGCATTACGGACTGTTCTGGTCTTGATGCTTGAGACTGCAAAGAAAAGACGGATATTTTTAAAAATCAATCATCAATTTTGTGATAAAGTAACAAACATGCAAGAAATGCTAATATACAGTATTTTCTATTTATATTTGGACAGTAAAAATCACATTCAGGCGAGCCTTACCATTAATCCTGCTTCAACGGTTGGTACAAGTGTTAACTTGCTCCCATCAGAGATACCTAGGTCCTGGAGTTTGCCTGAACTTAGTCGCCTGAAGGGTTAGAGAGGACAAGATAATTAGACTGTGCTGACAGTATCTTCTCTCTTAAGAAGCACAAAAACCCTTCAGCCAGGGGGGGCAGACAGACTTCAAAACTAGTTTGGAAAAGAGCCGTGGGTGAAAAGCTCCATGAAAGAGAGGTATTGATTGGGCTGTCATATTTCAATTTCGAGAATAGTAGAGCTTGACAACTGCTCGCAGTGGATATCTGGCACCACTGCCACTTGCCTAAGTGGAGGTAAGTATTTTCTTTTGGCATTTTGAGTTGTACACCTGAAACTCCACTCTACACTGAAAGCAAAACCGGAACCTTATTAATAGTTATGGGAAAAGATAAACAATATGAAAAGTAACTATCATTGGCTATAAGGCTATTTTTCTTAGTTGAACTGTAAACCATTATCATAGCAGCCTCTGCTATTCTAAAGAAAGTGATCCATAACACATTTCAAGGACTTTACTGTTTAACGTTTGGTGCAGAGCAGGAGTGTCTGCTCCACAATGAGGAAATTGTTTTTTCTTGCAAGTCACGATGCACTAAACCCACTCACACACCAAGTGTCTTACTCTCTGTCTCCTTTGGTTTCAGTGAAGGATGTTTGGGTACTGTACAGGCATGACCAAAATCTCACCTCATGCAGCTGAACAAAGGCCCACACTGACTTGCTCTAGGTCTACAGTTTGAGGAGCAGGAAGAGATTAAAAAAAAGGGAGGGGGGGTCAGGTTTTAAAGGATGATGTGATTTATTGGGTGATTACAATGGGTGGGTGGGGATGGAAGCTGAAAAACAATGCTGACTGTTTGCATGTACTAAAGCCTCTCTTCTCTTTTTGCATAACACCACATGCACTATTGTTAGCTGATTTAATAACCTAATACGGTAACTTGCTTGGTTTTAAATAATAAAGGTTTAAACTATTCCTTCACCCTTGCAGTGCTGCCTTGATGTGATATTATAGCCTTCCACTGGACAGTCACATGTTATAGATGAACAAGTATATGCCTGTGCAGCAGCTCAGTAAATAGATTACATGCAACCTAAGAGTGACTTTACTCATCAATGTTTAACGTGTTTGACTCCAACTGCATTAGCAATTCAGTCAGGCTTCGGTATTTATAATGAAGGAGGCATGAATCAATGCAAGTCTGCAAGTCCACGTCAATACTGTTCCAGTGACCGGTGCGTCCCCTATGCGTAATTCCAATACCGTGCGTCCTGGTGTTCAGTAGTTTCCTTGAATGTATTGATGAACGGTGCAGCCAAGGTTGTCTCTGAAGCTCCCGAGAGCTCAGCACGGCCACGCATAAATCCAAAGTATAGATTTAAACATATCGCTGCAGCTCCAGAGGGTGAAACGCACCTAAACTCGATTTATTCACATTTTTAAACAGCGGAGTAGCCTAGACATTACGGCTCAAGATGTCAGAGCCTACAGCTTGGCCTTTCAGGACAAAAGAGTACATTCATGTTTACACAATACGCTACAACACTTCTAGCAAACATGTTTCAGTAGCCTACTGCTTATCAGGTTTACTCACGTTTCTTTGTGTAGCAGAGCGAGTCTCTCTTTTGGTACTTTGAGTTTCTGCGACAACCTCCTCTTCAGTCCCTCCACGGTCTCCTCCAGGGGCAGAGAGAGCTCGAAGCGTGTGCCGGTGGTGGAGTGGATGTACAGATTCATGGAGGGCTCAGTCGGGACGGCCTCGCAGGACGAAGCCCCGCGACTGGTGCAGCTCCGGGCGCTGGGGTGCTGGTCCATCCGATAACCTGTGGTCGGAAAAGGGGGGGAGACAAGACGAGCAGAGCCGGAGGTGAGGAGGATGGTGAGGCAGACCCGTCGCGTCGGCTACCGTCCCGTGATCCGCTTGCAAATCAAAGGCGGCATTCAGAGAGCTTTCTCTCCGTCTTTCTCTCGCTCCCCGAGAGTCAGAATAAAGCCAAGTCCGTCTTCTCTGCGGTCGATATCATGAGAATATTCCCTCAGGAAAGTCAACTACATATATACGGCTCGCCTTTGTTCTTTCTTGGTTTTATCTTTCTTTATTGCCCTTTCCGGCGTGCAGGCAAGAGTCTTCCTTAAATGCTACATAGATGGGCAGCCAGAAACGCAAGTATGTTGTCAGCAAAAAATAAAACTGCCACGGACGCTCATTTACGCGTGCGGTTACCTTTAAAACGAAAACTGGCAGGTCTACTAAAAAAGAACAGAAATTCCTCTCGGTATTTTGTGAGCGCCTGCGAGCTTTTACATGAGAAAACACGGGGTCCGTAAGTTGCAAAGCCTCTAAAAGGCTAGTGGCGAGAGGCTCTCTGCCGCGCACTCATACCCACGGCAGCTCTAGTGAAACATCGACAATGAACAGTGTCACAAAGTATCCCACTTCCACCGTCGATAAAAATACGCCCACAGCCGCGAGGCTGCGCGGCCAATCACAGGAGAGCTCTTTCAGGACGCCGCTGATCTCAGCCAATGGCAAGAAGAGATCCACACCCACGTGGAGGGCAGGCGAGTTTAGGCCATTCATAATAAATTACAGCGGAGAACAAAATACGTGCCCGCACCACAGTAGCCCTACAGGAGCGGAGGCCCGCGGTCCTTTAGAGGTCACCGGAGGGTTTGACGAGAACTCAACTAAAATGACGAATTGTTTCCTGTTTGCTATAACGTACTCATTATTGATTACTTATTTATTCCTGTATTATTGTGCAGTTTTGATCTGTGCCAGGTCACTTCTCTACCTCAGGGTCCTCCTGTGCAGCACGATCAAAACTGCATTCAGCAACTGCACAACTGCAAAAAAAAGAATCTGCTATAATTAGCTAATGGACGTTTGGTTTGACTTAAGTTACTAGATAAACATTAAAGAGCTTTTTGGTGTATATCCCTTCTGGTAGTATAGCAGTCTAGTGATCAACCGCATTAGTGTGGATGTATATTTTAAAGACTATGTATAAAGACCAGGGCTTATGTTATCTGAGGGGCTGAAATTTTCTTTAATAGTGCTGACGCCATCCCCTGACCTCAGCGGCATGCAGAAACCACTGAAGTGATCGCGCATAGTAGACTATGCAAATGACACACTGGACGGGGTATTCTCTTCAGGAAGAAGGATGCCGGTAACTCGCAGTATCCAGCACACATTCCAGTAACAACATATAGAGGACAGTGTGTAAAAGCAATTTACATATTTGCAATAGCCTATGGCTTAATATTTTCCTACATGCAGTGGTGAAGCTGCACGAGCTCATGTTTCCCATTCAGAGGTGACCAGAGCTGTCCGACCAGCAACAAAACTAAGCAGAGAAAACTACAAACAGAGGGACCGGTTGGGAGTTTTCAAAAGCCCTTACAGGCGTATCCACGAGCGAGTTTACCACTACAGATTCCCTCAACTCATAGCAGGGGCCTAAACGTGGAAAAAAAAGATACTCGGCCGCCACCCAGTGGAGAACGAAGTAACCTAACTGTTACAAACAAAACTTGCACTGCATGTACTTGATTCATAGTTTACTGGCGTCTAACAATGGTAGATCATTCACTTCGGACTTCATAGCATGCATTTACCAGGCAAAAATATGAATTCACTTGCTTTTACTTAATTCTCGGTCTTATTATTAGCTTATTATCCTCTCAGCATGGTTGACACTACCACAGTATCACTTCATAAGGTTGCTTTTGTGCTCCTAAACGAACAATATCTGCAACGACTTACTGTCAGCTGCTAATTATAATTTACAGTAACAGCGACATTCTCCCGTCGTCTACACCGGCCTTAACTTAATTATATCTATCGAATTAATATGGAAGTATGCTCATGCAATCACTACAATCACAATTATCAATCCGTGATTTTCTGCTCCACTCCCATCAATTATTCTTCTGCCAGCACAATATGTTAAACTTGCATACGGCGCGTCAATATCACAGCTGATAATGCTAAAGTGTTTAAATTGTGTCACAACTTGGACTTGACATTACTTACCAATTATTGTGGCGAGAACTGTAAAGCTTCGCGCTGGGGTCCGTTGTTTTGCAGTCTGTTTCCCCAGCTTTGGCATGTAAATGTAAAAGCCCGACCAGTGACAAAAAACACTCAGATAAATCCAACAGCACTTGAGTATCCACAAGGTTCTCCCTGTAAATTCTCTGGAGGGTCCGTCCGTGCGTGTCCAGCGCGCGACGTTACGCACCGGACTTCCTGACCAATAAGGAGCTGCAGCGATGTCCTAAGATGCTCCGGCGCGTTGTTAGCACACCGGCGTCTTTCGTGGTAATAACAGCGCAGTCGGGAAGGTGAGACACCTCTTAACAGACCCTTCTCGGATGTGGGAGGAGAGTAGTGTTCTTGTTATGTCAGCATGGGATTTAAGGTGGCCTCGCGTCGTTGTAACCGCCTCTATGTCCAGCGTGTTCTCGTCGGGTGGGAAAGAATGTGCCTACGCAAAGCTGCAACAGATATAGATATCCTACTATGTCAAAGCCGCCACTCTGTGAACCGCAGAGACGGCTTTTAATGGTGGTACATGCCGAAATAGAAACAAAGCACAACCAGGTTGTGGTCCTCCACCTTAACGAAACGCTAATGAGACGAACGCTTCGGCGATATCGGGGTGTTGCCAGGCTTTGACGACACAGACAAAAATGTCACCGGGCAACAGGGCAGGTAAACAGGCTCCCTGGATACGAAGGCACGTAGACCAATAAACAAAAACTTTACTGGCAGGATTTGCTTATGTGTTTGAGGAAATACACATCTGATAGCAACGCGTTGAGGAATTTTTATGGGCATTTGTCAAACAAGTAAAATCATGATAAAGCCAGCTGTAACATCATATGTCACACATTTTGTACAACTTGATTTCTACTGCTTCTTTTTGTCAGTAGGCTACTTTCGGCTATTTATGTAGGCTAATATTTGTGTGGAAATATTTAGGTTCTATAGCCGACTTTAGTCTCAGTAGAGATGCCACAATATAAAATATAATCTAAGAAATTCCCCGAGCACAGCAACAACAACCAGGTACTAGTTTGAAAAAATAATAATAATAAAAAATAAACTAAAATATAATGCCACAGACGCTCATTTAAATTTTTAATTTAATTTAAATTTTTAATTTAATAAAATATAATCTACTACAACTAAAAGAAGCCTATGCATATAGCCTACTTTATTAATATGTGTTTTAAGTTATATTAAACATATTAAAAACATTTAAAATCATTGTGCAGACCCATACCGTTTATAATGCTCTATAAAAAGTAATGCAAAAACAATAAAACAATTGCGACACAAAACAATGCATCATATTTTTTCATATTGTGAAATTTTAATCTAAAAAACTACTTAAGGACAACCACCCTGAATTTGTACTTGTAATCACTGTACAATTGCAGGGCCTGAGTAAATGTACTTTCCACCACTAAATGTTGTCATACTGTAGGTAAGGGCAAGCTATTGTAAGATGCCTGTGCAGTGATTAGATCTTGCTCAAATATGTGATAATCATCACAATAAGGTTCACCTCAAGGACGAGACACAAGTTGTGCAATGTTCCAAAGAAAAAGAAAAGACCTGACTCAGAAAATGCTAACATGCACCAGCCAAGAACTGTCCTTCCTCTCAGCCTCAGGACCAGCACAGACTGTCTGTCTGATTACATAGACACACTCCTCCCCACTGTGCAGGGGACGCTGTAACCCACCGGCATATTATCACACTGTCTGAGAACTGACTCATCTTTGTGTGCCTGTGTGTGTGTGTGTGTGAGAGAGAGAGAGAAAGAGAGAGAGAGAATGTGACTGTGTTCAAAAGAAACAGAGACTCCACAAGCAGACAAAGGTGCCTATCTTCGCCCAGCCACAACTGTTCCCTCGCTCTGTCTTTATCTATTTCCATCTCCTTCTTTCTCTCTGCTGAGATGCTGACTCAGTGGAACAAAGTGAAAGGAGTTGGTTAAACTCCTTCCCTCTACTTGAAATACAGCCCTTTGTTTGAGTCAAACGCCACGCTTTTGAACCAGCTCCCCCGGTGACTTGTTTTGACACTTGTCACGCTGGCAGGAGCACATTACGGCATCTGGGTGTGAGAGATTTCGAGTGCAGAGTGGAAGCTAATGCGCAACGATGTTTGTCACTCTGGCCCCTTGAGAGCCAAGTTCTAACTTCTGCTCAACACAGCTCAGGCCACGCAGAACACTCTGACCATTGCCCAAATTAGACCTTGTAGATGAGCTGATGACGATTTGCTGTGTTTTCTGGAACTCTCATTACATTTGATATTGATCGTGAAATTACGTTCTCATTCCTTAGTGAAGTAGACATCTTTTGAAGTGTGTTGGTTAGAGACCTCCTTTCTGAAAGCCATTTGTTTTAATCCACAGTAGCCAGGACAGTATGTCCCCTCATTCTATCTGTGCTAATGTGACAAATTGCAATGTGATTAAGTAAAAGAATTGTGTTAATGCACAAATTTATCATCATGCAGCCTAAAAGCCAAATGTTTTTCACTGTGCCCTGCATGGTGCAGTAGGATGCACATGGGTAAGCCTGTGATGGAGGATTCAAGAGCAACCCCCATATGCAGCTACATGATAATGTATCACACATACTTCTGGGAAGAGTTTATTGACAAGGGAGGAAGGCTCTGTGGGCGGGTTGTAAACATTTCACATTGGATATCAGATCTGGTGGGACAGTGCAGCCTGTGTGTGATTGCCAGTGAGTTTGCGCACGCGTGTCCGTGTGCGAGCAACAGTGTGTGCGTCGTTGTGTGAAAGACTGAGTGTGTGGGACATGTGTGGGCGTATGTGTGTGTGTGGGTGAGCAGCATTCCTATCCATCAAAGTCACCAGTAGGCCGACCTCTGCCTCGGGAGAAAAATGAACCGTGCCCGACTCACTCAGCCTGCTGCTGTTCTTCCCCTGCCACCATTTCCTCCTGATTCACCGTGAGTGGGGCAGACACACCTCGCCAGCCATCGCCACGCCACTCTCGCAACACTGTTACAGGAAGCTTACACATGAAGATGCCTCCATACCTTGCACGCTGATGAAGTGTGAATAATACTTGTAAAAGTGATCACAAGGAGTGTCTCTCTTTTTGACGTATGACGTATGGCTGGCTCTAAAGTAATTGGAGACAAACTTAAACGCTCGGGATGCACAGGAAAAGCATAAGACACAAGTTCAGTCAATGTACCACCTGTCTGATGCTGCCTATCTTTTTAACTAAAAGCCAGTGAGACTATTTAACCATCAATGCCACATATTTGATGTATGATCATGGAGAAAAAGCACGATAAGTTCTCTATGTTTTGGTTGCATGGTGTGTGTGTGTGTGTGTGTGTGTGTGTGTGTGTGTATACAATATAATTCTGATGTAAACTCATTTTTTTGGTATGACCGCTCCCATCCCATCCTTTATCCTTGGTTTTGACTAAATAAGGCCCAGGTCTTTATGTGTATCTAATGTGATTTACATGTTATCTTTGAGATGGTATTGACTGCAGCCTAAGTGCCCGTTACTGTAAGTGGATAAAGTTTCTGAATTATGTGGATGTTCCGCCATTTGAACCGTCCGTGGGAGCAGACCAGAGACATTAGACTGGATTCATAAATAGATGGAGCACGTTACCGGTAGTGAGTGATAAGCGGACACTCGGTTAAATAGAAAGTGATGAGACAGATAAGTGAGTGTGTGTTAGGGAGGATAATATGTGTTAAAACACACCAATACAACACATGTGAGTGACTTTACTGAAGACACGAAAGATGTCAGTTTGACACAGGTTGTAATTTTTGTTGCAAATCCTATATGCACTTACACAATAGAATTTATATCTGTAGGTAAGTGTTCATTATTAAAGAGACATTATGAAATAAACATATGAATGAACACAAAATATATAACTATTAAATTGCCAACCAGCTGTGAGAAATAATCCAACAAATTGATCTTTTTAATTCCACTATATTTCTAAATTTAATTTAATTTTCCCAACATCCTTATTTCACAATGCTGGTTTTCCTCAATGACTGTTTTATTTCATAATGTCACTTTTCACCACAAAGTCTTTAGCAATCAGCAACCAGGGTAGAACCAGTTAAGTAAATGGCCGTTGCTTTAGTCTGAATGACGCAGAATCTTCAATACTACACATCACACATATGATGTGATCACATATGTATTGACACATCAAATGTATAACGTGTAGTATAGGATTCTGGCAACAATATTCACATATGTGTATGTATGCGCACAAACGTGTGAAAGCGAGAAGTCACTGACAAGGTCTGCCCATGGGCAAATCAGTATGTGACTGTGCAACGTGACAAATGTATACAGGAAGTTTTCACAAAAGATTCAAGCACAAATACAAGGTAGAAATGATGTAACCTTGAATCTGGCGTACCTCTAAAATGCTGTTTTGTGCTGAGAAAATGCATTAGCAAGCAGACAGTTTTGCTACCTCTAAAGTTTGAATAAATCTGGTCATAGCAGCGTCAACGTGAGTGTTAAATCTTGGGGCTGAGTTCAAAAGAACCCAAGATACAGAAAATACACACACACACACACACACACAAATACAAAAAGAGTTATCAGAGAGCAGAGGTGTGATGAGTTGAGTGGGAGTAGGAAGCATTTCAGGGTCCCTGATCCCACACCTGCAGAAGGAGCCCTGTTGAAGTGCTGCTCACTCACCCTCCCGGCTCACAGCACAGATGATTGATGACACATCTCGAGCTCTACGGCTTTACACACCAAAGCAGACAATGTGCCAGAGAGAGTGTCAGAGCCTGAGAAAGAAAGAGAGAGAAAATGTGCAAAACGTGCAATCACAGGGGACAAGAAAAGAAAGTGTCACATCAGATTATGATTTAGTCACAGTCACAGCTTGGAGTAACTTCTGAACATCCAAGCCAGGGACATTTCAACAAGACCCCCATTTCCAGTACTGTGAGTCACGACATTCCCCTGACTTTTGTCCCGAAAACTTTTTTTGAAACTTTTTGGGAAGCGGATCTTACGGATTCCATATGTAGTGGTTAATGATTGATCCATGAATCACAACATCAACTTGGGTTCATTCTGTAAAGTTTAGGTTTTTTAACTGCTTAGTGAGTGATGACTAACAACAGTAAAAACATCATCTGTAAACTGAACAACTCCCAGAGGTACTCTGGATACAGTCCAAGCATTTCACAATCAAGCTTGCTGTAGTTATTCTCTACAGATGGCACATTCATCATATGGCTGAGTTTGTGTGTGTGTGTGCATGTGCACATGATGAGTTGATGAGTCACGTTTTGTACCGTTTGTGTTTTGTTTCTATATAACGTGATACTCACTCAAACCTTAGTCAACACATTCCCAAGCCGCAGGTAAAGTTGATGAGACATACGTGTGTGTAATCAGAATGCCATTTTTTCAGATCTTCACATGTTAATGTTTTGATGCTTGTAGTGTGTTGATCAACACGATTCTATCAACTTGATCACCTGTCTCTTTGTAGAGGGGTAAAGCTATCTATCTCTGTAAATCACAGAGAGTTGAGGCAGAGCAGCCGGGGGGACATTAAGAGGGAATACCAGAAAATATATATAAAATATAATATAATAAAGTACAGTGATCAGTAAACCCCAAGAAAAAGTTTTACGTTTTTTCCAACTTAATAATTGTCTCATTTATATGATAAACAGTTAATGAATCAAATTCAGGTTAAAAACAACACCGTATTTGGTCTTTGTAAACAGAAGTGATGGACATGTTTATTTGCATATGGAGCAGGGAAGAGAGATCTGATCACTGAGAAGTGGTCACTTGAGATGCATGTGTAGACGCATTCTATTGTCAGATATGAAGTGACGTACTTGGAGCGGTCCACTTGTGATCAGATTACCCAAGATGCATGTCAATGCCAGGAGTAAAGTGGGCCTCTCGTTAAAGAGTTTATTCAGACTTGTTTGTTCAGTAAAAGGAAAAGTTTGAAAATGTCAAAAATACATGTATTCTCTTGCTGAGAGTTAGAGGAAAAGATAGATATCACTCTCATGTCCATTAACTATAAAGCTATAGCCAGGAGTTTAGCTTAGCATAAAGAGTGGAAATAGCTAGCGTGGCTCCAAAAGTTCAAAGTGTCCAAAGTTCAAAAATACACCTAGTAGCACCTCTAAAGCTCAAAAATTAATTTTATTAATTATTAATTAACCTTTTGGATAGAGTCAGGCTAGCTTTTTACTCTGTTTCTAGTCTGCATGCTAAGCTATGATAACTGCTGTAGCTGCTACTTCATATTTACCATGCAAGACATTAGAGTGATATCAGATCTTATCATCTAACTCTTGGCAAGAATGCAAATAAGTATTCCCCAAAATGCTTAACTGTTCTTTAATGAAATATGTATAATGACAACTACTGGCTTGTAGTAGCATGTGAATCAGCACACCACTGTGATTTGAGCCTCCATATGAATCCTGTGAGAATACAATGTACCGTTATGGCTTAGCCTATCACGTTTGTAACAGGATACTTCACACTCCGCTCCATATTCTGTCCATGTGAGGCAAACCATTTGTCTTGTTCTCAGTCTCTCTTGAGTCGTGACGCTGCCTGACTCATAGGACGCTAGTGGTGGTGCGCTGTACTCCCAAAACCCCAGACCAAGGCCTGTCAACCACTTACTGCACAGCCTAATCCAAATGGTGTAAATTCAACACCCCCACAAAGTGGACCTGATAATTGCTGCTTTTTACAGAGCCAGCCTGCTCACACTAAAAGGCCCACAATAGGACTCAGCCTGGAACTGGGCTGAATGTGCTAAATAAGCTAATGAAATCCACCCACAGGACACAAGTCGGGCATGATAAGAACCTTTATAGCTGTGAAACTCGGCCAAGCTGGGAGGGTGTTAGCCCTATGTGTTTGTTTATTTGTCTGTTTGACAGCCCACAGCGTTGCGCCAGAGGGACTGGTGGTCCGACAAAGGTTAGGTGTCAGCGTGGAGTGTATAAAATAGAACAGAGCAGAGTTAGAGGGAGAGAGATAGACTGGAGAAAATAGGAGTGAGAGAGAGTGGAGGAGAGAGAGACTCAGGGCAGGAAGTGTGGGTGGCTGGGTAGGTGGTTTTGGCAATGCAGAATGGACTTCTTGCGTATTACTTCTGGTAAAACAAAGATATGAGTTTTGCAATGGCTCTGCTCATTCACCGAGTAGTATCAGTTGTAAAAATTTTGCTCTTTGAGGTCAGCGTGTGGAGAGGGACACCAAATCAGTTTAAGAGCAACATGTTATGATGTGCACCAGTACTCCCAGCACTCTCACACTGAAAGAATACAGATAGAAGAAAATAGCAGTGTGTGTGTGTGTGTGTGTGTGTGTGTGTGTGTACAGTATACAGTGATGAATACCAGATGCAGGCATTTCCTTTGTTGGTGCAAGCAAGTTCAGAACTTGCCAAATAGCCCTGCTCTCCTCCCACACGGTTGAAAACTTCCACACACACCCACACACACTCCAGAATCCCTGCCCACTAATCCTCCTCCATCCTAGGCTTAGGGGTAGCTGAAGCTGCAGGCTAATTCAATCTTGGCTGGTGGTCCTCTGTTTTATATCTCTCCTGTTGTCTTGCTTTTCCCCACCCTTGCTCTTTGCACTCAGACTCTTGTTTAATTAGTTTTTCCCCTATCTCTCCATCACCCCCCACACACACACACACACACACACACACACATACTTATTCTTTCTATTTCTATTTTTGCTCATTTACTTTCGCCTGTTGTCTTCTTTGCAGCAGTGTATCTGCTGCCCACAGCAGGTCTTTGCTCTGCAGTTGACATGCAGTAATCTCATCACTGATAGCGAAGGTCATTACGGTTCACATGATCACGCTGGCAGGTCGTGCAGAGAGTTGATCTCATCTGTGACGTAAGCCCAGAGGAGTGCGCAGAGGCCCTCTCCCTATCACATTCTTAAAATAGCCCTCCGTCCCAGCTGATGACGTCATCCATTCCCATCTCTCTCTGGCTCTGCCGCCCCCTTCCCTCTCTTGCTGTCTTTCCATTTCTCTCCCTTTCTTTCTTCCCCATTCTCCCCCTTTGCACTCTTTTTCTTTTTCCACCACCCCCCCTCCAACTTTCCAAGTTTTGCTGGCCCTTTCTCTCCCTTTTTCTTCCTCTTTGCCATTTCTCTGTTTGTGCTTCTTGATAACAGCAGTAATTCCATAAAAGAGAGTTCATTGTACTTTATGCTGATTGCTCTCTAGCAGACAGCTACCTCGTTACTGTAGGCTTGACATTTTAAATATGCTCCATAACAGTTTTAATCAGGGAAACCTCCATTCGGATGATAAGAATGATAGCAATGGCATGCAAATGAATGTGGCCTTCCCCGGCTCGCCACTTTCCCTAGCACTTGTATAAAAAAATCCACTGAAATGCCAACGTCATTTCGGACAAGAGGTGAATTTGGATTCTAAAAACAGAATGCCACCAATAACGTGTAGTTAAATATTTACTGTATTTGGTTGGAATACCAAGAAGCAAAAGTGAGTCACACAGGAAAGGCTGCACCACTGACCCCCTGTATCTATAACTCATTATCAAAGGCAAGGCTTAAATTTAACCCTATCTACAAGCAAGGCAACATTTGTTCTGCTGTGACAGCTCCAGCGCTCACACCACAGGTATCCTGTTACTCAAACAGAAACTCATAATATATACATGTACGCACACACACCCACACACACACACACATATATATATACATATATATATATATATATATATACACTGTATCTATAGAGAGAGAGAGTGTTAGTTTCATTCAGGCATCTAATCTTTCAGTATATACAAAACAGCAAATTTATTTGTAATTACTCATTCTAAACGCTATCAACATCAAGTAGTTGGTACGCCAACGCCTATACAGCTATACTGTATTGAAATTTTTGTTTTTTTGTTTTTTGTTGAACAAATTTTTTGTTTTTTGCCAAGCAGTGTGGCAAAATATTGTTCAGCGTGTCCACCATTTGACTCTAGACTAATATCTCAACAACTGTTGGATGGATGGATTTCCACACAGTTTTGTACAGACATTTATGGTCATCATAAGATTAATCCTAATGATGGTGAAGCCCTGACTTTTCTTCTAGCTCCACCAGCAGGTCAATATTTATTCACTGAACTATTTCAACATCTGCACTGTAGACTGGCACAAAATTTTCATGGTCCCAGACAATGTATCTTAATGATTTTGGTGTTCCCCTGACTTTGACACCATGAAGTTGACATTTGTGGTTTTCAGTGAAATGTCTCAACAACTATTTATTGGTTTGAATGAATGGATGGATGAATGGATGAATTTTAATAACTCTGTTGATACCTGAACTGTTCTTATAGCCACGGCATTAGGTCCAAATAGCTGCAAACCTAATGACATTCCCATCAGTCTCAGCTGTACTTTTTATTTAGCAAAAAAAATCTTGCTAATAGCTAAAATAGGATGGTGAACATGGTATAATAGATATTATGTGTATCTGCTAAACATCAACGTTGTCATTGAGCGCATGTTAGCATGCTGACGTTAGCATTTAAAGCTTCACAGAGGTGCCAGAATAGCTTTAGACTCTTAGTCTTGTCACAACATTACCCTAGTCGTTGTTTAATTAACCATATGTAAAAACAACAGAATGGTGTAATAAAATAAGTATACAAATATTTATTGTTCGGCTTATCATCAATCTATCAATCATATTGATAGCACTAACAGTAACAATGTGTCTAAGGTGGATTACCTTAGAGAGACTAAATCATCGTCACTCCTTTATTTGCTTTATTCATGCTTCCCTCTGTATTGGCTGTCTGACACTATGGCAATTCAGGAACCAGAGGCATTTAAAAATAGCCATTCAGAACAAGAACAGTCAACATTAGACAGAACCCATCGGCTCAGTTGAAACTGAGAGAAATTATTTGTCATCTCAGTCCCGTCTCTCAGCACCATGCATGTCTTAACCTTCATAAGAATATCTGAAGCACTGAAGTATAAAACAGATGATAACTAACCTCAACTCGCTCACTCCAGCAGGCCTTGGCCTTGTCTATGTTTAGTCATGTCTATTCTTTCTGTTTGATGTTACTTGATACAGCTAGTCAGCCAACCATGAGTTCACAGTTAATTAGTCAGTTGTGCCTATATATACTGTGCCAGCTGACGTGTCTGGTGTTGAGTGCTTGTTAAGGATGTGTTTATCGAGCATTTGCCAGTGTTTGTCACACAAAAGCAAGAATGGGGATGAAAATTGTATATAATCAGACAATTCTTGGTGGCTTGCCTCTGATGTGTGAAATTTGGTGGCAGTTTAAAAGGTAATTCAAAACTACAAACGAGGGTGGAGTAATTCACTGTTACATAGTGTGTGATAAAGTAAAATGTTTTGTCAGGAAATGTCATCAGCAGATCAGGTAATTCAATCTGGATGAGAAATGCCTGTCATGTGTTACAGTTTATGTACAGAATTGTAAGATTTTTCCACTCAGGCTGTTGATTGTGCTAAATGATAATGAAGTTGGAAATCAAGTCTCACTCCAGACATGATAAACGTAATCAGTATTATCATGGCTCTTTGAAAATGACTTTTATGAATTTCTTAACATCATTCACATTTCCCAAGAGTTTGACTCACTGCCACTGACAATACAAACACATTTAATGCCTTGCTTCCTCCAACTCCCTGACATTTCTATTGTTAATGTTCACCATAATGTCAAAATCATTCAGTATGATTTGTGACCTGTGAATTGTTAGCAGACAACAATGCTAATAATTAACTAGATGGTTAGTCATACACTGTTGCCTAAACAAACCTAGTGAACCTTTAGCACGTTTTATTTAATTTGTTTAATCTGTACAAAACTGAAGTGTAAAAACAATACACTGTGGTTTTACAGGGGTTTATGTGCCGGACTATTTTTTGGCCGGGTGTACTGACTTCCTAAAGTTTTGTCATTGCTGTGAGGTTGCAAGGCAACTGGAGAAGACTGTGCCTAGCCAAGAAATAGTGCAGGTCATAAACCCCCATAAAACCACAATTTGCCTTTTTACACTTTTTGTAGAGGTTAAACGAATGAGATATAACGGTGGATGGATTTGCTAACTTTAGACACAACCAGTCTTTGTGCTGAGCGAAGCTAAATAGCTAGCCTACTCGCTCTACATATTTTCTGTTGAGGCTGAAGGAGCCTTTTAGTTCCTTGAAAAGAGATCCAGGGACTTAGAAGTACTGGGTACTTTTGGTCAAAATGCGGCAGTATTTCTGGCACTGCCGCGTTTGTATGTATCAGGTTCCGGAAAAAGTATTTCTGGAACCTGAGACATACTGATTAAACAGTTACTGAATGTAGAGGTGCTTGTATAGTGGAATCCATCTATCTGACCTTTTCAGAGCCATTTATAAAGTACTTTGGCTTTTTCTTTGGAGTCATGGAACAATCTCACCTCCCAAGCCTCCACATGTGGAATCAGCCAGTAGCTGCATTCACAGGATGTTTGGCCTGAGCTGAACTGACGCCAAACACACGCTCATGCAAAAGAGCTATTTGCTACATGGACTGCATGTTACAACGTAGCAGGATTGTGGGGGTTGCTGGTGAAATGTTGTGGACTTCTATGGTGTAAATGACACTGTGGGAAATGCTATACTGTGGACGTCTGACTTGCGGTCAATGTCATCGCTGTGCTGTACCAGATGCTCTAAGAAGGGAAAATCCAAAGTGGAAGAGACAGAGGGATCCAGGGGTGAGACGATGTAGAAAGATGGGGCAGAAAGAAGATCCAGCAGGGTATCTGTGGGAGTTTACTGTACAAGGGCATTTCCTTATTTGATAGAGAAGAAAGCAACAGTATGCAGCATGTCATGTCACCTGCTGTTGAAAAAAGACCAGTGCCTATATTAGATAAAATAAACCCTTGGTTGGCATATGGCACTATTCAAGAATGATCTTAAGAACCATCACTTGTCGACAATTATAAGCTGTTCTGTTGGACCCTGTCCCACCCATTGGTGCTGTTGAGGGCTACCAGTATGAGGACCCAGTCCTGGAATCCAAGCCCTGTTTGTCAAAGCTGATCTGTGCATGCTAATGGAGTTATTTCTGCCTGCCTTGGGTGTCCAAGGTGGAAACTAGCTTGTTGGCATATTTTCCTATGGTGCCTCACTGAGGAGGCTTGTGACTATGAAGCCACAGTGAGTTGTCAGTGACTCTGGGGACAGAAGTGAGCGTCACCCAGCACAGAGGGATTAGCTGGACTGGTGAAGGTTAAAGGGGAGCACATTTACAGCAGTCGTCTTTGAAAGTGTGCCACATATAATTTGATTTCTGTGTTTAGTGTTAGTTTATTGTGTCAGACCTAAACATGAACTGTTTGAGATGTCCGGATATAACAATAGGTATAGACAATATATAGCATTCCGTGACAACAATTTCTTCTTTTGAGTGACAGTACATATAACATAATGATAAGAAAGCACAGCATTTGGTCGCATTCAGTTAAGTTCAGCCATTTTATTATCCCCAATAGGAAACTTTGCTTGCAGTCAGGTCACAAGATAAAATACAAGCACAAAAACAACACAAACAACAGTACAAAAATGTTACATGTACATACAATATAGAACACAATAAACACATAAATCAATCTCTACAATGCTAAATTACATAAGCAGTTTATTGCACAGGGAATAAAGGAGTGTTTGCTCCTGTTGCACTTGAACTGGGGAAGGGAGCGTTTCAAACTCAAAGTGAAGGGGGTGGTTTGTGCAGTCTAATATATACCTGACCTTGCAGAGAAGCTAGCACAGATATAAAATTAGACAAGAATGTATGGACTTTGTGTTTGCTGTGATGGATCACCTGGGATGGACATTTCTGAGGAAGAAATGTCATATGACAAGAAGTGCTGCTTTCGCATTGCACAAGTTTGACAACTATGCTTACCGTGTGCCACCAGACAAGTATGTACCATCACAAAGACAAGTAGTATAAACTCAAACTTAAAAAAAAAAAGTTTACACACCCTGTGTGTTCTTTTCAACCTAATTTGTGTATGACTTAACAGAGCACCCTTCTTTACATAATGGTTGGTCACCATTGGACAGTGTCATCACTGTGCTGTATATGAATGAAGTCAAGTATCTTTTTCTGCAGGACATCGTAATGCATGCAGTTTTTTTCTCAGGGATCGTGACATCATCACTGAGACTTCAAGAAATTCTGTGTCAGTTGGAAAGTTTTAAAACAGCACAGGTGGCAGAACAGATACCATGACATGAATGTTTCAACACAGCTCAAGAGGAAGGAGACGCAACCCAGAGGTGATCCTCTGGTGTTATTTACACTCTGTCTCAATTCCTCTTTTGGCATGTTGTGGTTGAACATGCGTATGCTGTGGGAGAAAAACATTCAGCTGGGCCAGAGGTCTCCAGTTCGTCTGGCACACTGCTTAATTCCTTTTCAATAAAACAACTGAGCCAATTAGAGTTTAAAGGAATATACATTTAATGTTTAATTCAAAAAACAGAGAACATGTGAGACAAGGAGTTCCACCTCTTCTTAACTTCTCTTATCTACCCGTTGACACCATTGTTTTCTTATACAGCTTACTCTTCTAACATTGGCTCTGTCTGGAAACAATTTACTCTTTTCCTCCACAGCAGAATATATAAAATAAAGGCTTATATTTGGAACACTGTATGCTCCAATCAGGAGACATGTTACTTGCAGTCAGAAAGGGATCTTAATCATTTGGTGATATCACAGAGAAAGAGAAGTTCATCTTGACCCATGTGCAACAGAGCACATGGTCAACTGGGAGCGCCATTGCATATGGAAGGCAGAGAGCCTCTCTGCACAATGGGCCCCCGTTTTGCAGGAATGTAGAGTAATACAGGCAGGCAGGTGCCTGTGCTTTTAGCAACACAACATTCATGACGGCTAAACTTGATTCTTCATGATAAACAAGAAAATATGTACCACAATGCACACACACACACATGCACACAACAGGGGCCTCACCTGCGCTAAGCATGTAATTAAAAGGATAACAAATAACCAACTGCACTTTCATGATAAGTGCGTGTGTTCATGTGCTCTCATGTGTACATGCCTCCTCACGTGCCCAGGCATATCCAGTAACTGTTTTGGAAATATGGGCAGAGCAGCTTAACCCAGCTAAAGGCAATCCACAGGAAAACATGAGTGAAAGAATCCCATGAGGCAGAAGAGCACACCCTGGGCCCGATGGACAGACCACACAGAACACAAGAGGAAAGAGTGCAGGATCTCTAGGACAGGAAAACTGCGATCATCCAAGGGATGGCTAACCCTTGCTAAAGGACAGTGGAGCAATCAGACGTGATCTGCTCTGGGGGATTAGCGTTTGGTCCCTTGTTTGGGAAGAGTCAAGTGTCTGAGCCAGGATTAGTGGAATTCAGCTGGTGCTACTGTTAGCTTTGGTTCACAGCTGTCAACGCAAGTGCCCCCCCCCCATCATGACTCTAGCATGAACTGTTACCTGTTTGCCATGGCCATCAATCAGAGTGTGATGATTAGGTTGCCAGATCATATACAGCGGCGTTTACCAACATTTTTTGTCAAAAGCCGGAAACTCAAATAGACCCTTTATTGACACCACCAATTATTTCAGCCATATATCATTTTATCATTTACTTTAAGCTATTTTACCATTGCAATGTGTAAGAATGTAAGTGAGTCCAAAACAATCAAAAATGAACTGAAATGATCAGCAGATCAACAGTTCTTATGTCTCAGTGTTGCAAAGATATCTACTGAAGTTATCATGCTAGTCCCAGCCCATCCTGTAAATTCAGCTGGGAGATGTGTTGGAGCAGCGAGGTGGGTTTTTTTGTCTAATAAATAAACAAAATCTCACAAAATGTCAAAAAAGGAAATATTCTCCACCTATTTTCCTCATGAAACAGAGAAATACAACCATAGATTTTTAAATTCAAGTTTCTCGCTTTCACCGAACTAATGTCTTTGCTAAATAAAACTCACCAAAACAGACTTGGTTAGTCTTCCCACTGTTCCTAAAATCACCAACTCTAGTTTGGTTGAAATAAAACCTTAATTCATAGCGTTATAAGTGAAAATATTCTTGCTGTACATGCTGTTGCTGCTGCCACCCTGCCACTCCTCTCACGCTTGATGCCGCTCCTGTCCCTGCCTGAACCCGCCATATCTCACATTCCTGGAGTCAGAGTCCTGATCAGAGCCGCTGGAAATCACCTCGCTTCTGCATTCTCTGTCGCCAAACTGGCCTCTGTCTGTCTTCTCGGCTTGCTTGTAGTTTTCATGTGCTCAGAAAAGTAGCGTTCCTGTGTTGTAGGTGACTCAATATAGGGATATAGCTGTAAATTCTATTTTGTCAGATTAGTTATTCCACAATCTTTCCACCCCAAGGCCACAGAGGTCCCTTGGGGGTACAAGATCCCCAACAACACCTGTTTGGGACCCACTGATATTGAGCAACTGATTTAAACCATGTAGCTCAGCATTCTTAGTGTTATTTTCTGTTTTGCTGGAAATTTAGGTACACCTCCTTCTGAGAAATGTAAAGCAAGACTGAAGAGTGCCCGTTCATCTGCCTCACGACTAAACATAGATCTGTGAATACTGTCAGCAGGGGCATGAAAGGCCAAGCTGCTCTCGTCACACTTCTTTGAACAGCACCAGCACGCATGCGTATGTGTGTTGCCTTTCTATCTGCACCATCTTTGACTCTAAAACACCGCTTGCACACTCACACAGACATACACGCCTACTCACGTTAAACTGTGAATGCAAGTTGGCTTCCACCCTCCCGATGCACTCTCTGAACCCTCTCGCATGACACCTCCAGCTGGAATGCCAAACAGCCACAGTCCCTATTGTCAGTATCTCCGGGAGGAAGAAAGCTCTTTTAACACATCTGTCCCGGCCATAGTCAGCCTCGTGTCATCCTCTCACACAAACATCCCTCACTCATTTTCTTTAAACAATATTACGACATAATGTCGTAAATGTGAGTGAAACCATTCATATCTGCTAATTAGAGTCTTGAATTTACAATAAACAGGAAGTGAGGATGTTTTTCCTTGGTCATGTGTAATTGAGTGAAGATCATCAAAGTACTGGAAACAGACTGGGCATATGGAATAACTCCAAGCATGATTTAAGCAAATCTGCAGCTTTTTTTTCACCGCTTATGCAAATCTAGGAAGTGGAAGAGCAGCTTTGAACACAACAGATAGGTTTTTGTGTGTCTTTAGTGTTGATGTGTGTTTCATGGCTGCATAAATGTACATTTATTTTGTGTATTGTTATTGTTTTGGTGTAGACAGTGCAAGTGGTAGATGAGCAGAAAACCTCAGCATCCCGGTTTATACACATATATAGTTTTTTTTGAGCCATGAAAGGCTTGTTGAGATTAGAAACCTCTTTTCCAAGAGTGTCCTGGCCAAGATAGGCAGCAGCAAGTCGTTATATATATAATTGCAAAATACAATACAATGAATACAGGCATCATAAATAGAAAATAAGTTATGGAATCGACCTTGAAGTCCTTCATCAAAGACTTAAAATGAGTATTGGTGAATGCTTTCTTTTTACGTTCATGTGTTTGAATTGGCTGCTCAATTCAGTGTGAATATGCATAGACACACACATGGGGATGGAAAAGCACTCTTCCCCCTCTCCCACAAAAAACACTCAGTGCAATGATTACCTGCCTTGCCACTCAGGGGCCATTTGCTGTTACCACAAAGCTGATTATCTCACCCCTACAGCAGGCTGTGTTTGCGGCTTTGCGATTTTCTCCCAAATGCCCACACTGCTATTTGTAGAAATGTTACCTACCTGGCACAAGCTAAAATATGTTTGTGTCTGGGTGAGTGTTTGCGGCGGTGCCTGGCTCTGTGTGTGTATGTGTGTGTGTGTATGGTGGGTGGGTGGGTGTTTGTGTGGAATGGAAGGCTGTAAGAATGGAGGGATGGATGACAAACAGGGCAGAGTGGTGGGAGGCTAGTGTCAGGGCCCTACTCCTACTACCAGGCTGGATGCAGTATCTGACAGCTGACTGAGAGTCTGCAGGCCCCCTCTTTACACAGTTCCACCAAAAGGTCAGCACTTCAATCAGCTCCGCTCTCCGGATGCCTCGCTTACTCTCTCACCACTGCAGAGCCTCAGTTCGCCCCCTTGATGCACACTTAGCTGTGCTTGACCATATCTTCCAGGTAGAAATTTGGTTTTCACACACAAGAAAGCAGCCCCAAAACCTGTCTATATATCTGCACCATTTGAAAACCACAGTATGTATAAGTTCCAAGGCAGACGATTATGCACGTTGGATGTTATGTTATAATTTTGGCACACTTTAGTGTGTGGAAAATTGCCATTCCCAGTCATAACTGACTCATTGCTCTAAGCGTTTAAAAATTTTCCGGACCTTTAATTTCCTCTCAGTTCCTTCTCAGGTCTCTAATTTGCCTTTACAGATCAGGCGCTCTCAATATCCTGTAGCCTACCGCTGGAAAGTATTTCCTCTGCAGATGATTGCAGACAAACTTTCAGTTCAAATATTGTATAACATGACAAGACTAGACAGGTGTCTGTACACAGGACAAACAGACAAATGTTTAGGCCCACTGCATGAACTCTTTGTTGGATTTTCCTGCCGATTTATTGAATCAAAGCACGACATTACTAGCAGTAAATCGGGCTATCCGATATGTGATCTCATATCTTTTGTTCACATCTAAGGTATGCATATCTTGATGTTTTCTGCAGTCAGAGCACCTGTTTAAAAAAATCAGATTACTCTCTCATTACGTGTCATTTGTCACTCCTCCGTGTTATGCATAACTCCCTTATTATTCACCTATTACACGGTTTCATTTTTTCATAATCGTGCCTGATAAATTAACAGGTCTCCCAATGCCGTCAGCTCCATGAATTATCATTAACATGAGGAGTGAAATGTCAACGGGGGTGCATGTGAAGTGTGTCCCGTGATTTCATAAGGCTAATAAGAGCGCTGATACAAAAGAGATGAAGAGGATTTCAGTTTGAGCATCCACTAAGAGACTCTCATCTGTGTTTCAAGTCTGATGAAGTCAAAGTCAGTCCATATCCTGATCATCCATACAGCCGGTGACTAAACCTGTGTCAAGACACTGTGAAGGCAGGCCGTTCATACAGTATACAGGAAAATATAACGCTGTCTCACTGCCAGTGTGTGTCGTGTTGGAACCTTTGCCAGTACATAAAGAAAATCTTGTGCTGCAATTCTTTCCATTGGCTCTGATTCATTTTATTGCCCACTACTTGACGGTGAGCTCTTACCATTACAGAGACAGAAGACTGGGCTAACTATCCCTTGCTGACTTTGTGAAGGGGCAAACTCAAATCTCTTTCCATTACTTATAATAATTTGTACTTAATATTGTGTTATTACTGTTAAGCTACTATACTGTTATAGTCTCAAAGTTATTCTGCTTTAGAGGTGCCCTTTGCATCACCAATTAGTAATTTTGGCTATAAAATGTCAGAAACAGTTTTTAAAAAGCCTACCAAATGTCCCAGAGCACAAGGTGACATGTTCAGATCACTTGTTTTGTCCAGTGCTGAAATGATTAGCCCTTTAATCGATCAGTTGTCAATAAATTGAAACAGCTCTGTGAGCCTTTGCCTTTTTATGGGCACATAAAAAGCTAAATGCTATAAGCACAACGCTCACAATGACCACGTACAGCAGGTCTAGTTTACTACGTTAACCATCTAAGTTGAGCATGGTAACATCTGCTAAATAGTGGTAAACACAAAGCTCAGGCTGAATTGCATTACTTTTGGTTATAAAAAAAAAAAGCACTGGACAAATGACATTTTTGACCCTTTGAGCTGGATTTTAAGCTTTAAATTGTTGAGCTGTCTGTGACATCCATGGGCAAGGTCTTCTTTAATTCTGAAACCTCAAAAAAGAATACACTATCATTTCAGATCTGATTTCATCCTGATAGGTCTTCTTTATTCTTGCTATGGTCGACTCAGTAAATATAGCCCGGTGAGCTACCATAAAGCCGGGAGCTGCTTTGTGTTAGAGTACCACTCAAAAGATGACACCACAGGTCGTCATAGCATGCATCATGTTATTCTCTCCCGGGTGCAGACGGCGTAATCTTTTAATTACAGTACATGGCCGTCCATGGGAGATAGACACTGACTTATTATCAAAGGCTTCATCAGCCGTGAAACACCGAGTGGCTCTTGACTAAGGGCTCTCACTGGATACTCATCGTGCTTTATCAATGTACAGCACTTCACCGCTTCTATATCAATGTACAGCACTTCACCACTCGGGACAGACAGTTCGTTTATGAGACATTTACTTCATTAGGGCTGTGCAGCAGAGGCAGCTTGACAGCTCCTGATGGTGAGAGCTGAGAAAAATCTAAAACACTTTTCTGAATCATTCCCTTCACTGAATATGCATACAATGCCAGTTAAAGTGCACCGAAAACTAAATCTGGACATGCTACTGACGTACAAGGGTGGTTCCTCAATTAAAGTACAGTATCTTCCTGTTGGAACGCCCTGCACTCTCTGTTTTAGCTACATGTCTACACAAACTGGAGAATAGAGCATGCACATGGAAAGCACATGGTAATCTTCTGCTTTGCCTTTCGATGAGAGTGGCATAAAAAAGTTCAGAGCTGGGAAGGGGAGGCAGGAATAAAGCTTGGTTTCAACATCCCCAATCATAAATCTGGATTAAAGAAGTGGTGGTTTTGACACGACTGTTTCATCTCGTCTGTCTGAAGCGTTACTCACAGGCCCTGGGGCTGACAGATGAGTGACTATGAGTGTGTATTGTTTAGAAGTGTATATGTGTGTGTGCAGCTGGTACGAGGGTTTGATGAAAGAGACAGAAGGATTGAAATGGAGAACAGAGAGCAGGATGTGTGAGAGGTGTTGAGAACTATTTTTTTTGTTAATGGATGCTGACCTGAGTCACAGTGAGCAAGTCTACACAGCACGAGTGCTACACAAATGGAAAAAGCTATTTCAGCACATTTGACAGTTATAAATCATGGTGTTATTTGTCTTCATTGATTACAGGAGGTAGAATTGCTTTGTGTACTGGGAAAAAAACCTCTTGTGAAGGGAGAAGTCAGACCTCAATGCAGATAATACTGCTTTAAAAACACGCAAGTAGCAGTTTCACGGTGGACATTAGCACAGCATGAGAGCATTTGTTTGTTATTGTGTACTTACACTTGTTAAAAGGCTCTTGAGAGTTTTGACATTCAAAATAAACTGGTTGTGGTTTCAGCTCAGAGGCAGCACGTGAATGAGGTCAGCGCCTCCCGGAGCGACTCAGAGCTGAAACCTGTGGTTATGCAACAAGACAAAGGCCCAGTTTTCCACAGGATGGGCAGTGAAGGACTTTTCCTGGCTTTGTCACAGAAGCCTGAGGTCATCACACATAACAAACAAGCACTGCCAACACATTTACATCAAGGCAGTGACAGAGGGTTCCAAATAACTCCTACCCACAAGTGGGCCTTAAATGGTAAGGCTAAGCTTTCACCATTTACAGAAGCCACACAGCATCATCATTCAAAAACAGAAATCCTGCTTTTCAGTTAGCTTGAAGAAAATGACATCAAGCAGTTGTTCTGACAAATGACTGTCCTTCCCTGAAACGGTGGTGTGATAAGAAGTATAATTAAAAAACCTCATCAGCTGAAACGCTCTGGTGCAAAACATAGCTGATATCTGCTCCCACCAAGTGGCAGATCAGACTCACTACACCACAAACAAACAGTAATAGTTACTCTTAATTTGAGGAGACTTTTCCACACACTGTCATGACAGGTCTGCTTTATGAGAAAGACTTTTCCTGAAGAAAATGTTTGACTGCTGTAAGTCATGTTTTTGAGCTTTGCTTTGGGGAAACACAAGTCTGTTCTGTTCACAACGGCTGAATTATACAAATCTATGGGATTCAATTAGACTCATTTGTCTTTGTGCATTGAAAATACTACTACCATTATCAGTAAGTAGCAGGAGAGGGCCAGATTTAAAGAAAACACTAATAACTCCACCACCAGGTATTTCCAAATAAATTTATTTTGTAGTTTTATCCACTGTACAAAGCAAGCATGGAATCTTCTGGACACTGACGTGACTGAGCTGGAAACACAGATGGACCATTGATATCCACCAAAGAAACAGAAAAGATTACCTGGAGGGGAAAAAGTGACTCAGTATGAGGAACACAATATATAACACAAGGCAAGTGACCTTTAATTTCTTGTCAACATTTCCATTTTTAAAATTGTATTAACTACTGCATCATTATCCTGTTGGATTAAACTAATTAACCGGACATGTCTCTAATAATCAGATCATGTTGCAGCAGCTGAGATGTCGGTACCACAGATTTACTCCAGAGCCTTGACGATGGCCTCGTTGGCCTCTATGCTGATCTGAACTTCTGCCCTCGCTGCCTCATCAGATGTGCTGGCCAAGTCAGACAGGGCTTTCTCCAGGTTGGCCTTGGCAGCCTAAAAACACAGAATGTGTAACAATGACGAAAAGAACAGGAAAGCATTTTATAAAGCCCAAAATTCAGATTTAGCTTTGTTGCAACATGAAATATATCCTCATCATACTATAAGAACCCTTGACCAGATTTATTACCCTGTAATCAATAAAAATCGAAGAATCAAGGCAGGAGAAGGGCCTGCAAAGCCCTACTCATCCTAAAAACCTTTTGAGACCAACTCTGATGTAAGTCAAAATAGCAAGGCTGAGCAACAGCCACTCAATTGCGGGGAGTAAGACGAACAGAGAAAATCCCCACTGCCTCTTTGCTCTGAAAGCGCCATTTGTCACAGTAGTGATTAGAAACGAGAAATGCCAAACATAGCTGGAAGTTAAAGGTCTCCCAGTAGGGATTTGACACATCTGCTATAACTCAACAGTGACTGACCTTTCCCTCCTTATTAACAGCGTGGGCCCACGTGCATTTTCACTGCAGAGTGGAAGACAACGAGGAAAAAATAACTCATTTACTGCTAGGAAGTCAACTTGACAGTGACACCGGCACTGCCCAAGGTCAAAGAGACACCTCCGTGGCGAGCGCATAATAAAGCAGCCTCACATTAACAAGACTGACATTTAAACACGAACTCAACATTGAAGTCTAACTGCAACACTGATCGGGTGGATAATCATCAGCTGGGAAGTGCTCATCAGCGCAGAGGATCACAATGACAGAGAAAACGATCTAGAGAGAGTTCAAAGAACAGTATCCGCTGTCAAAGATCACGTCCCTGATGGGACACAAACTACTGTGGACAATCAGTAATTATGCATGCCTCGACAAACGGGATAAAGATCCATAAAAGGACTGACAAACACACACACTAGGCCGACATTGTGAAGGCATCATTTGTCCACACTGAGTGGTCCGTGCTAGATGTTGAGTGAGTAAGTTGAGGTGGACAGCTCCAACAGTTTCGCATGTTCCAAATGTGGCAAAGCAGATGTCTCATTTCAGAAACAACGACTAAAGCGTGTAACAATCTAACCATTTGTGACCAAGTGTGACAAAACTGACAGTCAGAGCCGATAGCTCAAAACTTCTCTCTGTACAGTTTGTGACAAAAATGTACGTAACAAGTACTTTCAGGGGCAGTGCTGACATTCTGTACTGATAAAGAATGGTATCAACCCTGTGGGTGTCAATTTGATACACACACAATTACAATCATAGTATCAAAAACCTTTCTGCATGGCCCTTTCTACAGTGGACTCAAAGTTCAGAACTGATTGCAGAACAACAGAGCGGTTCTGGATTAAAAACACTCATGAACACCTCAGGTACAAAGATACAGATTTAGAACTGCTGCTAGATCTCAGCTGGTGTTGTGACACACACACAGATAACGATGGGGCTTTTTATATTTTAATCTCAACACGTTTTTTCCTGGCTCAGATTGGGTCTTGGGGGGTGGGTGAACGACAGTAAGCCTCACCTTATGATCTTGTTATATCTGACCATTTGATAAACAAAATACATCCATGACCTGGAGGAGTAACCATGTATCAATTAGTGTATTAATAAATATTCTAACATTAACTTAAATGTATAATATTAGTTTAATAATATAATTACAGAGTACACATTATTTGGATAGTTTGCCTACAGATTGTTCTTTCACAAATAAATCCTGATATTACACCACTATGGTTAAGATTTGATTACAACTAATGTATTCATTATAAGTTCATCATAAGTTCAGATCATAGTATAGGCTTCTACATACAGTGGGGAGAACAAGTATTTGATACACTGCTGATTTTGCAGGTTTTCCTACTTACAAAGCACGTAGAGGTCTGTCATTTTTTTATCATAGGTACACTTCAACTATGAGAGACGGAATCTAAAACAAAAATCCAGAAAATCACATTGTATGATTTTTTTAATAATTAATTTGCACTTTATTTCATGACGTAAGTATTTGATCACCTACCAACCAGTAAGAATTCCGGCTCTCACAGACCTGTTAGTTCTTCTTTAAGAAGCCCTCCTGTTCTCCACTCATTCCCTGTATTAAGTGCATCTGTTTGAACTTGTTACCTGTATAAAAGACACCTGTCCACACACTCAAACACACTCAACCTTTCCACAATAGTCCAGACCAGAGAGCTGTGTAAGTTGTAGACCTGCAAAAGGCTGGGATGGGCTACAGGACAATAGGCAAGCAGCTTGGTGAGAAGGCAACAACTGTTGGCGCAATTATTAAAAAATGGAAGAAGTTCGAGATGACAGTCAATCTCCCTTGGTCTGGGGCTCCATGCAAGATCTCACCTCGTGGGGCATCAATGATCATGAGGAAGGTGAGGGATCAGCCCAGTACTACACAGCCAGACCTGGTCAATGACCTGAAGAGAGCTGGGAGCACAGACTCAAAGAAACCATTAGTAACACACTACGCTGTCATGGATTAAAATCCTGCAGCACAAGCAAGGTTCCCGTGCTCAAGCCAGCGCATGTCCAGGCCCGTTTGCCAATGACCATCTGTATGATCCAGAGGAGGAATGGGAGGTCATGTGGTCTGATGAGACAGAAATAGAGCTTTATGGTCTAAACTCCACTCGCCGTGTTTGGAGGAAGAAGAAGGATGAGTACAACCCCAAGAACACCATCGCAACCGTGAAGCATGGAGGTTCGAAACATCATTCTTTGGGGATGCTTTCCTGCAAAGGGAATAGGACGACTGCACCATATTGAGGGAGGAAGGATGGGGCCATGTATCGCAAGATCTTGCCCAACAACCTCCTTCCCTCAGTAAGAGCATTGAAGATGGATCGTGGCAGGGTCTTCCAGTGGCTCCGTAAGAAGCACCTCAAGGTCCTAGAGTGGCCTAGCCAGTCTCCAGACCTGAACCCAAAAGAAAATCTTTGCAGTGAACTGAAAGTCCGTATTGCCCAGCAACAGCCCCAAAACCTGAAGGATATGGAGGAGGTCTGTATGGAGGAGTGGGACAAAATCCCTGCTGCAGTGTGTGCAAACCTTGTCAAGAACTACAGTAAACTTAGGATCTCTGTAATTGCAAACAACTTTCTGTACCAAATATTAAATTCTGCTTTTCTGATGTGTCAAATACTTGTCATGTAATAAAATGAAAATTAATTATATAAAAGTCATGCAATGTGATTATCTGGATTTTTGTTTTAGATTCTTTCTCTCACAGTTGAAGTGTACCTATGATAAAAATTACAGACCTCTATATACTTTTCAAGTAGGAAAACCTGCAAAATCAGCAGTGTATCAAATACTTGTTCTCCCCACTGTAGCTTACCATTAGTATAATAATCTATTAATTCCAGTTTGATAAAACAGCAGTTTCATTTTTGTGGGTTGTTTTCAGTCATTAAATTATTGTGCAAGAAAAATGCTCCACATGGTGGTTAGTCTCTCATTTGTTTAAGCAAAGTACTAACTTGTCAATAATACAACCAATCTTGTGCCAAAAAAGTGCCAGTACGCAAGAAAAAGTCATGGTACGCAAAGAGTAAAATGTAGCTCAAGCATGAACGGCTTTTATATAGTGAGAAATCACAGGAAGTCATCTCTCCGATTATCACTATCTTTGTAGCGGAGTGTTCAGGCGCAGCCAAACCAACGCAGCACCTGGCTTTTAAATCCAAACATGACTTCAGACAGGGTTTATACATTTTGTAGCATGAGCAAATACACAACACATTGGTGATGCTACCCAGTCAGCTCGCTCATTAGCTGTTGTGGGTTTCTGATCGGGGGCCCTCCAATCCAGTCGGCAACTTTAAGACTCTAAGGATCTTTTGGGCCTATAATCTGATCTGACCGGATTCGGATAGGTTACACCCCTGCAATTACCCTCTAGTGGTTGGCGAGCATGAGAGCTATTTAAGGTCTATTTTTTAAATAGAACTAATATGGGGAAAACAGCTTCTGAACACGACTTATCAAAGCTCTCTAATTTAAATGCAATAGACCAAAGGAAATAAAAAAAAGTTCATAAAACTTTCCTATTAGTATAAATAACTTTAAAAGACTTCTTTGTGTTGTGATATTCCGAATCTCAGTCCTCAAGTCTGTGTCCCTGCTCATTAAATGCCACACATATTGATCCCTAGCATTTATGGGTTCCTCATTAAAAAAATATGTAGGATTAAATCATCATAGCCCATTACAGGGCTTACAGTAAGGAAATCAATACCAATATTAGTTCAGATCATTAAAGGTAAATATGGGGGTGGGGGTTGGGGAGGTAATTACATTTCCCTGTTCCGTTTGGATGATTACTTTACCAACACAGAAGTGTCTTAAGGGATGATGCAAATGTGTTAGTATTGCTCTCGTGTTTAAACAATGCAAAAGACCATTTTCATGGATTTTTACCAGACTACATGTAAACCAACAGTTCCATCACATTCATTCAACAATCCTGTAAATTCCAATATCGCTAAAAAGCAGTTCTGCTCATTAATCCATTTCCCATAAAGGCCTAATACATCCAGAGATGGTAAAGGGTTGGTATGAACTGTATTGTAAAATACAAGCTTTTATCATTGCATGATATATATGGTCATACTGCCCAGTATTAGTTCAGAAGCTGCTCTAGTATGTATGTAGGAGAAGTGATGTTGCCATTATACTCACAGCAATGTCCAGCTGCTCCAAAGGGACAGCCTCCTCAGCCAGCAGTTGCACTGAAGAATCAGCGTTGACTGTTACTGACCCACTGCTCACTGCACAAACACACACACACACACACAGTGTAATTAATCGTGCCAACATACAATTATCTTCATAGTGTTTATTAAGCCATTGTACATTATAGAGGCAGGATGTACTTCCTCACTCCCAGGCTAGCTTATGTTCCACAGTGTATTTTCTCACCAATGGTTTCTATCATCAGTGTGAAGAGCTGAAACATGATACCTGAGTATTCGGTCTGCATTCAAAGCTTAACAGACATATTTTATTGAATGTGTTCGAAAAGAAAAACTAGGAACACAACATTTTAAAAAGGATAAATACTATAAATCTGTTTATATATATGTATTATAAAGCTGTTTACTACAGCTTCCATGAGTCTTAAACACAGACACATGGTGGATGGGAGAGCTATTTACTGGCAATATCAGCTGCGAATGACTTGGCATATGGAATGAATATAATTTATCATGTTCCACTTTATTTAAAATGTAGGGGCTAGCCTTAAAGTAGTGCACAAGATGCACGCCAGCTTCGTTTAACTTAGACCAATATCACTAATGACTAGTCAGAGCAGATATTGACATTTGCCTTGGGTTAATTGCCTAAACAGAGGTGCAACTATTTGGTGTTGTTACAGTTAGGAACATAAAGTCGAGGCCTTTTGGATAGCCCTGACCTCAGTCATTTATGTTCGTTTTTGTAAAGCAAAATCTTACCAAAATATTTGACAGAGGAACCATCATCACCAATGACTGTGACAATACCGGGCCTGAGCACCTGCAGAGTGGGTACATGGGCAGGAAGGATACCGAATGCACCAGTGAGTGTGGGCACGTCAACCTGTTTCACACTGGCCTCTTTGAAAAACACCTGGAGAGTTGAGACAGGGGACAGGAAGATGCATTCACTGACTGTGCCTGCACATCAACAAACTCACTGTAAATGGCAGAATTTACAATACAACACTACTGTCAATATTTTTATGCAACACAACGATAACATTTTGGTTGTAAACATATACATTTAATATTGAATACCCGTTCTGCATTAGAGTCCCAGGTAAACGTGGAGCTCTGTGTGAAACTAGACTCTTAAATCTGGAGGGACAATGGACTGAATTTAATAAGAGATTTTACCACTGACATGAATCTCAAGGTTAGAGAGCTCTGCCTTTAACACACTGCCGAGTGACGGCTTCACGGTGGATTTAAACTTAAGCTAACAACACATATTTGGAAAGATAACATATTTTAAGTTATTGAACTAGAACAACAGCAATGCTTAAGTGGTACCGTTTGGCAAAATTACACCATGTCACACTGTTGGTCGACAGCTATGTTGGCTCTCGCTAGCAAGCTAAGCTAAATCCCTTACTGACAAGCTCTGCAAGCTCTAATGCTCTAACGTTATCTGAACTAATGTTACACGCATGCATAGCTACAGTGTTATGAGCAGAAATGACAACAAAAGTATGCAAAAGTACAAAACTGCTAACTGACCCGGGAGACTAGCTACTCTGCACACTGACATGGTGCAGTTCAATGAGCGACCAAGTTAGCCGTAGAGCTAGCTAGGCCCGAGAAGCCTCGCCAATAACATGAATGTTAGCTTGCTAAGTTACCTGTGTCGGGGAAGCAAAAGTGAAGGACATCTGCGGAGCACCGGTAACGGCCTCGGCGTATGACCGAGCTTGCCTCAGCACAGGAAGAGCGCGGCGGAGAAATCTTGCTGCCATCATGACTGAAAATCAGATTTTATTCAAGTACAAGTGAATGACAGGGATCCCCAAGCCCTTGGGTGAAGGCAGACGGTGTGCGCTTGGTAGGACAAGGACGTTAGTAAGCTACCCAGGAGGCTTTGCGGTGGAGCAAAGTACGCTGGGTAATGTAGTCTCTGTTTGTGTTTTTTTTTTACTTTTTTAATTCACAAAAAGAGTCGCTCAGTCAACAAAGAGTACAGTTAATTTACGGGTGTTTATTGTGGACCTATTGTGAATTTAGTCAGTCATTTACCATCGTGTTAGCAACATATTAAACCCAAGTAACAGTTATAATTTTATAGTCAAAGAAATGTAGCTTCAGACACAGCCAAACAATCTCGGTTTCTGCTACTGAGTTAGGGATACCTTTCAGCTTTTATTCTTGCAGTGTTTACACAGGAAAACGTCTTTAGAACACGTTAATAACACCACTATTTAGAGACAAGTAACCCATTTAGCAAAACCTTTATTTCCCCACATTTTTGTGTGCTTTTGAGCACATACCACCAGTAGATGGCGCCAAAACCATGTGTTGTATGCTACCTCCACAAGTCTGGCGCCCACCATAGATTGTATAAAAAAGGTCCACACACACACACAGAGCCACATACAGACTAACAGACTTGCTTCACCAATTTCCCCAAGCTTGCAAGCGAGTAACTGAATATAGCTAATGTCAAATAAATCAATAAAAGAGGTAAAAAACACAAAAAGTGGCCTTACAGTTGCAAAATGCTTATTAAAAAGACACGAAAATACACTTCACATTCACTGAGACACACAGGCTTCCCTGGCACCGACATGTCTTTGAAGACTGATTGAGCACCGGGCTAATTTTGAGAGACCCTTCAACCGCTCAGCTTTGCATCACTCCTTGCGTCACGTGGTGCGCCTCTGACTGGGTGGTGGGCGTGTCTTAAACAGTGGGGTTTCATTCATAAATACTTTTAGCGATAAAATCCACATTAAAGTGTCCACAGATGAGTTTCACGTTATTGGCTTCGCCCCTCCACCCCTTCGTGGACCAGACTGGTTGAGTAGGTGAGTGCTACCTTTGCCGCATGCCTGCTCGTCTGTTTGTGCAGCCAACTCAAATCGTGATCCACCTTCCCGGTCGGTGTCACCGGACTGATGAAAATCATAGGCGCCTGTGAATTATCAAGATGGCATATTTATTAACCTCGCCGCGCTGGTCGGAGTATAGCTTGTTTTCATCTATTTTTTTTTTTAAAGTTCACTATCGGCTTCATTTCATCACCTAAAGTGATGTGAATTTTTTTGTTGTTGTTTTCTAGCAAAATATGTTATCAGCTAAACCTCCACGAGGAAACAGCTACCGGGAGACTAAGCTCATTATTTCGTTCCGGGGGAAACATATTGCAGTACCGAGCAATACGAAACGGGATGCTTTCTTTTGTGCAACAGTTTCTCATTTTATACAGGTTATTACAAGATCCAACATGAGCCACTACAATTCTCATTATAGGTAGTGTGGTAATAATGTGATGAGATGTAAAGGCTCCTCGAAGCTAAACGAGACATTATGCAGTACCAGTAACGCAGCTGCCATATAGCCGATATTCTGAAAAGCATGACGGGATATGCCGTTGCTGGGACACCCGTGTCTTACCACCCACCTGCTTAGGTAACCAATCAATAGAGTAATCTTCAGCGATTGCAACACTAAAGAAGTAAGCAGTTCTAAATAAAGTACTATACTAAAATAATTGCCATAGTTTGATTTTAACTAATAAATATGGTTATTTTTTCTCCTTATATTTCTTATTAGACTAAGACATCAGGGGAGTCTAACATCTAATCAGTCTTAACATCAGGGTAAAGGCAGCAAAGTGTAACTAGACTAGCTGTCATTTCTATCTAGTTACGGGAGGCAGTTTTAGCTTTTCTTAATGTTGTAAGAATTCTTCAAAGAATATGTTCTGATATTTGGTGTCTTTCCTTGTTAATATGAGCTATAATCACTACTGAGAGAGGGATGGCTGATGTGCATCTGCTGAATGCTCATTTAATGTGAAACGCATCTGCCCAAAACTGCATAACTGACCAACCCGTCTGCTTATTATCAGCCATGCAGCACTGCCATCCTGTTGCTCCGAGGCCAGTGGGGCAGCCCTGAGGAGGGGGGGAAACACACAGCAGTTCAGGCTCAGTCGGCTGGGTGGGCTGAGGCGGCTGAGGATGCAGCAGGGGCGCTGAGGAGGAGACTCCTGAGCCCACAGCCTGACACACACACACACACACACACACACACACACACACACACACACACACATCTAGAGCTGCTGCTGCGCACTGCCCTCCATCAGGGTAAGAAGCTATGGGCTGCATGGTACAAAGCAGGATGTGGTACAGCACTGCCAAGGAAAGCAATCTGGTCACAGCCTGATGTGTTTCCCGTAACCGTTTTTCATGTTTGGACGGTAGATGCAAGGAGTTAGGCAGGCTGGCAGCAAAGAGCTCGGCAGTATAGCTTACAGGTTGTGGTGCTGAAGTTGAGTGCTGCAGTGACTGGCAGGCAAGCAAGGAGTGCTGAGTGCTGCTGGCATGTTGCTTCTACCCTGCTCTGCTGGGTGAGTAGATCCATCCAGGGTGTGTGTGTGTGTGTGTGTGTGTGTGTGTGTGTGGGCGTTTGGTGCAGCAATAGCAGTATTAATGGCTATGATCTGTTAGAGCAATCGCATAGCAGCAGCAGTAGTGGAACTCAGCTGCTGGAGCCAGTTATTCAGCAGGAGTTGGTGTCTCTCCTTGTTCTGTGTGTGTGTGTGCAAGCGTGCGTGGGAGGTAGATAGAGAGTCCTGAGGCTGATATGGAATTATGGGTGATGATTTACAGCCGAGATGCTATCATTTTCATCTTCTGAGGGTTCCGCCACATGTGTACAAGCAGACACGTACGTTTGGTTTCTGCTTCGTCTTGCATTCTTGGCTGTTAGAGATGCAACAAGATCTTTCAGCTACAATGGGCATCTTCTATCACAATAAAGATTTGCCATGTTATTAGACAGCAGACATCGACAATGGGGCTGCAATAAAACATTCTTTATTCAATGAGTTCAGAGAAGTTTTGTTTTATGTTACCTTACAGTATATCTAGATTTATTATATTTATATATTATAGATTTATCATTCTAAAATACAGTATCTTCGGTGGTTGCCTTTGTGTTTTGATGAACGGCTGCAGTAACGAGAGTCATTTCCTCTGTGTGTTTGTGTGCGCATGTGTTATCTCTCAGGGGGACTCTCTAGTTGGCCTGGACCATGAGCAATGAGTCTACCGTCTGGAACATCCTACCAGAGAACTCCACAGTATGTCTGTCTTTTGCCACTGGCTTATTCTCAAACTTCCTGTGTGTGTGTGTGTGTGTGTGTGTGTGTGTGTGTGTGTGTGTGTGTGTGTGTGTGTGTGTGTGTGTGTGTGTGTGTGTGTGTGTGTGCGCGTGTTGTGTCCAGCTCACCACCAGAGCCGTACTTTCCCTCATATTCTCTTCTGGCCGATTGACTGGCTAATAGAGAACATCCTGACCTGGACCTGAAATAATTAAATCTCTGATCTAATCTCAACTTTAATTTCCCCTCACAGAGAAATTACAATTTGATGTCAGAGCGCAGCGCTCATTAACACTTGCTGTGCATTCTCCCTTAGAGAGTCCAGCATAACACTCCACCTATAACGTCTTTACATAAGATGAGTGGTTGTCATGTCACTTTGATACTCCATAAAGGAACAAGGCCTGCTGTTGTTCTCCACTCTCCCACTCATGTTGCCATCTATCGTTTTATTTAAACCCTTTCAGTCCCTGTTCTGTAGCCTACAAAGACACTTTACAAGGATAACACATTTGTGCTAGTAAAATGGGACAAATAAGCAAAATTTAACTAAATGTTTTTCTGTGGAAGAAATTTAAAAACAAAGGAAATTCAGAAATCTATGAAATGAGCAATTTAATAGTAAACTAATGTCATAAATGACTTATACAGTATTTATCCAGTTAAGGGAAAATAAATGTATTTAAATAAAATAAAAATAATTGCTGAGAAACTAGAATACATTTGTATAATTATAAATTTATTATTTCTTTGTTGTTTCCATTGATTTGACCACTTTAATCATTTAATTGTTCACTAGTTTATTTTCTAATGAATTAAGTTAGCTTTTCCACAATGAAATGTCATTCCCTGCTAATAGTGAGAGTCCTAGCTAACAGCTGACTGCAAGAACTGCTTAGGGAATAATTGTAGACTCAAAATAATGAATATGCAGAATAATTTTTACAAAAATATGCACTTGTAGACGAACGACAGTCATAGCTTTCCATCTGCTTTTTGTGCAAGCATATGGGGTGGACTGAATAAAGTTTTTCCAATCAAATGATGAGGGAGAGATTCAAGATGTCTCCTTTTGCTGTTTATCCACACAAAACCTATAGAAGAGTCTTTACCAGTACTTCTTGTGTGGTTAATTCACTCAGCTGCAGTCCTGCTGCAGGAACTTTCCCATTTTAAGATACACTGTAGACAGGTTAACAGCCCTGGCATTTATTGATCAATATACCGTAGCATTTATAGATTCACTTTATGCACCAACTAGTGTGGCTTAACCAATTGTTTAAGCTGCATGGTTTTACTGGGAAGGAAAAACAGCTGCAAAATAAGGTACGCAAATCTGCAGTTATTCTGTCAGGATGGCATTTCTCTTCTGGACTGGATCTGAACTGAAATACATCTGTTCATCTTTCATTAATGGGCTAAGTAGCAAGACTAAAGTGTCAAAATTAAAAATTGAGGCTTTCAGAAAAGAAGTCGAGTGGACATCCATCCATTTAATTTATCTTGTCTTTCCTCTGTGTATTTCAGGAGATCCCATTCGAGGCCAAGGGGCAACAAGATGGCTATGTGCTCCTCCGGGTGATCCTCTCCATCTTCCTGGTGGGAACACTGATCTTCATTTCTCTCCTCCTCTTCGCCTACCACTGCTGCTGTCGAAGGGGGAAATTCTGTGCCAGGTGCGATGATAAAATTCTGCATTACATTTAGGATTTCAGCACTTCATGTGACACACCATCATCCAAAGCGGCTTTTGAAGAGTTTAGCAGTGTAAGGTCCGACTCCAGAACATTGTAAGGAACCAACGGGAAGGACCTATATAAGGGGTGGACTTAAAAGTAGTGGCCGCACAATTTAATAACAAGAACACTTCAATAAATCACTTTATGGAGCGGATGCTGATTTTGAGGCTATATATTGTGTTTGTGTATATACGGAGATGTAGTCTAACACAATAACACCAAACTTTACATCCTTGAAATAATTCCCCCAAACATAAATCAATGCCACTCTTGTGCAGGGTCTGTAGAAACTAAAGATTATTTGCTTCACAAAGGTAGTTTAGTCTGCAGATGCAGGTGCACAGGTGGTGTTTTTACTGTGTTGCATGAAAGCACAAGTATGCACGCATGAGTACACACGGTTTGTTGACAGACAGAAACTACTCTTCCAGAGTTTACAGGCAACCACTGTTTACAGACAGGCTGGTACTTAAGGTGATTGTGTATACTTACGTTATAGATAAATCTCATTGCAATTTCAAATGAAGCTAACTACTTCCCGTGGAATCATCCAGTTTACTCCACCCAGTGAATCCCAATCCCAGTATGATTCCCTGTCATCCCTGTTTATTCAGCAGTAACACGGCTACCCTCCAGACACTTTGTCCCTCTCTACATCAGCACGCATCATCGAGTATACTTGAATATATGAGAGTGCACCTGCTAGATGCGGAATAGAGAGCACAGAGGCTGAGCTGTGAAAAGAAGAGGCTTGCCGGGGGAGAGCAGAGGAGAATCGGGCAGACTGGTACAAATGATGAGCGTAATGAGATTTCATAGCAGCCATCGGCAGTGATTAATCTCGCGTCTCAACCCAGCCCCACGTGGACTCAAGCTCATACACACACACACAGTACAGGGAAGAGGGGGAGCCATAGAAGAAATGAAAGGCAAGAAGTAGCATAGATCTAGGTGGAAGGAGAAATCCCTCAAGTCACGTCTCTCTCACACACACACACACACACACACAAAATCAGAGGGAGAGAAATTACTGGGAAGAGCTTTCAGCTTCTTTTTTCCGCCTCATAAAAGTTGTGGGGTTTAGGAAGCTTGTACGGCAATTGAAGATGTTTAAATGCAAAGGTTTTAAGACAAAATATACCTAAAGAATAATATACAACCCATCCGCTAAACAACATGACCTTCATTGTGTATTTTCTCTGTGCCCTTAAAGATGAGTGAAAATGTAGATCCAATAAAGCACCATGCTTCAAGTCCAAGAGGTCCCCTAGCCCTGAAGGTTATCAAGTTACTGGCAATGATTTAGGCCCTCATTGATTATACAGCCAGGCAGGCAGCCATTTAGATAAACATTCAGTCCTGGGGCCTTGCCCATATATTTGTCGTATACTGTAGCTACATTTTTAAACTGTTGACCCTGTATGTGTATTCAAACTCACACCAAACAGAAAGGTCAAATAGTAACTCAGTTGATCATAAAGCCTTGCACTGTGGTCTCCTGTGTGGCTGCCCGCATCAGTAGGGTGCGACAGATGAAAGACAGACCTCAGTGGTAATCATGTCACAGCATTGATGTGAATGTTTCTGTGTGCCCCAGGACCAGCGATGACCCTGAAAAAAACAACACCGCCTACATGGAGGAGTCTCAGCCCACCCATGGTAAGAGCAAAATGCACAAAGAGGAAGAAATGTAGGGGTTTGAGGCGCGGGGGGGGGGCAGATAAAGAGGCATCTAAGTGAGAGAGGGAGAAGTAATGGAGACATGCAGGCTGGGCGATGGAGGTATTGGATTGATGGAAGCAGGGATATTTTTATCGCGTCAGCACAAATGTGTAATGTCTGTTCCATTAAAATATTGTGATCCCGACCCAATTAGTTTAAGTAGCTGTGCCATATCCCGGAACACTTTTTGACATTTGGGGACCAGTGCACTCCGTCTCCAAATGAAAATTGCTTTTACAAATGCCTGTAAGGCTTTTTGTTTAGTTTTCAGTCAGCAGTTTGCCATATTACCATACTCATCCTACGCAATGGTGATGATAAAGATAAAGATGCTTCATTTCAGTTAAACAGAGTAAATATACAGACATGGGTTGACTTCAGGCAGACTTTAAAAAAATATTTTTGGGGTATTTCATGCTTTTAATACAGTTGATAGTCAAAAGATAACAGGATACGAGTAGAAAGAGATGGGGAATGACATACTACAGAAGTCTTGTAATATATTAGATGAAATATTGCCTATTATGTGGACCGAAGTGCACAGCGGTGCTTTGAGCTAAATGCCAGCATGCTAACATGCTCACATTGACGATGCTAACAAGCTGATGTTTAGCAGGTAGGATGTTTACCATCTCCACCATCTTAGTTCAGCATGCTAACTCCTGCTAATTGGCACTACACATCTCTAGAGCCACATTGCAGCTGATCAGTGACTTTGTATGAATCGTAATAAAACTAAACTCTAAAATCTTTCTTCGCCATCCCCTCGCTCTAACTTCACCCATCTATCTAACCTCCCTGTCTGCCTTCTCTGCCGCTTTCTTCTTGTGTCTCTGGCAGAAATCACAATCAGGGTGGATGAATCAGACTGCCTGTCAATGGGCAGCTCTCACGACCAAGAGACTGAGCGCTTCCTTTCCACGGGCACCACAGGCCGCCGTGTCTCCTTCAATGAGGCTGCGCTCTACGATCACGGAAAGAAGGCGCAGGAGAAGGGCCGCAGGTCAGAAAGCCAACACAAGCCCGCATTTGCATCTCTCTATACCTTTTTATTCAGTGTTCAACTCGCATTAATGTCCATACACTCCAGCTAGCTTTACCGCTTTCTGAGATCAAAGGATGTACACATTTTACTGTGTCATCTCACTTCAATGTTAGTTTAGGGTTTAGAATTAATTTGGAATGCATTATGTATGCTGTGGACACAAAGAGCTCTCACCCTTACTCATTATGTCCCTGCCCTACATTTCTCTTAAAGCCCTGAGCCTGATATGCAAATTCTTTAAAAGGAATTATTCTGTGGGGCTAAATGCTGAGGTTTGAAGTCAGACATTTTCCCTTGGCTTTTTATCTTTTGTGCAAGGAACATCTTTATGCTTTATAACTTATCGAGAGTGTATGCAACTTATGGTTCATCTTGCCAGGGTTTATAGCTTTTTCCATAACTCTATGTTGTTCTCCCCAGGTACACTCTGACCGAGGGCGACTTTCACCACCTGAAGAATGCCCGGCTCACACACCTACACATCCCTCCCCCGGCCCTCAAGATAGTCACTATCCACGAGTGCGACTCGGCCGAAAACAGCATCACCATGACAACGCGCCCTGTCACAAAGTCGGCACTTTCTATCTTCCAGGTGATTGGATAGATTAGATATTCATAGATAAGTCTAACTTCTGAAGTAGAGCTACATTACTTACTTACTGTAGTGGTATGATTCTTAATACATGGATTAATCAACAAAACTTTAAACAGAAAACATGCATCTTTAGCAATTGATTTAAAAGACATAAAAGTGGAATTTTTTGTGTATGTTCACTTCCCCGCAGCCGATGCTGTGCCCCCTACCACAAACAGCGTTGACCAGCCTGAGTGTCAATCCCAGCTGTGCCCTCCCTGGAGATGCTCTCAACTCTGTGGTGGACACCAGCTTTAGTGAGAACACTATTCCTCTCAGCACTAAAGAGCCAAGCTCTGTAAGTTACCTCTAACCACTGTAAAATATAAAATATTTATATTAATAACTAACAATTATGATGATGAAATTTCTGAGTTTGACACGTCACACCGTGTAAATATCTCGCAACTACTGTGCATACAGATCACCTGCAAGAGCTCAAGTTTGTTGAGTTTTTTATTTTGAGTGATGAATTTTCTTAAGTCACTCAGTACACCAACCAGCTTTTGAGCCAGCCAGTCAACCAGTGAGTCATCCATATGGACATTAGAAGGCCATGGAGTCTGAGGGAGGACCAACAAGAGTGATGGTTGATGGGTAAACAAGGAAGCCTGTGTGGAACATCACTGTCAGAAGGGATTATGTGCACATCGCTAGTCTTGGCAGGTTTTCTTTCTGACCACGTCTCTCTCTCTGCTTAGATTGAGATGATGGGAGCAGGGCCCCGGGGCAGAGGCAGCAGTGTCAGTGTCGGAGAGGGGGCCACAGCGGGGAGCGGTGCCCTTCCTGCAGGTGGGGGTGCAGGAAGCCAGGGCCCAGTGCTGCAGTTCTTCACTAAACTGCGGCGCCATGCTAGTCTGGAGGGGGCCAGTCCCTACTTCAAGATCAAGAAATGGAAGCTGGACAGCAGCCAGAGAGCCTCAAGTCTGGACACCAGAGGTAATGGATCTTTGTAGGCTGCAGCTAACAATGATTTTAGTAATCAAAGCTTCTATAAATTATTTTATTGATTCATCAATGCATCGCTTAAGAAGTACTTTTGCATAGCAGTGGCGTCGCAGCACATCTTGCCCCACCCCACAGTAACGGGATCACGTGATTAAGTTAAATCATGACTGAAGTTACAACCCCATGCTTTTGCTAGCTTTCAACTCAACAATCAATCATGATTTCAGTTAAATGCTAAAGTTGCTGTTACTGTTACCTTGTCAGTGGTCCGCTCCATGGACTTGATAATAGACCGGGTGCTTTCTGATCAGATGCCGTTTTGTGTCATTGCGGTAGGCGACATAAGTTTCGTTTTACGGTAGAAAGACTGTGCCATTACAGAGTTGTTTTCTTTTAGCTTGAAATAATTCCATACTTTGACACTTTCTTATTCGTCCCTGCTCTCTTACTCTCTCTTCCTCCACTTTGAAAACAGTGCCATCATAATCACATCGTGTTCACAGCGTAAGCACAATGTGCGACAGTAATAAATATCAGTGCAAAACTGTGCGCTATATAGTTAAAGAAATCGAGTAGGTTATCTATTATTTTTAGAAACATTCTGTGCCAGTGCAGCAGGCCAGTGCAACATTTTTTCTGGTTCTTTTTTAAAATTGTTAAAAGTTTCACTGTTAGCAGTTTCTTTTTTAGGTGTATTTTCTCTATTTATTTATGTGTTAAGTATATCTGGCGATATTTCCTTGTGGTAAACAGACAGTGGTTAAGCAGGGGGCTCCAGCAACCAACTGTGAGATGCGTTTTGCCAGCTAAGAGTCGGATATACACACAGACTAACACACGTACAAGACAGATGGCTCAGTGACGTTAAGTTTGGTCGTTCCAAGTCAATTTGAGCCCCTGAGTAAATCCCTCCTGCCTATCCCCTCCATCCTATATACACACACTCCTCTCTGCCATTCCCCAGGCTCAGTCCGTCTATCGTACCAAAGGACCAAAAAAAGATCCCAACCCCCCCTCCCAGAAACCTCAACAGTTGATGAAAGCTTTCTCCTGAATTAAGTGTCATTTCACTCTTGCCTGCTGTTACACAACTCGTACAACTCACTGCTCTTTCCCCATATTTGGTGTGAAACAGGCTCTCCAAAGAGGAGACAGTTCCAGCGCCAGAGAGCCGCCAGCGAGAGCATGGACCAGGACGACAACGACTCGCACCGCATAGACCTCATTCAATACATCGCCCGCACCCAGGACGTCACTTACTGCCCCACCCAGCCCACTACTCGCCTCCTCTCACCTCCTTCCACACCACCCCCCTCCCTCGGCAGGTATCTTTAATTCCCTTGCCATTCATCCTGTTCACTGCTTTGCTGCCTCGCACTCATTTCTTTACTATTATAGCTAGAAAATGTACGGTAATGATATACAGCCAGATACGGCACTAAGTCCCAGTTCTTCACCACTTTGCCTGTGTGCTTTTATGAACTGTGTGAAACACCATTGCAATTGTTTTAACATGCCAGGTGAGCAGGGATACAGGACAATCAAATGGAAAATGTCAGTGTCAAGAAAATTAAACTGTAAATCATTACGATTTATTAGAAAATCATGTTTGAAAACTGTCCTGTCAATTGCCAACTGTTTGGCTATGAAATTTAAATGGATTAAACATCGGAACTACACCATGCTGTGTAATTGTACATACTATCTAACCACTGATTTCTATTTAATGATCTCCAGATAAACAAGCATTCTTTCAAAACCAATTTCATGGTTTGAAACCAGATGTAGGGGATTCCCAGAGTGCACATTTATTTAGTGGAGTGTAGAATTGGGACACAGGGTTTATATCTGGCATAGGAAACCATTCCATCGCTGACATGGTCTGATAATGTCATGATGTCCAAAAAAGAGCAAGGGTCACTGCAATTTTGTTATTTTAAGTTCCCATTTATAGCAATGTAGATTTTGCCCAGTATTAGGTTGTGCAACAGAAATAACCAATCTCCCTAAGTATTTTCTTACATAGCTATTTATTTTCCTTCGCTGAATATTAGATTAAACAGAATTTCCTGTGTATGTTTGCAGATGTTTGTTGTTGAAAAAGGAATGTCCTGGAAGCTGTCGTGAGTTCAGAAATTTGATAATCCTCGTGCCCATTTACAGTTCATTGTTACAGACATCACTCAAGTTATGTTTCATACAGTATAAGTATGTATTTAAAGAGTCTTTAAATTTGCTCTCCCAAGGTGAAACCACACATGGTATCAGTGTTCGGCTAAGTTCAGTTTAAGGACATGCAACAGCAGCCATTGCAAGTCATGAAAATCATTCTGTGCACTGTGAACACAGCCATGTTTCAGATGAGAGTGTTATTTGGGTAAATGCACTAACAATGACACTTGTTTTGTGTGTGTGTATTTGTGTGTATGTGTTTCTCCCCTTTCTTCTCTCCATACCTGTGTGCACACTACAGGGTAGAGGTAGAGGTGATGGTGGAGCCCAGCTACAGCCATGGAGGACCAGGGGTGATTGGCTTAACCCCTGATCCCCAAGATGAAGCATTGTCATTGGCAAGACGAGAAGGTGCAGACCCATTGGAACCCCTAGACCACCAGGACCCCCAGTCACTTTACAAAGACATCTGGACCCTACGTGCGACACTGGAACAGTACGCTGCATCTGACCAGAGTAGCAACAACGATAGGAACTCCGTCTGCAGTGATGCTGACAGTGTATGTTCGCTGGGCGGGCGCACAGAGACAGAAAGAGGAGGGCTCCCCAGCTGCCCGTCCCAAGATTTAGGGGATGAGGCAGAGGGTGGAGAGGATGACAAGGACATTTTGATGTATGTGGATGAGAGCTTGGTCGTGAAGGAGGGGAAAAAGAGGAAACAGGAAAGCACAGAATCAGAACGAGGGGGCAGTGATGGAGAAACGGGGACTCGTAAATTGCTGCAGATGGACAGTGGTTATGCGTCGATAGAGGCTCCATCTCGTGGTCCAGAAGACCTGCGACTGTTTGGGAGCATCAGCAGCAGTCCTAAGGACAGAACAGCACACGAGAAAAGGCATCACTTTACCAACGCAGGGCGATCTGGCACTATTGGTGAGAGTTTTGAGTCTCATCTCTTTGACGAGGAGCCGGAGGAAGAGTTGCTGTTGGGTGCCAGTGGAGGAGTTTCCACAGAAACAGGTGTTGGTTCACTGAGCTGGTTCCCATACGGTCAGATGCTCACACCTCGAGAGGCTGCGCAGCCGTCACCTCAACCGCCCATGCTCCACCGGCGAGACTACAGCATAGATGAGAAGACGGACACCCTCTTCCATGAGTTTCTTCGCCACGACCCTCAGTTTGACCAGCAGGAGTCGCCGCTAAAGAAGCACCGGTCCCGAATCCACCTCCGCAAACAGTGGCAGCGCCACAAGCAGTGGAGTGACCCTGGTGTCAGACACTTCCAGTCCTCTTTTGACAGACAGCGGACGCCACTACGCGAGGGGTGACAGTGTGAACTACCCACTGGACACAAGCTACCACAGCACGCTCCCCCGCATCGTCAGTGCTCCTGACGAGGAGACTTGTGACGGGGGCCGGCAGCACTCCCGACACTCCAAAGGTAGACCCTACGATGACTGAGATAGGGGGAAAGGACAGGGAACAGGCTGTAAGTGTCAGAGATACTAAGGAGCACACCACCTCTCCCCCACCACCTGTTCATCCCTCCGTCTCAGAGATAGATAGGGAGCTGGGTGAGCACCATGACCCTCAGGACGACAGCAAACAATTTGGACTTCCTCCAGAGCCCCCAGACGAGCGCTCACCCCCTCAGCTTCCAGACTCTCCAAGCTACGGTCCGCAGACCATCACAGCGGAGCTCACAGACAAACTGACAGCTAACCTGGATGAGAGGCTTTACATGGGCCTTCGCAGGACCAAGGACATAGCCACAGAGTGTGTGACGGTGACGGCCACACACGCTTCTCCCGGACCACAGCCCAGTGTAGCAGGGCTCCAGTCGTCCTCCTCGTCAACCTCACTCCTGCTGATACACACTTTTCTTTCTGTTTGATTTGTCTTGCCTCAGTTTAAATGTCTCATAGTAAACAGCTTGAATGGTGTGATCCAGTCCCATAAACACACAATAGAAAGTATGCTTTATATCAAGCCATAATTAAACACTTATTCCTAGATCATCTTAGATACAGTTGATGCACTAGAAATGCATCCCATCTTTCTTCATGCCTGTTAACATCACAAAGCTGTTCAGTGTTGCCATTTTACATTAATTCATTGAGGAAGAAAGATTCAATTCAAAATAATAGATGAACAGAGGTAGCTTAAAACAAAATCATATGGTTTTAGTAATAATTGTTTCCTCATTAATTGTTTCTGTGTGTCTCTGTCCTGCTCCCGTCTCTGCTCTCCAGTATGAATAAGTGAAGCTGAGGACTCATTGTTCCACTGTGAAACCAGGTGCTATTAGACAAGTAGAAGGTTAAAGACAGTTACCCTACTAATGCATGATCATGCATGATCATGCATTAGAGTTAAATAAGTGATTGCATCACTATTCATGAGCTAAAAAGACATTTAGTATACCATAATAAATCAGATTAGATAATTAGATATTTATTTTACACAAAATTACGGTTGTTTTTAGTTTGGTTTTGTCCTAAGCAGTCAGTAGTGAGGGACATGTCCGTCTTGTTAGTGTCATTTTCAGTCAACCTGGAAGCTACAATAGAGGTTGCTAGGAGCAGTAAACATATTTGAACATCAATTGATTGAATATGTCGATATTCAATATTCAATAATTATTTCAATAAGTCAACGACCTGTTTAGCTGCGTCAATCTTATCTCTGCTTGTTGTGGCCATTTTAGACATTTAGGCAGGGCATGATTTTCAGCGGCCACAAGACAAAAAGGTTGGGAATCACTGGTTTAGATCTGACTGGTCATGTTTGTTGGTTTTGATTGAAAATGCTTCTCATATATGTGACAACTGTGTTTGTACATCTGCATTTCTTAAATGACAATGTAAAACTGAAAGTGTGGCGGGTTTGAAAAGGACGGCGTTTCGGCGTAAACAGAACTAGCAAACCGGACGGCCACTAGCACTCTAGTGTTATGACTCCTCATCAATCAAAGTCATTTACAACTCTATAAGCCCTTACACTGAGCATCACTGACATGCCCTGTGTCCTGTGCACTCTTGTGCGTAGGTTTACAGCCACGAGGTGGGCAGTCACATTACAGCTATTAGACAAGATGGCTTCCCTTACAGACGTTTGGTGTTTGTTGAATTTATAAGAAAGGCATGCTTTCTTGTGCATGGGGCTCACAGAAGAGGCTTTTTTTGTCCACATCCGACATTCTTGTTTTCCCCTCCTCTTCCTACTCTTCTCCTGAAAAAGGGGATTCACTTCCCGACAGCTTATAAAGCCAATCCAAACAAAGGTCTTATTTCTAGTCCACTTAATTTTTTTTCTCTTACTTGGCTTCCTCTGTGTAATTAAAACAAACCAGTACTGCCATTCAAATGAAACCCCAACAGCAGATTATGTCATGTGGGTAAAGAATGCAAGCATTGGTCAGAATTATGTTGAAAATCTCGCTTTAACTTCCCGAGCAGTAGCAGCAGGTTGATTGTAACCCACTTTCGCTCATAAAATCTCATCCTCAGAGGGGCTGTTGGGGTTTCCGACTCTCCCTCATGCAGTGAGGGGAGCCACTGCAGAAGATGATGTTGAATATTAATGCAACAAGAGAAGGATTTCCGCCTTTCATCCCAGCTCTCTTTCTTCATTCTTTGAGGTTGTTACCGGGCAGTAAATTGAACGGACTGAATAGGAAATCAGCGGAAAAAACATTATCTCCCCTCTCTTTGTTTGGGTGTGATGATAATGCTCCTTTCCAGCGTGCCCAGGTAATATCTTTCAATGCTGCGTGACGGGAGTCTCCTTTTCTGGCTAAGTGGACTCTGAGGCAGAAGCTGCGTTCCTCATTAGGAGAGCAATGACCGAGATGAAAGGAGGTGAACTTAAATAAGGAGTAGAGAGGGTAGTGATTTATTTGCACTCTTCTTTCATGTAGGCCCCGTCTCTCACACACACACACACACACACACACACACACACACAACCATTATTTCATCATGGATAAACACAATGTGCTCTGGCACAATTTTGTGAAATCAAATGACATCCTTTTTATGACGGCTTTAATCAGTAGAAAGGGAATAAAATCTCCCTCTCCGTTATGATGGAACTGCTGCGTCCCTGATGATAGTAATTACTCAACAAATTCTGACAACTCTGGAAAGAGGGGAAGCTGCTGCATTTACCACAGATCAAAAGCTAAAATATCTTAGAGCTGAGTCAGAACAAGATGACGACAGCACAGCAACCTCAACAATTGAAAGAAAATGGCCATAAGGGTTGATTTCAAATCCGTACATTTGTACAAAATTCTTAGCTTTGTATACAAGCACAATGTCACAGAACCTAGACTAAATCAATGTCCTTTTTAGGTTTAGACAGATACTGTACAACTGGGGACACTGTGGTAAATTATGTTTGTATACTAACCAGTAGCCTGTCAAATGCATTGATGCATAGCTGAGTGTAGGACTGCATGAGAGTTAACATTTTAGGACAAATCTTCATGTTTTCTCAGACTTACCATCAAGTCCATGGTTAATACTCGTTTGTTTAAGGAGGTCGAAACATTGGATGACTAGAGATCTTGTATTTTATAAAGAGTCATGCTAGGATGCTGTAATTGATGAAATTTTGAGAGATTTATCTGTTTGAAAGTAGAAGTATTTCTGTATTCCTTGCTTGTTTGTAAACTGCATAAATTCTCAAAGAAAAAAAAACACAAGCTTTCTTAACTACTTTGCTTTTTGTCCAAATCTATTAAGCCCTGAGGGACCAAATCATAAGAGTGTTATTTTAGGGTTGTTTTCCAATCTGTGAATAAATGAATGAAGCAAAAATGATTCTAACTCTCCTTATTTCAAGGAAAGGGTTGTTAATCAAGGCGTGGGAACAGATATGCAGATAAGGTTCCCTCTGACGGATTTCATTCCATTTTTCCTCTATTGCTTAGTCTCGTATTGATTTCTTCCCTCTTCTTCTCACCTCCTCCAAATTAACTGAAAAGAAAAAAAAATCCAGCCTGTGCTCTAAAAAACGAACATCTTAGTTGTCTACCTTTTTCTTCACAGCTGATAATCTATCCCACTGGTCTATGCCTTGAACTGCAGAGCTGAAGTTTAGAAGAGAGCTGCTTTACCCCGCTGATTGCTTTGATATTAATCATAAATGGATCACGAGTGTTGAAACTAGAAATATCAATGGGCTAACGCTATGGGACAGTGTAAATGAGCCTGACTCTAAAACAAACAAAACTAGACTCTACAGCCATGCTAGCGTCTCTGATAGGCTGTACCGCTGTGCTTTGAGCTAAATCCTAGCATGTTATATTAGCATGCTAACATGCTAATTCAGTGACAATGCAAACATGCAAATGGTGCCAATCCCTGTAATTGTTGAGATATTTCACTGAATAAGTGAATATTTTAACCTGCTGGTGGCGCCAGAGGAAAGGTCAGGGGTTCACCAAAGTCCGTATGGGCACCATGATTTGCTGTACAAGATTTCACAGCAATACATCCATTCGTTGTTGAGATATTGGTGGGCCCACCAGCTGACATTCCCATCTGTATAGCTGTGCCCCTAGCATGGCTAAAAAGGGTGGCAACCATGAACAGAACTTGACATAGACTTTGCACTAAATGTTACAATCAGCATGCTAACATGTCATTTTTCGTCTTGACGATGACTTTTAGGCATTTGGCCTACTGATTCTTATTGAAAAGCTGATTGTTTAGAAGCAGAATTGAAACAAGGGTAGTGGGAAAAAAAGAAACGTATGACGTGCAACCAAGGTCCATAGTCAGAAGTAGGGCTACAACTAATTATTTTTTTCGTAGTTGACTAATCTGTTAGTTATATTTGACTAGTCAACTAGTCATGATTATTTGTCACCCCCTAACCCTAATTAAACATTTAATTAATTACATGTCTTTCAAGTGAATTACTGATGTCCAACACACAGCCTAACTGCATACGTCACAATGAACACTAGTAACAACACCAGGGGGAAAATAGGGATAGAAAAGACAGGGCAGGCTGCTCCTATAATTCACTTATTTAATACTGCACTTTACACGTGTTTGCTAACACAACTAAAAGAGCATTCTCTTAGCCAGCAACATCCATGTGACCTCAAAAACAAGACTTCATTACTCAGATTGTAACGACAGAATAACAGTGGTACGAACATTGAAACTATCTTACAGTTGTGGCTAGTGATGTGCGATATCACTTAATTCCTATACGATCCAATACCAAGTAATACCTGGGCTAGTATTGCTGATACCAATACTTTTTACATATTTTATTTCTAGTTTAATGTGACCTCCCTCCTCCCGTTTCTGTATTTATGAGAGAAATAAGGAGTAGGCTGTAGCCTTACCAATTTAAAATAATAGCAGCATAATGACAAGACGTCAAACTACTGTCATATTCTTTAATTATAATAAAAATATCCTGCTCAGAACTGCTGCTTCATAGCATATTATTTTGACGTAGCCTGAAACTATACAACAGCACTTAAAGTGATTTCTCTGTTATTTATTCACACTATAATGTGAACAATTCAATAGAAAAACAAACTGAAATACTCGAGGGGGAAAAATGAAAAATCAAAACCTTACAATAACCTGGTTGTATAAGTGTGCACACCCTCTCAGAATTAACCAATCACTTTCAAACTCAGGTTTACCAGAAGCCATTACACACCTGCCATCATTTAAAGGGACTCTGATTAATCACAAAAATAAAGCTCAGCTGTTCTAGTAGGATATTTTCTTAGTTGCATCTCCGAGCAAAAGCCATGGTCCGCAGAGAGCTTTCAAAGCATCAGAGAGATCTCATTGTTGAAAGACATAAGTCAGGAAACGGGTACAAAAGAATTTCCAAAGCATTAGAAGCATTAGGAGAAAATATGGCACAACTGTGACTTTACCAAGAACTGGACGTCCCAAATTGATGAAAAGACGAAAACAAAACTGGTCAGGGAGGCTTCCAAGAGGCCTACAGCAACATTAAAGGAACTGCAGGAATTTCTGGCAAGTACTGGCTGTGTGGTACATGTGACAACTATTCTATTCTTCTAACTATTCTAACTATTCTTCATATGAATGGGCTATGGGGTAGGGTGGCAAGACGGAAGCCTTTTCTTACAAAGAAAAACATCCAAGCACGGCTGAAGTTTGAAAAAACAAACATCAAGTCCCCAAAAGCATGTGGAAAAATGTGTTATGGTCTGATGAAACCAAGGTTGAACTTTTTGACCATAATTCCGTGTTCCATTTGGTACGAAAACAACACTGCACATCATCCAAGGAACACCATACCCATAGTGAACCATGGTGGTGGCAGCATCATGCTTTGGGGCTGTTTTTCTTCACCTGGAACCACGTGGGCCTTAGTCAGGGTGGAGGGAATTATGAACAGTTCCAAATACCAGGCAATTTTGGTACAAAACCTTCAGGCATCTGTTAGTAAGCGGAAGAGGAAGTTCACCTTTCAGCATGACAACGACCCAAAGCACACATCCAAATCCACAAAAGCATGGCTTCACCAGAAGATGAATGTTTTGGAATGGCCCAGCTAGAGTCCAGACCTGAATCCAATTGAACATCTGTGGGGTGATCTGAGGAGGGCTGTGCACAGGCGATGCAATCTGACAGATTTGGAGCACTTTTGCAAAGAAGAGTGGGCAAATATTGCCACATCAAGATGTGCCATGCTAATAGACTCCTACCCAAAAAGACTGACTGCTGTAACAAAATCAAAAGGTGCTTCAACAAAGTATTAGTCTAAGGGTGTGCACACTTGTGCAACCAGGATATTTGAGGGGTTTTATTTTTCATTTTTTCCCCCTCCAAGATTTCAATTTGTTTTTCTATTGAATTGTTCACATAATAGGTCACATTAAAGTTGGAAAGAGCTCTGACATGATTATCTTCATTATTATCATTGTCTTTGTCTCATTTTTTTTACATCATAAGAACCTGGAATTTTAACAGGGGTGTGTAGACTTTTTCTATCCACTGTATAGTGGTGTTGCTTGCCCTTGTTCCATTTTCTGTCAAATATGTGACATAGTACTATCAACCAAACTGAGGCATCTTTTATAGTTAACTTCATATTTTACATTAACTACCTGCCACATTTATTACTCATTTATTTTCCATCCATAGTCAGTGTGGATCAAAATGTTACATTTCACATTTTGTCAATTCAAAGGACAAGTTAATCTTACAACAATATCAAACATTAAAGCTGAACTCTCTGTTAAGAAAGTTAAGTCTAGCAGAAGTTGAAAAGTGAAAATGCTCCCAAAAATGTTTCATGGTTCACATGAAATGTTGAAAAGTAATTATGCGTTTCTGTGTGTGTGTATGCTTATACTAAAATAGTCTTAAGCTCTGGTACACTCGGTACCAGAGCCTAAATAGTTTTTGAAGACTGCCTTTTTTCTGCTCTGTTTTAAGTCTAGTTTAAACACAGATGAATGTGCACACAACCAAATCCACCTGTGGGTGGGCGATGAAACAAAGAATGACCTGATTAGAGTAATAATGAATCCAACTACGTGGTATCGCTAATTGTGACGATGCAAACTCTGAATGCACCTGTGGTAAACAGGTGTACATCTATACAATGCAAGCCACACAAGACCTCAGAGTGAACAAAAAATAAGACCTCCTGCAGTGCTTCAAAACTACTCAGTGTGCAGATAATTCTTTGGTTTTCAGAATAGAGTAACTTCTCAGTGAATGTCACGTTCGTGTCTTAAAGAAATTTTCAAATAAAACAAATAAACATCAGCTTTTCATTTTTTACCTTTTACTGCAGGGTTTCTGCAGGTTTCACCTGGTCAAATTTAAGACTTTAATTTAAGACCTATATCACAACATCAAAAAATGAAACATACAAAGGAAATGCAGTTACAAAATTACTTGCGGAGTAAATTAATGTATTTAAATTAGGTTTGAGTGATGACTACAAAATTGGCATTGGGCAATGTCAACAAATAAAAACAGAGATGGACAATGACATTTATAAACTACATAATTAACAAGCTGGCATGCGTGCACCTGCTGCCATGAAAAAGCATCACGTGTGGAAAAATTCAGACAAAGGATGAGTTCAGTCTTTTCTGCGACTTTATAAAACATACCTTACGGCTGATGGAGAAACTCAGGGGAGTAGACAGGGAGACAGATAAATGCAGAGAAAGCCGGTGTGTTTGCAGTGAGAGACCAGATGTAAAAGGTGTGTGTTAGTGAATGCAAGGAGAAGAGAAGTTGAGGCAGGTGCAAAGCAAAACATGCTTTTATAGGGTGGCATAACGTAAAAAATGAAGATGGTATTTTTGTGTTGGGGATTTGGTGGTCATTCCAAGATTTTTTTTTAGGTTTTCCAATCAAGAAATTCCACATAATTTTGGAACATCGCTATTGCCAAATCTGTGAATAATACCTAGGAAAATCTAGAGCAGATTTTGAATAAACTATACCCAATATCAAAGAGGCCAAGTGCAGTGGCAGAGGAAGTTGCACCAAGTTGCAGACACTGACGAGGAGGTTGCAGTTCAAATAAAGATTTATTTCAAACAAGCTTAAGTGAACACAAGGTGAGAGTCCAAACAAAGGGGCAATCCAAGAAATGCAGAGTAATCCAAACACAGGGAATATCCAAAAAAAAAAAAAAATCCAAGGAAACAGAATACAAGGCAGGAACACTCAGCATAAGATGATGACAACACAAGGACTAAACAGAACTGAGGGCAATATATACACACAAGCAGGCAGGGCAATTAACACAGGTGAGACACATAAGCAATTAAACAGACAGGAAACAAAGCTAGACCAAAAACACATGAAGCTGATCACTACAAAATAAAACTGGAAGTAAAGCTAGTGACAATAGACAAAGGCGTATGAAACCAAATACAACAGAGAACAAGGAGGCAATGATCAACTAACCAAAGAGTAAAACAGGAATGGACATTATCAAAATAACAGAAAAATACCACACAAAAACCCAATATCACCTTATAATGGCAAGAAAAACACTGTTAATATGACCTCAGAACCATTAGACTGTTCATGTTTGACTTTTACTGCTTTATACATTTGTAGAAATTAACATAAAAAATGGGCAACATGAGAACCACCTCCCTTCTATAATTACAAGCATTTCATTTGTACATCAAAATCCAAAAAAGGACTGGTTACTGGTTTACATCTCTAATTTGCTTTAGTATTACTAACCTCAGCTCCTCCGTGGTCAACACCATCCTTTTCAATTTCAGATGTACAGTACAGGACAGAGCTGTAACCTGACAACTTAATGCTGATCTTATCCTCTGCTAACTTTCACTGTTACTTTCTGCTGCTCTCTCCCTCACATTCTCTTGTCCTTTGAAGAATGAGGGGAGGGAGACAGACATGCGTTGAGTGTTACCGTAGCTTATGAAAAATCATTAATTAATTATTATATTTTGACTAGCAAAAGAAAAACTACAACACCACAGGGAGGGAAAAACATTCTAAAGTGCTGTGGGAGCATTTCAATGAGCATTAGAGGTAGTGTTAAAATTAAGACCTGTTTATTAAGACCTAGAACACAAACTTCACAGAATTTGCAAAATGTTAACCTATAATCATCATCATCATCATCATCATAATATTTTCATTTACAGCTGTTAACTATCACATATTGTTAAGTTTAGATAACACTATATTCAATTAACATAAGAAACTGATGAATGAAGAATGATTTTATTTTAAGTAAATTTAGTCTGATCAATCATAACAAAAAAATATTTCTGATACAATACAGTTTAACGAATAAAGATCTTGCATTCATGAAAACATCAATAATAAAAGGTCACAAATGTAAAAGTTGTTTGTATGACTTGAAGTCATGTGTTGTAACGGTAAATAATATAATGACAGAACCTCTGTATAGGAACCCACAGTCATAAATTGAAATCAGTGGAGTCCAGGTGACAAAAGAGCAATAAGCTGCAGGAGCTGGCAGGGCCACACCAGAAGATTGGATTTCTGTAGGGCTGGACTCTGGTGCTTCACATCTGGAATGATGCTACCATCAGCTCATTTGGCTCCAGTAAACACAACAATGGTATAAAGTTACTAACAGCCTCTTCCCAACTGCCATAAACCTCCTGAACTCTGAGATCAACTCAGCATGATAACCTGTCTGGCATAACAGTAATTATGGCAATATGCAATAAACTGTTTACTCATATGTGCAATAGTAATCTTGCTGCTAGACACCACTTGAACAGTCAAGTTAGCTCTTATTGTATATTTATTATTCTGCTCTTATGTTACATTTACATTTGAATTGGTACTAAGTTACTTATCGAGAATTTTAATGCACCTTTGGGTTGTCACAAAAGTAATCTGCTGCACAATAACAAAAAAGTACTTGAATCTTAAATGTAGGCAGGGCCTCACCAGGTTAAAAATACATGCAGCGGGGAGAGCCTAGACAAAATCAACTCAGAAACATTGGCATAATTACAGCCCAGCTAAGTTAACCCTTAACGGAAAACCGCAACCACTGCCGCACCCACCCACCCAACTCTCAACCCCTTCCCCCAGTCCAGGTGGGCCTGTGTCCACCAAAGCAATTTTTACCAGCTGAAAATGCCAGCTGCCATTATGAAAACGCCCAGCTGGGAGTGCTAGGGTGCACTTTGGGAGGCGCATGTTTTCTTTTCAAGACGCTGTGGTTGCTGTGATACATACTATCCGTGAAGCAGATACCACCCAGTGCAGAAAAGACTCTCAGCACCTCGTCACACTGCTGCCATTTTTACCAGGTTGTAAAACGCGGCGATCCCATTTTAATGAATGGCATAATGTCAGCTAACGGACAAGAGGGGCCATTAACTTTACTTTACTACTTACCTTCTAACAGACACTTTTTGTTCCAAAGTGTTATCACCATAAATTCAAACACTTATCTAATAGATTTTGACTTTTGTGCATGATTCTTTAAAAACTGCAGTTAGCACACTCCTTTTTAGCCAAAGCTTGAAGCTGGCTAATTAGTTGGTTAAGGACCGTTAGCTAAGCTAACAAGTTAACGTCATGTAACCATACATGCTAATTATTGTAACACATAATTGAAATACTACAATACTACAATCTCACCAACTCGAGCACAGGCTTCATGGAGGTTCTCTTTCTCTCCAATAAATCGCACAGCATGCCATTATTCGTCCAGTATCTGCATGAAAAAATGTCCAAAAGGCACGACCAGTGCTGAGCTGCTGAGCTCCGTGACTGACTGTATTAGTTGAGGTTAACAGACGGCAGTCAGTCGACTAGCAGTGACAGTGGCAGCAGCCACCTGTCAATCAAAGCAGCCACGCCCCTAATCATGCAGAACTTTAAGGCTTAATATAATTTAAACAGATGAGTTATAAAAAAATCCACTCCCCCAACCCCTCAAAGCTGTCATGAAGGGCAAAATTAAAATTATTTTTGTGCCAGTCAGTCTCGTAGATGTTGAAATAGTTAAATGAATAAACTCAGTTCATCCAGAGGGGGTAATAAATGTCTCTAAAATTTTGAAGGCAATCCATACAAAGTTGACCAAAATGGTGGACCGACCAGCCAACACTGCCATCCCTAGAGCCACGCTGCCAGCATGGCTGAAAATAGTAACTGAATATTTTTAAGAGAGAAATTCAATTCAGCATTTTAATCAAGAATATGTAATGTCTAATAAAAGGTACAATGTGTAATGCATGAACTTCTGGAGGCACAGTTGTGTACAAATGTGTGGGTTTGTAGTTTAAAAGAAGGCTCCTTTGCATCAATTTAAAACACACTCTCCATCGAGCTGAGATGGACAATGGGAAGTGACAGACACAGATTGATCCATATCAAAGCCTAACTCTTGCTGTACAGAACAGGTTTGTGACATCAGAAGCTACATATTGCCTTATCAAAGTCTGGGATACCACCAACCCACCCTAAAAAACGATACATCAAAGTCAGGGTTAAGCGAACTGCAGCGCGTTGGTGGATAAAATGGAAGAGACTGCAGGGAGGAGAGCTCACAGACTGATGCTTCTGATGCAGAGAAGAAAGTCACGAATACAAAGTGAAAGTCACAAATATGCAGTAGGCATGTTATGGTTTCTGTATGGCATCAGTATTTATATTAAATAATAGAATAGTATTACTATTATTAATAATATATTTTTACATGTTATATTCACCTCGAGGCACCACTGTAAAATAAAATAAAATTGACAGCCAATTAATGAATTTAACCTCAAGAAATATACTAAACTCTCAATTTGGAAACAGCTAGTAAGTTGAAGGATTTGGAGTTCAACATAGAAGAGGTTGGCGATATATTCACTCCTATACAACAGTAAAGAAACCAGCAAGTAGTTCCACAAGCATTTATCTAAAAGATAAACAAAAGTAAAAATACACAAGATGAATCCAAACTAACATGCACTAAACTAAAGAACAAAGAGGTTTGTCTCTGTTTCTTTGATCTACACCGTATGTTCAGAGTGCACAAGCATAGACACTTTGCAGACAAAGACAAGCACGATCAAGTTTTCTCTTTGAGTGTGTGGTTGTGTTTTAAGGCCAAATTAGAGGTGTATCTGTGTGATCTGAGTTGGATACAAGTGACAAGTTGATAACAGTTAGTTAGTATGCAAAGACTCTGTGTCTGTGTGGAGCATAATGTTGTTAACATCAGTTACAATAATAACCTCACAACCTCATTGATCAAATCAATACAATGTACAGTGACAGTCCTCTGCTAAGCCAAATAAACCGTTAAAGGATTTTTTCTGTATTTTTACTCCTCCTTTAATATTTTCACATATTTTGGTGTTGAAATGATTAGTAGGTACAAATGGTTTTGGAATCTATGCAGTAGATGGCTTTAGCCAGCAGCCACTAACCGCTGCAGTGGCCGTGACTTATTCCTTTGGGGCAATTGCCTGTCAAAATCAACAAAAAGGGCATATTATTGCCACAGACAGGGTCAGGCTGTTATACCAGGTGTATGACAACTTCAGGGAAAGAATCCTACGAGTGACTCCCAGGGACAACTTTTGTTTTTTAAAAGAAATAGAAGTTTTTGTCAAGGACAATTGTAGCTCTGAAATATCATGACAGTTGAGTTCTTGAAGTAAGACAACGGTGGAAACAGATTTAGAGAGGAGTTTGTTGTGTTTGGTATGTTTTTTCTAGTAGTTCCTCTATGTATAACACATACTCCTCTCCCTCCTTTTTTACGAGGTTTTCACCAGTATTTCCTGCAACAACTCACCTCACCTCAACAACTCGCAAGATTTCAGAGGGAGAATTGTTGTTTTGCAAGACTGTGTAAAAGAAGAAGTTGGTATGATCCTTGATTACTTGTGTATTAGCCACTCGTGGAATAACTGTGGTTCTGTTGTTTAAAGTAAAGTAAAGATGTAGAGACCCCGTGTTCCCAACACATGCATGTAATGAGGGCTGAAAAATAAAATAAAAATATGTTATGACTGAAAAAAATATGTCTAAGCTACGTGTGAGTGCATCTTGTGCTTGCGACCAAAATACTGTAGCTGTGGTCAATTAGTGATCATGTAATATTCCTTACATTCACTAAGAAAAAAATGAACTGAGCAATAAAAAGAAGGCAAAAACATCAGTCTGTCTTGTCTGCCTTAAGCTGTATCATTCATGTAATTTATTCACTTGGAAAAATATAATTTTCATAACAGCAAATGTATTTTTCTTTGTGACATAACTGTCAGTCTACTGATTTAATACACATCACTTTACACTTTATGCTGATGGACTGTACTGACTGTATGGCAGTTGGGACTGAAAGTGAAGGGTGGGGATGAATGCAAGGCTTTGGGGAATCTGGAATTGAGCTTTTCTAAAAGAGGGCGACAGCTACAGTTTCAGACTGCCTCTCCTCTGTGTTTGTTTCACTCTTTTGCATCATCCTGTGCCTTACCTCCATCACTCTTTGTTGTCTGAGAGCCAATCGCTAAGCTACACACACAACAGTCTGGCAGTTCAGAGTTTATAAAGGGGGTTCCTCAGTATGTGAAGGTACGTCATTGCCTGTGCAGTCTGGAAAATCCAGTGAAACTGCCTGAGGCTGTTCACATATCCATTTCCAAGTGTCAAAATACCAAATCAGAGGTGAATGCAAACCTTGATGCATCATTTCACCCCAAATGCCCCAGATTCAGCCAGTTGCTTAATGGTACTTAATTAATTGCACAAGGAATTTACACCACAAAATACAATATCAACGAAGTCCAGCATTATTGGTCTCTCAAAATCTTCTTTATATTGTGCATGCACTTTGTGCATTCAGCTAAATAAAACTATGTGCTGTGCGCACCGTTCTAGATGGGTACTTGGAAGCAACAAGAGCCCAACAGCAAATTTGGCTCCAACTAGCGCTACATCCAAAGATGCAGTTACATTCAGATTCAGCCTTGGAACATAGCCGATATTGCGATAACCGCAAAACTGAAACTGTGGAGCTTTCCAGCAGGTATACCTAGTGATTTACATATACAGTATATATAAATATATATATCACAAGTGATGGATGTTATATTATGTTCTAGGGTATTCAAGAAGATAAGTGTGCATATCTACCGACTTATTCCAAATGAAGGCATATATATATGTTATATTATTACTAGGTTAAAGGTTTGTTTAGTATTCCAAACTTGCCGTTTGGCCTTTAGGTTTCATTTTCATTTAGTTAATGATCAGGACTGGTACGCCTTGCCAGTGAGTGACTATAAACTAGCATTGCTAGTAATTCAGATCAAAAGTTAATCATTATCATCACGTGATTTGGTAATTTTATTAGTTAAGTCTGGTGTTTGTGTTTTCCTTGCAGGTTTTACAACCTAACATAACTGACTAACGTCACTAATATCCAACTACCAGGCTAGTGTAGCGGTAGCATTCAGGCTACCTAGTTTGCAGATGAGTATTGTGTATGTGTGCGCAATAAAGCTCATGATGTGACTCGGGTTGTATCCGTCATACTTTTCCTGAAACCCTTCCCGTGGGGAGGTTATTGAACTGTAGCAGGTAGCTCAATGGAGAACTGGACAGAAATACGGCGCTATTGGGCTAGCCTGCCGCAGAGGATGGCAAGCACCGCAACAACTGCAAGATTCACACTTAAGTGCGTGTTAAATTAACAAATTAGTGCTTCAAATATTCCACAAGCATAACAAGCTCTGTAATGGTTCATGGACAGATCGCCATGTAAGTCAAGTAACCTGACTTGAAGCTTTAAGTGTTACCATGTTTTGGGTTGTTTTACTGTTAATTTTGAAGATTAGCTAACTTGGCTAATGTGGCTAGCAGGCTCTCTGATGTTGGACTAATGCTGAGATACTGAGGGACAATCAAGAGAAACTGTGTGAACAGTAAGCGTCATTTAAGGCTCACTAACTAATGTGAGTGTAGTGTGTTGGATGCCTTCAGCTGTTTTTCATGTTTATTGTGGAAATTTAGCAATAACGTTACTACAGCGCGGTGTTAGCTTTGTTAAAGTTGAATGGAACTGCCCATTCTGCTCCGACTTTCACTTAATAGAAATGCCCTGAAAGTAACGATATATAGCTATGTGTGAAAAAGACAGTGTCAAACTATAGAAATGATTTTGCTCTGCAATGTTGTGTAACTATGACGAGCACCCAGCAGCTAGCTTGCTCAGACCATAAAGCTGCTGTTAGCGGCTCGCTGTGCAGTGAGGTGACAGACGCAGACACACTTACTATGCTATATGGCACCAAATTAGTTCATTGATTAAAAATACTACTGCATGTTGAGCTCAACAAATTACAGCAGGGGAAATTACTTCAATACGACAGCCCTACATAGCTTTATTCAAGAACATGTTGTATGATGCACTCCATGTTATGAGAAGGATGGTAAATTAAAAAAACAAACATGGACAGTAAACCATTTCAGTTTTTTAAAGGCCAATGAACTAAATGCTAAAAGAGACTGCAATAAGTTACATAAGCTAGTGGAATAGAGGCTAGCCCGATTTTGACCTCAGGACTTCAACTTTCCCTATGCCCCTCTAAACCAGTATCCTCCCCCTCCACTTCTTAATCTGCATTCCTGCTTTGTAACTAAAATGCTGTTTTTTTCATATCGAAAATGTATGTTGATCTTCAGCCAGCCAGCCAGACAAGCCACAAAAAACAAATTTACACAAACACAAATACTATGAGATGCTTCAGCTGTCATGGTTTGTTACAGATTGTTATTTCACTCCAATAAACAAAGTAACTTATTCAGGCTAGTCCATTCACAGCTAAACTGTTGTAAAGAGGTGGCGATGATGTTCCCTGTTTTGTGCCCTTGCTTCACACACCCACCCACACATTGCACATTTAAGGTCCACCTTACACACATGACTGAACCGATATTTGCCTCCGCAATCCCCTCCACCTCTCCTCCTGCTCTGTCTCCAACGTAATACGACTGTATTCAGGGATGTTTCTGAAAGGGAAAACCCCATTGCCCCCTCCCTCCCCTTTCGTCACTCTCCTTCCCTTCCACCCCCACCACCTGCTCCTCTGTTCCCCCTCCACCCACGCATTCCCCTCCTCCTACGCCTCTCCCTCTCTCACTAGGTTTGCTTTCAACAGACCAGCTCCAGGCGGCGTTTGAATGTGCGAGAGATGCCGATGACTCACCGGGTTCCTTTTTGCTCACAATTAGGCGGCTATTCCGTTTCTCACATATTAAATGAGGCTAGATAAATGTGATGCCAAAACCTGATAAGTGTGAAATAATGATGACTGAGCAGGCCGTAACGGTGTGTTAGACAGCTATAAAGCTAAAAAGGGTTCTACTACTACAGTGTTGTTTTGTGAAGTACACAGGGAAATAATACACAACTGAATAACTGAACTTTTTTGCATTTTTACAAGCAAGAAAGGGCAGACATGTAGACATGTAGTGTGCATATGCACGCATGGATGTTGGAGCAAGATATGATTTTTTTTTGTTTGTTTTAAAAACAATTTGAAGACAAGGAGATTGTATTAAAGTGCCTAAGATAGTGCTGTTAAATAAATTAAAAAGAAAAGGAGGAAAAGAGAGAAAAGTTTAAATTAAGAGAGAAGCAAGAAGACGAGTTGAGCTAGACAGCAAGGGAGAGACAAAAGGGCTGTCGAAGATGAACGCGCCGATATCACTTGAAAGAAAAACAAGATGGTGAAGAAAGTAAAAAGAAAAAGAGAGCAGGAGAAAACCCTAGAAGGCTGATTATGCAGCATCTCCTTCCCACGCAGTCTGCCTACGCTCCCTCTCTCCGCCTCCCCCTCCTCCTCCTCATCTTCCTCCTCGTCCTCCTCTCCTCGTTCAGGATTCTGCTCTCTCCATTCCTCCCTCCCTTTCCTGTGTCAGCTGCGTCATCCAGCTCTTCATTGTGTGCGTGCCCCCACCCTCCTCCCACCTCCCTCGGGATGAAGCAGAACTCTCCGCTGCTTAGCTTTGTTATTACATGCAGACTGAAGCTTTTGGGCTATATGCTACAGCGGCTACACTTCACCATCGGTTGAAGGACAAAAACACACCCACACACATTCCCACATTATTCCACACACTGGGGAGTTATCATATATTTATCAGCCAGCCTGTAAAATCCCTTTAATTGTAGTTATGTGTTTCATTAAAGCTTGGTGAAAGATCCCACCCAGACTTTTGGAAACTCAAGGATTTCATTGTCATCTTTGTCATCATAAGTTGCTTGACAGAAACATTATTTATGAGTCCAAGGGCAACAGGACTTGGTTGAAGATACTTGAGGTACAGTGTCTTCAACCAACCCTAATCCTAATGCCTAACCTTTCAGTAGGGGTGTGCAATGTGGACAAAAAGTGATAACTAGATATTTTCTGGCATATTGTTGATGATGACAATTAGACAATATTTGGCATCTTTCAAAAATGTGTTTGTAAAAATATGTGTGTGTGTGTGTGAACAAGTGCATAACAGCAGAGCAGAGCAAAGTGCAGCGGTCAACAATAAGCCCTTAATTTAGCAGTAATCTACAGTGTAAGTTACAGTGGCCGGTGAATAGAGACTGCAGCTTCAAGACTAAAGCAGAGAATGTGCATGTGTTTCTGAGAATGTGCATGTTGCCAATTGTTGAAGAAAGAGTTAAGGGGGTTAGCCCTGAAGATAGCATCGCCTTCTGTCATTGCTGTGTGTAATGGCTTTGATTCTGTGTGTAGCGGTGTTTGAACTGAAATGTGTGTTTGTGCAGGTACCTTGTCTGGTCCAAGCCTGTCGTGGACAGCTGACTAACTAAGATTTTCATATCCTTCATATTCCGTACGGTGGTTTGTTTGTGGTCTTGAACGACTGATATTCAATATCGTTTGGAGATCAATAGCGATTCAATCTAACGACGTAGTCTGCGAGGCTGCTGGTGTCAGTGTTTTATCATCTGGCGCTGTTAATTCACTCATTTTTAACTTCAGTCAGGTTTTTGGGCAGAAGCTTGTTTAACAAGCTTGACTGCGCAGAAGAGTTTTAGTGTGACGTAGCCTACTCAAAAATGTCTGTTTAAACATCGTTAAAACAACAATTAAGATATTATTGTAGACAATACGTATCAGACACCCCTACCTTAAAGATACTTGAATTATCTTTAACCAAGTCCCGTTGCCCTTGATTTTAACCTTCCTTGGATAACAATGACCTGGATGACTGAGAATTTTCACAGATAAATATTTATAAGGTAGTGTGAATGATTTGCATAAAATAGCATAAATGTGTTGTTGGGGGTCCTGTGTGTGGTCAGTGTGATTACAGCTAAAGAAGGAAACTTCTCTATCTCAATCTTGGAGATTCTCCATCTTGTTGTTGTTAACCTGTCACACACAGGTTCTTGAGTGCCCAGCCAGCATTCAGACAACCTCAGTGAGCATGCTGATCGCGCCAGTCCTCCTTAAGACCACATCTGGGGAGTGACGTGGGTCAGCGCTTAGGTGAAGTTAAGAGGAGTGTGACTCATGTCATCTTGAGACATGCAATCCAAAACATCACAACACCGATGTCAACACTACCACAGGGACGTGTCTGGAGGGTTATGACTCAAATTATCCTCCTCATCACAATACCAATACTTTTCCAGGTCACACAGGGCCTGAGGAACTGAGGAACTGAGAAACACGTTAACATGTTAAAGAGGTCACATTATGCTCATTTTCAGGTTCATAATCTTATTTAGGGGTTGTACCAAAACAGGTTTACATGGTTTCATTTCCAAAAAAAACACTGTATTTTTTAACCTACTGCACATTGCTGTAGCTCCTCTTTTCACCCTGTGGGTTGAATGCTCCGTTTTAGCTAACAGAGGAGATAGCTCACCTCTACAAGATCTTGCTAAGAGACCTAGCTAAGGACTATCAATCAATCAAAGAATCAGTCAATCTTTATTTATAGCACTTTTCATTCAAATACATGTAACACAAAGTGCTTCACACTATAGAACAATTTAAAAATAGTTAAAATACTAAAAAAAATAAAATAAAGAGCAGGTCAAGCCCAAAATCAATCCCTGCCACACCCAAAATACAGCTCAGTTAAAAGCTTGGTTAAATAGGTATGTCTTTAGTTTGCCTTTAAACATGTCCAGAGTTCCTGCTGCTCTCAGCTCAACAGGAAGGGTGTTCCACAAACGTGGGCCATAACATTGAAAGGATGCCTGACCGTAGGTTTTACTTAAGGCTTTAGGAATAATTAGAAAGCCACTACCAGAGGACCTGAGGGTTCTAGTAGGTTCATAAGGTAAAAGCAAATCTGATAAGTATTCTGGACCAATACCGTTAAGTGCCTTACAAAGTAGTAAAAGGATCTTAAAACCAATTCTAAAATTAACTTGATGCCAATGCAGAGACTTTAGGATTGGGGTAATGTGTGTTTTCTTTCTGGTCTTAGTCAAAACACGTGCAGTAGCGTTTTGAAGCAGCTGCAATTTAGAGATTTTGTTTTTCGGAAGACCAGAAAGCAGAGCATTACAGTAATTTTCATTTCATTTTTTCAAGTTTCTCCATCTGAAATTCAGAACCAATGACCAATCCTTCTGTTTTGTCCTGATTGAGATGCAGAAAATGTTCTGCCATCCATGACTGTATGTTTAGGTAACAATTAAAAAGAGAGTCTACTGATCCCAGGTCATCAGCATAACTGTGAAAATTGATGCAGTGGCTTTTGATGACGTCTCCAAGCGGCAGCATGCACAGATTAAAAAGGGTCGAGATTCATTAATACACAAAAAAATTCTCTATCAGTGAGATATGATCGGAACCACAGTACCTGAGAGGCCAATCAGCTCGTGCAGTCTGTTTAGAAGAACTGAGTGATCTACTGTATCAAAAGCTGCACTTAGATCAAGTAGCATTAATATTGATGTTTTTTTCATATCCATGTTCCATCTAAGATCATGCTACCAATGCTGTCTCAGTACTGTGATTGGTTCCAAAACCAGACTGGTATTTATCATAAATATTTTGGGAGTTAATAAAATCGTTCAGCTGATTAAAAACAACTCTTCTAAATTTTACTTTGGAATGGCAGATTGGATACCGGTATGTACTTATTGAGTACCGTAACATCTAAATTATTCTTCTTCAGAAGGGGCTTCACCATAGCAGTTTTAAAGGCAGAAGGGAAAACACCTATCTGTAGAGAATAGTTCACGATGGTCAGTAGATACTCACTAAAAAAGGCATAATGTGTTTTAAAAAGAGAAGTGGAGATGGGATCTAACAGGCAAGTTGTTGGTTTCAGTAGAGTAAAAATTTTACAAAGCATGCCAGCGTCAACCAGGTCAAAACTATGCACTGTATCCCCGGATGTAGATATAGGACCCACTTACTATTAAAATGTACCTGCTGATGCAGTGAAATATTTGACCTAATAGAGTCTATTTTACTTCTGTAAAGTGGAGTGCAAAGTCTTCACATTTGGAGTTTGTTGACATGCTGCTAGGTTTTGTTAAAACAGGGTTAATTAAGCAACCAATTGTTGAGAAGAGGACTTTAGGGTTGTTCTGGTTGTCTGCAATGACTTTGGAGAAGTGTGCATGTCTTGCGTCTCTAGCTGCCTTATTATATGCTTTCAACTGTTTTTGAAAAATTTGGTAATTTACTGTTTTTGTTCTTTCTCCATCGTCTTTCTGCTATTCTGCATTTTCTTCTTAATTGTTTGGTTTTCTCAGTTCTCCAGGGAGATGTAGATTTAATCGGTACCTTTTTCAGTTTCAGAGGTGCTCTAAGTCAAGGGTTGACCTAAGTTTACTGTTAAAACTATCTACAATAAAATCACAGGAGGAAGGGAATATATCGGCAGGAATATCATAATAAATTAATAAAATTAGTTGTCACAGAAGTAAGATAGCGTTTCCTCACAGTTCGATCTTGAATATCTTGTTTTATAGAATCATTTATGATAAAAAATACACAGAAGTGATCAGACAGACCGTACATCCACAACAGAGGAAACGTGAGCCGACAAGCCATAGGTTATTACTAGGTCCAAAATGTGGCCTCTGTTGTGCGTAGGTTCTGTAACGTGCTGGATAAAATTCATACAGTTCAACAAGTTTAAAAATTCCCCAGCATAAAAGTCTGTAGTATTGTCAATGTGCAAGTTAGAATCGCCTAAAATAATTACTGTTAAAATTTGTGTGGATGATTGAGAGTAAATCGGAAAAATATGAGATAAAAGATGGACGTCGTTTGGGAGGCCTATAAAGTACCATACACAGTATTGGAGGGTTGCTAAGATTAAGTGCGTGATATTCAAAGGATGTGTATTCACCAAAAGCAGTATCCTTAAAAACAAAGGTTGTTTACAGGATGGTTGCTGTTCCCCCACCCTTCTTGTCTTTCCTAGTGGAGTATGCAAAGTGGTAGTTTGGTGGTGAGGCCTCAATAAGTGTGGCTGGGCCATCTGTGTTAAGCCATGTCTCGGTTAAAAACATAAAATCAATATTATTATCTAAGAACAAATCATTAACAAGAAAGGTCTTATTTAAAAGAGATCTGACATTTAAAAGTGCCATACTTAGAGTCACTGGAGGAGCATATGGTTATTCATGTGTGTACAAGGTTCTGAGGTTATAAAAGTTTGTACCATGGTAACGTCTGACGTACGTCCTTATTGTGACGATGACAGGTATAATGGAAGAGCCTGCATTTTGTGGGCAGGACGCCCTGTGCACAGTTTATATGGGTGAACTGGAGTGGTGTAATGGCAGATGAGGCCAGCAGGTGGCTGTAGGCGGAGTAACTGTACTCTGAGCTGGCAGTGTTAGACACGAGGATGATTACAGTGAGGGGGTGGGTGATGTAAATAGTCATTCACGTGGAGCAGACTAGCCAATCAGAAGCAGATTAGGGTGGGTCCTGAAAAGCTGGTTAACACGGCTTCGGTTCAGCTTTATATCCCAGTTTAACAACATGAACTGGGGCAAAAGTTTCAGAGCGGTGAGTTATTAATGTGTAACAAATGTATCTTTCATCAATAACGTTTTAACTGAGCTCTGTCTCTACATGCACAGTAACAACTTTATGTCCATTGACTGCCTAGAGGGTAGCTAGTGTTTGGAAGGGAGTGGAGGTGTGTGCTGCAGCTCAGTGTGTTTTTCCATCTGTGTTTTTGAGGGAGTGTGAGTGGAACCAGCCGCTTGCCAAGCATTATGACGTGTGTTTTGCTGTGACGTCACAGAGAACAAAAGAAATAGGCTTGACTACAAACAAGCTTTTTTTCAGGCAGTTCAGAGCAGTGTTTTCTGTGGGAGATGGGAACTCCCTTTGGGGGTGGACTTTGGGCTTTTTCACTTTGCAAATGTATGGACAAAAAAGGTATATAACAAATAAAGGAGAGGGAAAAAGCCAAAAAGCAAAATATGACCTCTTTAAGCAAGAAGTGTTTACCATGTTCACTATTAGCATGTTAGCAGACCCAACAAAGTATAAGTTTCATAGCACAATCTTTACCTCACATGAGGCTGATTTATTTCTGAAAATGGAAAAGCTTACTCAGATAAACATTACATCGAAGTGGTGTAATTGGCCTCAGTCTTCTGTCCACTGTCAGATGCTGGTTGCACATGAAATGGAAACTTACCACAAGGGTATTATGCAGTACAGAGTGTTTTGAAATTCACCATATCGCCTTTTAGCCAAACAAAGGTAAGTAGTACTCCAAACAAGTTGTCATAAAAAATGAATTGCTGGTAACAAGTGGAAAGCAAGAGAGGAGAACAATCTGTGGACAGCTTCAACTACAAAAGCTCTTTTTCACACCAACATAGCATGTCTTCATTTGAGCTGTGTGACAATTAAGTGACAAAGTGGTGATTGATGATTCATTTCTAAAGCAGAGGCGTATCGCTAATGTTGGGAGACGCAGCAGCAAATTTGCAAAGTCTTATAAGAAAACAGGAAATAACTTCCCATTATGGCAATCAAACCAAAAGGAAAAAAAATCTGTTTTCTGGAAACTTTGCTCATTTAATCGGAGCTAACAAGTGTTCTTGGAAGAAAAAGAGTGTTAGGTGCCCCCTTCCTCTTTTTTTTGCCTCCCTCATCTCTTCTAACAACCCCACCTCCTTCACAGTGTGATTCTCAGCTGTGGGTTTACTGATTAGCCTGATCCATAAATAAGTAATCAAAGTGAGAGCAGCGACATTCTGCTTGCTCTTATTATCAGCCTGCTCTATCCTCCACACACATCACAAGCGCACACACACAACACCTCTTACCCCTTTCTATATTGTATTTTAGAACTATTGGGGATAATGGAGAGATAGAACTTGATTTCCTGCTCTGACAAAATTTACAGACAAAATAACAAAGCGATTTAGAGGAATGGGAAAAGAGTGTGTGTGTGTGTGTGTGTGTGTGTGTGTGTGTGTGTGTGTGCGTGTGTGCATGCGTGCAGTGTGTGTCTGTGAGGGTGGGTGGATGTGTGAAGGGCGGGAAGGCAGAGGGACAGTGAGATGGAAAAAAGGTAAGAAAGGGAAACATAACAGTCAGTGCGAGTGTGACTAAACTGACTGCAGCAGAATGACTCACCCTGTTGCTATGGCAACCTAAAGACACGCTCTCCTCAAATGTGAGATTTCAATTGCTAGTGAAGCGGTGGCTAAAGGGGGAGAAAATGTGGGCTACATTCCCAGAAATCACAGAGGGAAAAGGGGGATGCAGAGGGCAGGGTATGGTTGCCTCTATATCAAAAAAGGTGTAAACAAAAACAAAGACAAAATGCTCAGCTACAAGCACACCTCTCTCTCACTCTCTTTCTCTCTCTCTCTCTCTCTCTCTCTCATTCTCTCCGTGTCTCAGCACTGCAGTATGAAACCCAGCGGCTGCTTCTTCTCCAATGTAGTGGACTGATGTGTGTGGGTGTTAAGCTTGAATGCCCTTGGTAAGTAAAACCTATGTAGGATAAAGTCTGGCTTCCCACCACAAACCTAAAACCCCTTTAGAATTCATTATAAGTCAAAGTTTTGATTGTTCCGGTTGTTCATATGGTCTTCCTGTAATAGCCTATGAAACAACTAGAAATCCTCCAATGATACTATTTCTATTCATTTTCAGTGATACACAAGTGAATCTAACTCAGTAAACCTGAAAATCCTGCAGAATAATAATAGATAAAGATGAAAAACCTTTCATTTCTCACTTGACTGTCAGTAAACATGATTGGACGATGTTGTGTTTCTGTTTTGTATCTGTGTTGACAGAAACTCCCTCATTGAAAGCGAGTGAATAGTGAATAGGGGTGTAGTGATAATAATGAATATCGAACAAAAGATGAACTTCTATCATCACAGACAGCAGAAGTGCTGAGTTAAGGGACTGTACAAAAATCACTGAGGCAGAAAGGGTTATTCAATCTCTCCAGTATTATTAATGTTTTATTTTACCATTGTAAAAAAAGAAAGACAGAAAGAAAGAAAATGCAACACCCTCCCCTCATATCTAAAATACAGTGTTATCTAATTTAAACCTTAATATATTTATGGGCTAATAATTTTCACAATAGCCATCAATGCACAAAAGGAAAAGTGGAATCTCCAAATTTATGGCAAACATAATGAAATATATGACATATAGGCCACTTTATATGACACATTTAACTTTATTTTTAACATGTTGTTATGTTGCAGAGGAAGGTGAATAGGGAAACGATTGAAAGATGTCATTTAGTTTCATGAGAAAAATAAATAAAGATAGTTGAGATAGCTGTCCTCTGCATATGGCAAATCACACCTTTATACACTAGTAACACCACTTGTGACTATTATTAATCCTGAAGGGAATGCTGAGACCTCCAAAAAAAGTCACATTCCCTCCCCTTGGCAAAAAGAAGACACACAAAACCCTCCCCCTTTTTTGAACTCCCCTCCCCCCTAACAATTTGTGTACAGCCCCTAAGATGCCATGATTTGTGTTCTCACTTCAAATTGGGAGAGGAAGTAATCTAATTTCCCACCACACTATACACAAGACTCTGGTCTGACGTACTTAACCTACAGTTAATTGGCAATAGAAAATGAATCAGACCATTCCCCTCTCCATGTCCTACTGTTCTGGAGGTGGGAGAAACACACAAAGCACAAGTGAGGAGAGAAAAGAATGATGGACCTCATGTTTAATTTAATTGGGTCCTGTGTGGACACAGTCATAGTTCAAGGCAGCTCATTAAGCCCCACTATGGAAAAATAAATGTTCCACTTCAAAGACTAACACAATAAAACAAAAAAAGACAAAATTTCCCCTGTGTCCCAAAAGATGGGTTTGACTTCAAGTGAAGTCAATTATATACTATAGTGTAGCCAGACAAATATGTAATAAAAGGAAATAAAAAGATAATTGTCTTAAACTTCTGACTGCCAGGCACAGCAACACGCTGACCGAGTCTGCGATTGAGGAGGCTTGATTATAAATGGCTCCAAGAGCCTGTTACACTGTGGCTTTTGTCACCTCATTTGACTCACCAAGAAGTCACCGCAATAAGAGTGGGAAAGATGAAAAAAAAAAGTTGTTTCATAAGAATAACACAGCTATTACAGTAGAGAAGGGCTTACTGCTTACTGATGCTGCTGTGCTCACATCTCTAAAGATTACAGTGAATGTGTATATAATTCACTCTAAACCTGAAACAGAATTGTTCCGTTGTCATGCTGAAATTCACGCAGACTATGCAAAAGATAATCACTTCTGCATTTAGAAATTGTTATCACCATAGATTAAATACAATTTGCATCTGAGTCTACACAAATGAATGGCAGATCAAGCATTTTGATTCATGAATGATAAAAAAAAATGTGTTTATAAACGGATGTCTGCATCTGAATGTGTGCTTAAGAGTATACGTGTGCACATGTGTGTGTGTGTGTGTGTGTGTGTGTGTGTGTGTGTGTGTGTGTAGCGTGCATTGGCTTGCTAGAGGGCTGACACCGACACCATGCTGCAATTAGCCAAACAAGAGATAATGACATATTGGGAGCTGCTGGCACCTTCTGTTAGTCAGCCTGCAGATCTTCAGGCCGTTGCTGCTGACACAACTACAGTATCATCCTGAACAGCAACACTGTTTCACACCAAAGCAGGTCACGCTTTAAGAAAACAAAGCACTGCATCACTGGGTAAATTAAAGTGTTTCACGTATTACTTTTCTCAAACTATTTAATATAATGTATGCTGGGAAGATACTATGTAACAACTTCTTTTATGGGTTTGTTATCTTCAAATGATTTCCACCTAAGTACTTTGATACTAATCATAGGGAACTTAGAAACAGGATTCAATTGTTGCACTGATAATTAATGGATTCATATAACTGCATGAACAGAGAGTCTTTCAGTCATTGCATAGCAGGTCTGCTAAACATGCAAAAACTTGAAATTTGCCTGCAGGCAAGCATACAAATCCACATATATGAAAAAAAAACATTCAACTATCCATCGTCAACCGCTTGTCCTGGTCCAGTTTTGTGGGAGGGCTAGAGCCAATCCCAGCTGACATCAGGTGAAAGGCGGGGTACAATCTGGACAGATCGCCAGTCCATCGCAGAGCCATACATAGACAAACAACCAGTCACACTCACACCTAAGGACAATTTAGGGTCACCAATTAACCTAGTCCACATGTCTTTGGACGGTGGGAGGAAGCCAGAGCACCTGGAGAGAACTCATGTGGACATAGGGAGAACATGCAAACTCCACACAGATAGACCCGGGTTCGAACCCTGGACCTTCTTGCTGTTAGGCGACAGTGCTAACCACTGCACCACCACGCACCCTGAAAAAAAACAAAAAACTTTCCCAATAATTCATGAATAATAAATGTTTACAATTACTTTAATGAAATTAATTCCTATGAATAGTAGCAAATCGCATCATTCTTTTTTTGACGGCGGTAAACTAGCATAATCTTATTTACAGCCAACATACACAGCAGCTTAATTCTAAGATCTTGGCTCCACCTCTTCCATCTCAGCCATTTATTTTACATATTTAAGATACTCTTAATTTATGTAGAACAAAGTGACATATGCTCAGAACTGACAAAGGAACGCAAAACATTTAATCATACTTCCACAACACAATAACTGTACTTGGGCAGGAATGTAATTGGAGCCATCATTTGTTGCTTTTGTTTATGTCTATCGCATGCGATAATAAATTTGTATAAGTAATAATAAATCATAAAGAGTTATTATGCACAATTATAATTGCAACAAAGCCATAGTTATGCTCAAACTTGATGTTAAAATGTTATTGTCCTCCTGAACTAAATAAATTGTTTTGTTAGTAATAGACCAATTGTGTTCACTTTTAGTCAAGTCCATACTGAGATCTGTTGTCTCAATCCAAAGTCTCTATGCCCCTCCTCTGCCATTACCATCTCATTACCCTCCAGGGTTAGGCCCTATATAGCGCATGCTCACCTGGGGTTAAATTACATCATTCTCCCCAGAGAAGGGCCCATCCTCATCCTTGTCATCCTCCTCGTCCTCACAACACAATAAACATCTTTTGTTTTTTGTTGTTTTTATAATGAACAACTCAGCAGCAGGGACAAAGACAACACATCAACCCTCTGACAGCTTGTTAGCAGACAGGAAACAAGCCCACAGATCTACAAAGGACACACTGACAAACGCTGTGTATAAGTGTGTGTGTGTGTGTGTGTGTGTGTGTTTGTGTCTTGCGGGCAACAGGGGTCATTATGGAGTGTCTCTCTTTCACGCATTTCAATCAGTCCACTCATGACACACACAACGAAATGGAGCTTGTCTGTCTTAATAATGGTCTGGTGCAAACAGTTGGCACTCATTCAGATTCACACTCCCAACTAGTATGAATATTAAGTTCGTCATTTATGAATATCAAAATACTTTTTGAACTCAGGATAATGTGACATGAAACTGCAACTTTACAGACCTCCATTCCCTGCATAAAGAATGATTTGAAAATTACTTGACACTCGGCCTCAAAATGACATTTTGTAGAGACTTTTTGGTACGGGTACCTAAATATTAAACAATGATCAGTCAGTTGCCAATGTCACCATGTCACCAAAAGACACACACTACGTAATAAAAACTTAATATAAAATACTAGCTGGGCTTTCAATATGGTTAAAATGGCCTTCAGCCCAGAAGAAAAAAGGCAAGGATTCACACAAAAGGAGAGGGTTTTATAATAGATGGTTTCATACAGGTTGTATTCTCTGTCACTATAATATTCTGCTTGTCCTTGGTAGGCTTTCTCCTGTTCAGATTATGTATCGTCCAGGAGACGAAGATGGCCTACATGTACTTCCTTTTGCCAGAAATACTGAATAGACCAGCCCACTACACACAGCAACCTCTCTGTGAGAGCAGTGAGTAATGTTTGGTGATGGAGATGGAGACCTTTCGTTTTGTAACAGCTCACAGAGCACGAGTGATGCCAGCTGAGCCACAGGGGCATGAGGTAGGTAGCGGTGAGTGACTGCGTGTGTGTGTGTTTGTGTGTGTGTGTATGTGTGTGTGTGAGTGGGGAGCTTTTTTATAAGCCAACCGCGTGAAGTAGTATGTGTGTGCAAGTGGGCACAAGTGTGGAAGGTGTGAGTGTAGTGTAGTGTGTGATGCGTGGGAGGTGCATGTGTATGCTTTAATGTACTGTGGGTGGGGACGCACACACTGGGAAATATTGCTTTCTTTGTGCTGTTGTCACATGTACAGTCCATGTTTGTGTGACTTTGTTATCGCCCCGCTTTATTTCTTCCCTGTAATCATCAATATCCATTATTTCCAGAAATGAGTTTTCTTCCTTTTTCCTGCGACTAAGAGCTCTTCTACCCACTCTCCATTCTCCAACGTTAAACAGCTCATCTTACTCCACCACCTCCACCACTGCAGTTACATAAAAAGACATTAAAAGGGGCAATAATCTGTGACTTTAAACAAGTTCAACAATGAACACAAAATGTTTTCAGCAAGGATTTTGGACTTATGGCTGGTGCATGTTGTGCTGAGGCCTACAAGGTTTAGAGATTCTTTAGTTTGGTAAATCTTGTGACCTGACCATTTTAGAAACTGTACCGTATCACAAAGCCTTTCTACATCCTGTTTAGATCTTCCAAAATTGCATGATGCCAACAATTACAGCTGTCAAGTTGTCATGTGAATATCCATGTAGTTTTGGATTCAAGAGCAAGAAGGGAGTGACAAATGGATTTAATGATTATGTATTTCAACAGTATTAATTTTGTATAAAAAAAGAATCTACAACAGTGTTTATTCATTTCAATACATAGTACATATTTATTCAATACTAATTGTAGCTTAACATATTCAGGGTTTTTGAGGCTGATACACTTTGTGATCCAAGATGGCTGCTCTGAGTATCAACAGTAAGTGAAAGCTGTAATTTATACTGTTTATTAGCACTTCTGTGTACTTGTCTCATAGAAATGTTCTTACACAAAGTGCTATCCAACTGCTGTCTGTGGATGTGCTGCTACAGTTTTTAGTATGAGTAAATACCGCACAATGCATTTTTTCATCAACCGGCGTAACAATAGCTAACCTGGCTAGCAATGGCTGGTGAAGCGAGGTTTTCCGACTTGTTAACTGGAACACCGTCATCTCGGGTGTGACGTGATTCCCAGCTCTAACCTCCGACTACTGAGGTAAGTGGAAAGCACCATAAATGTGCAAGCATGCATTTTAGTGGGCTACTGCAATTTCTTACTACACACAGACGCGGACACAACACCAATATTGCCAGCACCAATATACCTGCAACCAAGGACCGCGGAACAGGTCAGGCTAGTAAGGCCGCATCCCTACCTACTTTTGATTATCAAACATGTAAAATAACTAAAAAAGATGTCAATAAAATTAAATTCTTCAAGAATCCTCCAATCTAAACATGTATTGCTGATTGTGTCAGGTGATATAAACTCAACTTTTCCCACAGCCATCTGGCATTACTTGTGACCGCTTCTTTGTTAGCTTAACGGTTTTACTGACAATGAAACGAAAGAGATTTTTTTGGCACAATGACAGCAAAAGTTGAAGGATCTGCAATTGCAGTCACTTAACCCTACGTTGACCATGAACCCCCTTGGGAAGCTTCAGAAGAAAGTTCGGCTGCTCCACCTAGCTGGTCTGCCGCTGTATGAGACAGTGACAGACATGGATGTCATGCTACTGCCTCGGTTGCCCAACGTGCCACACTGTGTCTGGTGCATCTCATTCAGCCAGCAAATTCTCCAATCGGTGTTCATCTGCCTTGGCTCCAGCTGACATTGGCCACTCTGCCTGTTCTGTCGCTGTCATTGACCCAGACCCATGAACCAGAGAGGACTAAATAGCTTGATGTGCACCCACACACATAGGGATTTTCTGACCACAGTGGATGCTTTGAGGATAGCCAGGGACTTCATACAGCATAATGACAGACGGAGACGACATTTAGCCTATGCATATTTAGAGCAGGGGTGAGTTTCACGTTTCTTTTTAAACTATTTTTATAGTCAATATTGTACAATGTTAGCTGTAATATAACGACTGTAAGTAGAAATAAATCCGGGGCATTTCAAATGCGTTCCGTGGTCAGTGCCTGCGAGCATATGAAGTGAGTGATTCCACATGGGGTCCTGATCACAAACTTGAGAACCTTTGCTGTAAAGGCTCGAGGTTAAGGCTGTTACTTTACTAAGAGTTGTGGAGTATCAATTAAAATTATATCCTTTCTTATATCAACAGTAACACTGTGAGGCTTTCATCTGTAATCCAGTGAACATATTAAGACTTTAAGAGGTGCATTAATACTGCATAGACTCCAGCATGGTGCTTCGACTCATTGTTAGTCGCCTCTAATGTTCATATTTACACTGAGCGGGGTAATTAATTCTGAAGACCCATCTGCCCTTTTGCTTGTTTAAATATTTATGCAGCAGTCAGTGCTTTTTCAGTAACCATTTATTCCCATCCACTGTCGCCGGTTTTGCCTGGCACTGTAAGCAGCTACCATACACAGCAGAGAGATTGATCTAATTCTCTGTAATAATTCATAGTTTTTAATGACCAAAGAGAAGGAGGCAAAGGGAGCCCGTTAATCAGCTTGTCAAACATTAATCTGCAACCAGAAAGCCAGCAGCAATTGCAAATGTAAAATCATGTCGGCAGTGACAGCCACCAATAGTAGTATCAGTCTGCGCATTCTTGATTCATAATTGTTACTCTTTTCATTTCTGAATGATTCGTTTTCTCCCCAAATGCAATGAATCAAAGACACATGGCGCTCAATTCCGAAAGACAGAATGAAAACTTTCCCTCCTCCGTTTTGTTTTATTTATCTGTTTCTGACAGCTTTTAACATCACTTCTATCATTTGTTGCCATGGTAACTGCCGCCAGCATGAGCATCAGCTCTTGTGGAGTCGAGAGTCTTTAAAGGGCTAGCTCACAGGGAGAGACGCTGGGAAGTTGGAAGAGATGGTTCTGAGATGGTTTTTAACTAGACAATTGTGAATGTCTCCTTCCAGTGTGCAGATGTTGGCGCTTTAAGTCACCTGTTGTTTCTTTGGGCAGCTGATGCACCGTGTGGCATCTGGAAACTTTTAATAAAATCCTGCACATGTAACGAAATCTGTATGCTCGTGTTTATTTCTCACTAGGTCAGTGTTTTAGAAAGGACCTCAACGACCTCAACGACTCAACACAGAGTGGTTTCATATTTCTCCTGTTTGAGCCATGGGATGCCGCGCCATAGTCTGCCCCAGTTTGCTGGGTGTGATCTCTGCGTGAGGTTTGATGAAGACAGGTCTGACAGCAATTTGCTCTGCGCTGCCAGTGAATCCATTTCAACAAAACAGGCAAGGCAAACACATAAGATGATGATGATGATGATGAACGGCTGGAAACAAATACGCCTCACTTCAACACAATACAGGCTACAACAAAACAGGAGGCTTAATGCAAATGATAAAACAAAAGCTTGTTTTTAACCACTAATTGTATTCGCCAGAAAACAACAACAAAAAAATACTAAAGGCGGTGTTGCATTTCATCTCCGATCTAATCTGCACGTCATTTACTGGAGCACTTTCTCTCAGGCCTGTATGCTGAATAGCTGCTTTAGAGGCAAACAGGAGAATTATTATGTTGCATGGTGTTGTTGTATCAAGAAACTCTCTGCTGGGTCATATTCGAGCTTCCGGGAACAATGGACACTATTTTTGGTGTGTAACACTTTACACGCTCTTCTCAGAAACTGGTCAAATAACTGTAATAATGCAGTATTTTCCATCAGACATGGTGGATGTGTTTTTCTAAAGGATGACATTATCTTTTTTTTTTGTCAACTAAGCAGCTATTATTTTTTTCTATTATACCTGCTGCGTACTCGAAAGGAAAACGGATTTCATAATGTACTGACACATAACTGACCACTTAAATCGTGCAACATAAGTGAGAATGAAGCCAAGAGACAGACTGGCAAACACCTGTTTCACACATGTGACTCATATCCAGATTGCACCTAGAGCCGATATTGCTAGACTTTGATTCCCAAGCATGTGAAGCCCTGCCAGTTATGTATGCTGCATTGTTTCTGACCGTCTCCAGAGGGGACTGTATCTTAAATACACGGAAGCATATACACCTTGTTTATGTTTGATCACCCAGTATTGATTTACAAAGAGGATGTTAAGTGTGTCATGAGAGAACTGTACCTTACAGCAGGTCTGAGCTACTGAGGTCCTCTGGGATGCGCTACTCTCTGTTCCCAGTTGTCTCAAGAGCTTGTAAATGTTATAACTTCAAACAGATCCAAATTGGTTGAGATGTATCTGAAACGAGAAGTATAGATGGATTATTTTATTCTCAATTTGACTCACGATACTGTTAAAACTCGCTGCAAAGCACCTCAGAATCTCTACATTTCATATATCATGTCAGTGGTGTTGATTCAAATTGAAAGTTTGTATTGTTTTTGAGCAATTATTTGACGAAGTGTCTTTCACTGCTGGAAAGAGTCTATTTGTGATCACTGTTCTTCTCTAATACACTACCTGTGTCTGTTAAATATCCCTATGACTTTTGCCACATGACATCATTTTGCAGTGTCTGCGATGCTGCGCCAGCTATCCAGGATGCGACTACTGTAAGTAGTGGCTGCCTACAGTTAGTGAGTCATATTGAGCTGAATACCAATAACACTGTAGCAGTTCGAAATGTTGCACTGAAAAAAATCAGAGACCCATTTAGTTATGTCAACTTACTTCTTTTCAACTCAAATAGCTCTGACAAGTTTTGGATTTTGAACGCAACTGTATGAGTTTTAGGAAGTTAAACTTGCATTAATTCATTGTGTTGACCATTTGACACTTTTGTCGTGTTGATTGAACTTACATATGTAAGTATCAGTTGAAAAAAAAGGCGAGAGTGCGAGGATTGGAACAAGAGAAAAAAATGCCTAGGTGCTGCATCTATGGAGTTTGAGAAAACATATACATAATCAACTAATTATTAGGGTTTAGCAAGTACTCGGTTGACACGAGTATCCGGTACAGATACTTTAGTGTCATCAGAGTAAAATGTGTCAATATCTGTTTTGTTATAAACTATAAATATAGGAACCTTTAAAAAAAACTAAAACATTGCTCTGATGCTGTTCTGTAAATAGTTTTCCAATAAATATAGCAAGTTCTGATACCAATTTCAGGCTTAAAAAATAACCTCCAGTTAATCCCGCCCACTTATAGATTAAGTCACGCCCATTATGAGTACATAATTTGTTTAACAGATACAGATAGAGGTAGTGGTGTTAGTTCACCACCATTGGTTCAGAAAGGAGGTGACATCTCCTGCTATTTTGAACTTTGACTGTGGTGTACACAGGTGCACCAACAAACTGCCCTGCCGCAAGTCATTGAAGGTCATTGCACAGCAGTGCTGTTGTTGTGGTCTGTCTTCAAGACCCTTTATAGACATAAACTGAAACAAATATATAATTATATCAACTTTATGAACTTGAATTTATGAGTTCGAAACAAAGGCAAATCTTCAAGTTGAGTTAACTTCCATTTCCAAGTTAAACTAACTTGAAACGTCTTATATTTAGTTATCTGATATTAAAAATGTGAATATAAAGGGTGTAGAATTGTATGTTTGACAAGAGTTTTCAAGTTTCCTTGAATGGATAATGTAATATAGATAGTTCTTTTAATTCACAGGATTAAGTTCAAACAATAAATGATCATTAATTAAACAGACTGTATAACGTAACATAACATCATGAGTTGAAACAAAGCTTTTCTTAAAGTTGGGTTTACACACATTTTTAAGGCAGCAATTGAAATTATGTTTTTAAGTTGAACGACCTAGATATTTTTTACAGTGTGCAGCTTTAAATGAGGAATGACAAACACTGTATAAGTGAGTTGTCAATGCCACATAAGGCAACTTGAAGCGTGAAGACAGCAGATGGTTGCACACATCAGTCGCAATCATAAGACAGACAGGGTATGTAGACCAATATGGCTGTGGTATACACGTGATCAGGACTCAGCTGGAATTCACTATTACTAATGCAAAACTAAATTTAAAATGAATTTGATGAAATAAAAATGTTTAATGTTGGGTTGTTTGATACTGTTGTTTTCCAGTGTTATGCACAGCATCAAACAAAACTGAAAGAACCTTGTTAGAAATTAACAGTGTTAGTTTTTCATTACATTTGCCTGGGATCATTAACAATGGGAACTAGTGTTATATCAAACAGAATAACAAATCAAGACTTAAAAGTTACGATGAGACAGTTCAAGTCACACAACTACAGGCTCTCTACAGTAGTCATGTGTAGTAGATTCCTCAGCCTGATGCATTTGTGATCATTGCCCTACTCCAAACAACTTAGCAATTTGCAGAAATAACTAGAAAAAAGGGCCATGGCATGGCATTTTGAATCATGGCAATACAGTGGCAATATTAATACACTGTATAAACGCATTGCACATCAAACACACATAAACTTTTTCTCAGTATTTTTTTTCCTGCATCCACCACTCAACATTGAAAGGCAGACATTTTCATCACCCCACATGACAATAATGTGACACAGATATACATACATACATACATATATATATATATTACAACTTCTCAACAGATTTGAACTAATGGTAATTGTGTAGAATTGCTGATGCTGCTATTTAGTCCGCAAATCTGTTGAGAAGTTGTAACTTTGGATAGGCTCCATGACTTTCAACTGAGAAACTGAAAATAAAATGTGTATCTTATTATAGATCTTTTTGTTAAGTCTGGAGACACCAGGGTCATGAGAGTCTGCTATTTAACGTTGAATGAAAACACTTGAGAGCTTTTACAAGTCTTCATGAATGCAGGAGCATGAGGCGTCTGTTGAGGAGATGAACACCAGGGGTTACTCCAGCCCAATAAGGAAGAGCAGAGAGATCCGGAGCAGCACACAGACAGAGCTAAACGACAGCCACTGTGACACAGAGGGAGACCCTTAGTCACGACCGCCTCGGTGCCCTGCTCTGGTTTCAGTGTGAGAGGGGAAAAAGAGGGCTCAAGAGAGCGGAAATGTTGACATGGGAGCAGAGAGGGAGGACAGGGGCGGCGGAGTGGGAGGGGGGATTGTGAGATAGGGGGGTGGGGGGCTGTTTGTATGGGCAGCGCGTGGCCCGACATTAACCTTCCCTATTAATGAACCGCTGGAGGGACTTCACATGGGCAATGTTAAACACAGGAAGGAAGCAGGGAAGAAGAGAATGGAAGAAGAGGAGGAGGAGGAAAGTTGTGTGCAGAGGGACAGAGGGGGTGATTCTATCCGGCCTTGTCACTTTTCCTGCCCTCATTGCCGGTTCAATCAGTAACACACATTAGGAGTAAATTGAGTGGATAGATGATGCAGCTGCTTTCAGCCAGTCTGGGGCAGAGAGAGCAATTACCACTGCTGGGCCCTGTTTAGCCGTGTGACGTACACACCAACACTAAGACTTGAGGTAGCGCAGTGGGTGGATTGTAATGGGGTGGGAGTATTTTTTTCTCCTCTACCGATTTGTGTGATAGCAATAAAACAGGTGCTTTCGTTCTCTCTCTGCACAAAGATATAGACTTGATGGCTTCTATGAGCGCAAGAGTTCAAGTTATTTCACCTGTAAAATGAAGAACTGAAGGGAAAATCCCTAGGTATCTTTCAAGGAGGAAAATTTATATAAAATATAAAGATACAAGCAACACCTGAACAAACAGAAGATTATTCTCACTGTCAGCCACCAGGAAGTGAATTAACATGTTGGTGTGACACAAAAACCAAAAGAAGAAAACATGTGACTCATCCTCAAGGTCTAATGGTCATGCTGTAATTGCTTTAGCTCCTCATTATCACTGACACTGACATGCCAGCTGTCATTCCTCAGGGCAGACACAGTGACAGGAATCACTTATGTGTCTAGAAGACGACAGAGGTATCGGGGAGACAACAAGTACACTAAATGTACGACTGTACTGATTCCCAAAAGGCTAATGACCTTTATACTAAGTGAGGGCATATGGTGACTTCAGGAGGCGAAACACTGGCAGGGGGAGAGGATGGGAGATTGATAGACAGGTGAGGGGTGCCCCCATCTGGACCTCTTGGTTAATTGCAACCACAGAGCTGTATGCAGAAAGTGCGGTATTGCAGCATGTGGCCAAGTTTGCAGTGACCACTCAGACTATATGTGGTAAAATAATATGCCTCTCATAAAGGAGAGCATAATTTCAACCTTTGGCTTAGTCAACGTTACCCACACTGGACGCTACCCCCTCCCCACCTGTGTTAACTTATAATACTGTTTGTCACAACAAAGTTTAAATAAGTATAACGCCATAACATTATGGCTAGCGTGTTAGCTAATGTTAACCTTATAGTTTACAGTTTCAGCATTGAGTTTTAGCTATCAGTAGTCCCACGGCTAATGTCAATGTTAACTCGGGTAACACAGTTGATAACTAACTGCTATTAATAGTAACGTTATATCACTTTAAGTATCCAATTCAAAGAAAAAAACAAAGAAACAAAGAAATGTTATATGGAAGTAGGTTCATACAAAATTACGTGAACAAATGCAGCTGTTTCTTTCTAGACGTCCTTTGCTGGCCTTTGCTGGTAGCTTGCTTCACTTAGGGGTGGGAGTAGCATAGCTGCAGTACCGGAGGCTGCAGTTCCAGGACCGCAATCCTAGGACCGGAACAGCAATTCCAGGACCCTTGTTTACGATACTGACAGCTAGCTGACTGGCTAGTTAGCTACCTATGTTACTCTTTACAGCCCCACGAAGCCAAATATCCTTACCACAACCACTACCTAGTGTGTGCCTAATCCTAAATTATTATATGCATGTGACCGGTTAACCCTACAGTCCCATGAGTGCGGGGGTCCTGAAACTGCAGCCTCTGGTGCTGCAGCTTCATACTTTTGGGCCTTGGTGGCCTAAAGGTTATAGCTGGTGAAAGTTGTCGGTTCAGTCTCCCAGACTGGCAGGATAAATATCATTGACACCACTGTGCCCTTTAGCCATGGCCTTAGCTTATAGGCTAGCAGAACAGACAAAGGTTGGATGGTGCAGGTTCTGGAAAAGAAAGCATTGCTCTCTGTGAAACTTGGCTCATGAATAAAGACAATGTGAAAAAAACAAATACGCTAGGTGACCATTTCACTTGTTTTGTTAAACTGTTGATATTAGATTTCATGCTGTATTATCTTTTAGATTGTGGTTGTATGGCTTTCAGAACTATTATCTATTTTTTCCTATTTCGAATCTGTCATGTTTCTCAAGCTAGAATATTGTAACTTAATGGTACATGGCTCAACTCTACATGAGTTGGAAGTTAAATAGGTGTGAAAATAAACAAATCCAACTCTCCTTTTCACAAGGTGTTATTGCTAAAAACCTGCTAACTTCCTCCACTAGATGGCAGTGGTGTTTCTGCCTGTTTTCTTAACAGGCAAATGTGCAGCTGTCAGACTGAGCTCCACACCTGCCCCGTCAGAGATGCACCTACTGTACATTAGACACAATCCACCATGGGCTTCTTCAATGCCATGTTACCAATAGTTGATGGCACACAGTAAGCTGCAGCCTAATTTAAAGATCATACATTAGTGGGTGCTCCAAAGTCCCCAGCATGCTGTATTCATTTGTATGGCTCAGCAGTGATGATCCAAACCATATGAGGAGCTGAGTGGATCTGCAGAGACCCAGTGAAGAGGCAGGCCACCCACAGCCATCACTCACTGCTCCCTTTTCGTCTTTCCTCCCCTCCTAGGTCAGGCAGCATTCCGTTGGTGCCCTGGGGAACTCAGCTGAAGGAGGCAACATCATTCAAAAAGACTCAGATACTACAGCATATGCTACCTTCATTTCCCCCCAACGATCTAAAGGGAACATTAAAAAAACAGTGATAGACAGATGGGCATACTTTGGCATTAGTGCATACCTCTCGGTGTCAGGGGGTGAATGAGTGCAGAAAGAGACGAGACGTGCAGATGTTCTGATCAAACATGATGATAGTGCAGATTAGCCTTTAGGCACCTATACTGAGTCTGGGTTTTTTTGACGACTGGATGGTGTTAAACAAACATGCCTGTCCCTCTGGTTGACAGATATTGTATATATATCCACAGTATTTCAGGTTTTTCAGTCTCACTTGCTGTGTCTGTCTGTGTTTGATCACAACTAAAAATGCGGGGGCAGACATGAATGTTCTTGATAAGCTCCAACATAGTCGTGTTTATTGAACTTGATATATTGCTCAAGGGCAGACCACCTTCACTCCCACTCCTCCCCTCGTCTCTCAGTATTATTCTAACCACAGCTGTAGCGTGAAATATCAGCAGTCATTGATAAACCCAGACAGTCAACAAAATGAGGTATGACAATGTTGGAGAGGCAAATGACTTTCATTTATCAAAGTACTTGATATCCATTTGATTTATCATAATAAGGCCAGAAACCCTGTTAAAAATACCTTGGACGTTATTGTAACCCTTTTGCTGTGGTGGTCCTCTCTTTCCTCTGAATTTACACTACAAAGAAGCACAATCTAGCTGGATGACGCGGCTTCAAAAGATTATTATTTCAACACAATAATGAGATTTAAAAAATAAGAATAGGCCACTTTTCCCACCAAAACCGCATGGAGCAGCTTATACACAGAAAACTATGATCAAACCGTCTATGATTTGTGAGAAGAATGATTACCTCTGAGCTATGCCACGTTAAAGAGGGAGATTAGACAATGCAGAACAAAACATCCGGGACACACCAGAAAAAGAAGAAAAAAACTAATCACTTGAAATGCTTATTATAAGTTCACATTTAGAGTAGATTATGCAATAAAGTATTTTCCCAAATACCTGAGAAGTTAACTCAATTAGTCTACTCAATAAGCTATGTGGGTAAGAAACTTAAAGCTTAATAATGAAAAATCTAACTCTAAATCTTTTCCAGGGCTTGATTAGCCTTTAATTAGTCTAATATGGTGTGAAAATGTTTTGTGAGGTCATGTTTGTGAGTGCCCAGCGTCTGGCGCTGGAGGGCATGGATCATTTCCCGACTCTGGAAATTGAGTCAGAGTCAAACTGTGTCCTGCCCTGGCTTATTACTGGCTGAGAGGCTCGCCCATCCCAGCAGCATAATTCCATCTGGGCTAAATATTTATACAGAGGGGGAACGACATCACTTACTCACAACACATTCATTCACATAAGGGAGAGCTACTTCCACAGTTGAGTTAGAGTGATCCGCTCTGTTTGCCAGAGGAACATCACTCCTTCTTGCTGATATTTGCTCAGATAAGCTTTCAGAACAAGGTCTTGTATTAACTAGAGTACATGATGAGCTTGTTCATTCCAGTTTTTGCTGTGATTCTCACTTTGTATCAGGTTGAGAGGAATCCTGCCAGTGGTAAGTGGACTTTTTTTGTATTCTGAAAAAGCAGGACCACAGTGTGTCATGCTTTTAAAATAATTGGATGAATCCCCTTGCAGTTATCAAAATGATGGGGTACCTTTTCCCAGAATTCATACTTATGTACTATCTAAGTTCTCTTTGTATATATACTTATTTGTTATTATACTTATTTAAATACTTAAATAATATATGTACAATTCATTTTTAATGAAAAAAAAACAACACTACATTTTTATAATTAGCCATTTATTTAATGTGTATTGACTTGGAAAAGTCCAATTGACAATAAGTCAGAATGATTTACGTATTCATATATTAGCGTATATGTCTTGAAAATAAATTAACTTGTATGATGTAAATTTGTGCAACTATCTCCAGCTGGGATGTGCTGGCTGCAGCAGAGTCAAGATCAAAGGTGTGACATGGTGCTGATGAGAGGGGTGACCAGAGAGGAGTGTTGTGCCGGTGGCCGCCTGGACACGGCGTGGTCCAACACCAGCCTGCCCATGAATGAGGTCAGCCTGCTGGGCTTCCTGGGAATTGTCTCCTGTAAACCATGCAAAGGTAAACAAACAAACCATTAGAAAAAACAAATTAGTTAAATATGCCAAGTAGAAGGAGTCAGTTACTAGAGCACAGCGGGGCGAAGTATTAGTCATTGCGTGTAAACCAAAATTTAAATGCTATACAGCTGCTTTAAACATACATTTAAGTTCAGTCGCAATTGTGAATAAATATCATTAAAATATTTCACTGGATTTGGATTGCTACTGTCAGTCATAGTTTTAAGGTAAGTACTGGAAGCTTAAATCACTACTTAGATATCATGTGCAGACTTTAAATCACATTAACAAAATTGGCTATTCCGTTTCTCAAAATAACTCTCTGTGGAGAGTTAGTGAAAGTTGATTCAAACCACATCATCTGTGAATCAAGATATTTACACTACGAGTTCCCGCTCCAGCTTTCTAACAAAATGCAGACGTGGATGGAGGAGAGGCGTTCCACATAACTCCACCCGGCTGTCCTGAGGAGCTTCCCCTCCTGGAACCTCTGCAAGGTTCATTCAGGTTCACTTGCAGATAAAGTCTGTTTTTGTAAGCAGAACTTGCACTACGTGTTCTTAGGCCAAAAATGTGAATTTCTCCATGTTGATAAGTTCCAGTAAAAAAAACCCAGCAACAGGCATTTTTTTGAAAACACATCCAACCACAGCCCCAGGTTTTTATTGCCTCGTCACATGGCTTAGAGAAATTGAGCAGTGGAGTGCATTTAGATAAAGCTGAAATCAGATACACAGTTAAAGGTTGCCTACAGCTTTTTAAAATGAAATGGTTCAGATAATGGTAAACAACTGTATTGCATGAAACATTAAGGATTTGGTAGGACCTCTATCATTGGTCCTTCTGCTCCCGTTCTTATTGTGTGTTCACTTTCTCTAACACTAATTAAAAATGAGCCCCGTTTCCTTTCACATGCAAAATAAGAGAATACATTCTTGCAGGCTGGAATAAATGCCTACCATATGCCCAGATGTCTGGTACTCATATTGTGCAACACTATCTTGATCATTTGGAATTCTGTGGGAGGAAATTGTCGGTATCATGCATGGCACTGAGAGTTTAACAGTTGGCTGGTCAATTCACAGTAAGACACCTACATCATCACCAGATCGTAGTTTGTTTTCAGACATTCCCTGACTGGGAGACAGAGTGAAGAGATAGAGAGCAAATTAATATAGAAGATACAGAGTGAACAATGTAAATCATCCAAAAGAAGAAAAAAACACAGCTCTGGAATAAAACAGGAAGTGCCGGTAGAGACAGGAAATAAGATATAAGTTCCTCATTGTTTACAGAATCCTCAGGACTCAGAGTTGATCAGGCATGATGTCTAAAGACTCAGAAAGGTCCTGGGAAGAGATCTGTGTGCATTGTCTAATGTTAACTCTGCACTGTGTAGGATTACAGTCCCTCCTGTGCTCTGACATTATGGAGTGTCAGAAGAGCCCGGGGCTTCCTCATTTCTCAGCCTGTAAATCTTTCAGGCAGCTATTTGAACTCTATCTACCTCAGAATCCCTCCATCCCTCTGCAGGAGCTTAGCCCAGTCTGTGTGCAGCCGTACACATAGAATTGTTATGAAAACACGCCAGCCTCACATTCCACCAGGCGAGACACCCCTGTGTGTAATGGTCAATAAAGAGATGTGATTATTGTAAATATTGTGCAAGGTGAAAATTGTGTTATGGTCTGGGAAAACCCCAGATCTCAAGCTTGTTTTGTATGAAAATGGCCTGGATCACCTGATGTCTGCAGACTTGTTGATACAGTAACATTACACTGACACTGCGCAGTGCTCCTGCACATATGAAACCACTTGCTGTGCTTTTGTAGAGACTTGCGAGGGAGTCAAATGCAGTCCCGGGAAGGTTTGCAAAATGAAGACGGGAAGGCCTCAGTGTGTGTGCTCTCCAGATTGCGCTAACATTTCCCGGAAGCATGCTGTGTGCGGCAGCGACGGGAAGTCTTATAAGGATGAATGTGCTCTGCTGATGGCCCGCTGCATGGGACACCCGGACTTGGAGGTCATGTACCAAGGAGACTGCAAAAGTAAGCAAGATGTATCGAGTTTTTGCCATTTCCACCCTAAGCTGTTCTGCACAAAAAGCAAAAATATTCCTGTTTTGTCCTCCTTTCTTTTTCTTCATGCATTGCACAGAGTCGTGCTCCAACGTGGTGTGCCCAGGTACCCACACCTGTGTGACAGACCAGACCGACAGTGCTCACTGTGTCATGTGCCGCACAACTCCTTGCCCAATACCCATGCCGTCTGAGCAGCCAATCTGTGGCAATGACAACATCACTTACCCCAGCGCCTGCCACCTTCGCCGGGCCACCTGCTTCCTTGGCCGCTCCATAGGAGTCCGCCACTACGGCCACTGCAACAGTAAGGCTACAAAAACAGTTGCAACTTCCTTTTACTTGTCTGTAATACTGTAAATAACAAGAAGGATTCTACAGCTTTCATGCAAGTAAAATTTGACTGTTTTTTTTGTGCAGATCCCCCTCGGAAACCTCAAGATTTCGAAGGCAGCGAGGAGAACGCGGTCTAGACGAACGTTCCCGACACCTTCCTTTTGCAAGAGATGAGTTGGTCGACAAACATTTCCATGAGTCACACCACTAGCTTCCCATGATGACCTCTTTTTTTTGACAATCACTCCCCCTCCCCTTGTGTGCACAAACAGACGATGCATTTGATATGGAAGACCTCGGATGGAAGACATATATTAGTGTTCCTGCCTCAAAAAGAGCTACAGAAATTTGCGTTAATCTTGTGCTATTTGAGAAACCGAGGCAGATGAACACTTGTCTCGACATAGAAGTATCTCATTTTGGGAGCTCTTTGGGAGATGTGTGCATATTGTAAATAGAATACCACTACTATTTATTGGAGAAGGTATCAAACTCTATTTATGTTTTTATCCTAGTAACAAATTCATATATCCTTGGGAAAGCTGATGTAAAAAATGTATTTATTGCGTTTTGTTTATTGTGTATGTACAATAGCAGTCACTGGCGTTACAGTTTTAACAGTCTCCACTGCCCACAAACAAAACCGTTTTCCCTCATAAGCTGGTAGAAAGCAACTGTAACTTGTTTGGAAAGTTGATACCACGTAAAAGCCTGCCAATGTGGTTTCAGTTCACCACGAACAAGAACAGGACAACTACAGTTGCACTGTATGTACTTCTTGTCTGGAAGTGAGGGGTTTAGCCTAAACAAACCTGTGTAGTGAACCCCTTCCCCCCAAAAAAAAGTCTTGCTGATCACTAAAATTAACAGCTTGGTACAACCCCAAACCCTCCACAATACCTCCTCTGTTGAGTGCTTGGCTTTGTTTTCTAAATGCATTTTTGTAGGTCATGCTAGTTCATTCCGTTGCTGTTTTGCTGCTTTGATTTGATTGGAATTTTTCAAGAACTTACTGGATAGACAAATGTAATTAGCATAGTCTGATTGAGAGGGAAATTAAATTTGTCTGAGAATGGGCCTCAATTTAGGCCAGTCGAACATACCTGATTAAGACTGCCATCAGAGATGAGTCAATCTGTTCATTGATGACACTGATTAACCTGGTAGATGTCGAGACAAATGGCCAATTTCAGATGGTCAAGTTATCCAATTAAATATTTAAACTCAAAAGAAGATGTCTGAAATACTTCAATAAACAATTTCAGTGTATTATGGAACATTTTAATGACTCTCCTGTAAATAACAGTCTCATGTATACCTACCTGTTTACCTACTGTGAATGATAAATGCATCAACATATTTTTGTATTTTTGTACTGCCATTTCAAAACAACATAAAGTTAAATATTTGTCAAAATGTGTCTCCTTTCTTTTACAACTTGTAAAGCGGGAACATGCCTGATTCCTGGCCACAGGATACGCTTTGCAACCCGCTTTTCCGTATCATATCTCAGTTCACCTCAACACATTGTCTGCATTGTATTATAACACATTTAATACACCCTCCATTCCAAAGCTCTCCACACCCGAGAGCTGAGTCCAGAAAAGATTCTCTTGTGACACTTGGTGCTGAAACTAACTGCCGCCTCTCACACACAACACACACTCAGACCATTCTCCAAACAACACAGCTTTTTTGCAAACACTGATCAGAGTGCACCAAGCTATGCAAATGAAAGAATGCAATGTGAAGAAACCTATTTGGAGCACCAGGAAGAAGAAACTAGAAGCCAAAGTAATGAGAGTGTTATCTGGCCCTAAAAAGAGATTATGAATTGGCAGAATATCTGTAAACTGTCAGAGATAGAAAGCAGAGACAGAGCCTAACCAAGTACTGACTCAGTAACCACAAAACTGGCAATCAAATCGTGGCAACAAAAAGAATGCAGAATATGTGGTCACCATTTAACAGGTGCGGCTGAGACAGAGATGCATTTGTAATGTTAAAAACAAAACAAACAAAACAAAAACATCTGATGAAATAAGGAACATTTACTTTAACAAGTTCAACTCTGTAATGTCAGATTTCAAAGAGATAATTGAGTTCTTAAACTTAGGAAAAAGGACAAGTAGTCATACATTCTGCCACATTATGAGTGGACTTACATAATTAAGAATTGTGGTTAATACATTAGGTTTGAAATGTGCCATGCTTTCTTTTAAATTACAATCTTTATTTCTGGGGACCCACTGGAACCTCCTCAAGGACTCCTGGGACTCCTGGGACTCCACTTTGAGAACCACAGTCTGAGACACACACACATACACACCTGCATTCATTTAAAAACATTTAAAATGTAGCAGTGTTTATATAGTCCTCCTTCATCTTTCATTTGTACTTTTTAACTGCAAGTCTCCATTTACTATTATTCAATTTTTTTCTACTTTCCATTTATATATATGTATATGTGTATATAAAAATTGCAAAATAAACTATTCTTCTGTTTTTATTTCAGACTTGCTTTGGCAATGTGGGCGTCTGTTTCCACACGCATAAAGCCCCATTGAATTGAATTAATAACAAAACACACACTACTCTATAACTGTGAAACTGTGCCTGACATGCATTTTATAATATTTGGATTTTTATAAACTGTGTCACAGCCTTAATCATAGCTGGTTTCAGCCAAATGAGATCATACTTGCACCCTAAAGGGAAGTGGACAGCTTTCCTCTCATGCTGGGGTTTAGGGTGGTGGGTCAGGCTCCAGCTTAGTTTATGCGTGCTGTGGTTAGACCTCCTATCCTGTGCGTGCAGTGGCCTCTCTGACAGGCCTCTCAAGGCCTCATGTGAGAGGCGGCGGACAATCAAACCCAGGCTGGGTGGCTTTTCTCCCCTGTCTCCTCAGGGATGTCCCCCTGCTCTGGATTAGGTGGGAGGGGTCAGGGGGATGGAGGGCGAAGGAACTCAGATATAAATGTTTCGAAGTGCCGAGGCCTGGATACTGACTCACTTTCCTGTGTAAAGTGCCTCCCTTGTTTTTCTGTCTTTCTTTCTCCGTCCTCTGAATACTGCACTCCGCCATGCAGCAGCATCTGGTTCAACTTTAGAGAGATGTTTATATTCCTGTCCAAGTACCCTTTTATTACACTGGGAATGGAATTAGATGTGTTGTTAGTTTGAACAGGGCAAATAACAATGCCACAAAGGAGCTGTTGCTGTGCCCACACATAAAACACAGCAGAATATTATCCTTTTCAGTAATGTATCTTTAAATGTTTTAAGTGTGTTCGCAAAAAACATTATATATGTTTCAATGATGTAATGAAATTTGTTAGGCCACACAAGCACATTGGTCAGACATGATCTCAGTGCTGCCCTCTGGACATGTCTGGGCAGAGGAAGACCTCTGACAAACGAGATCCCTCATCCTAATTTGCTTTATTTTTGGAAGGAACAGCTTACATAGAAACGTATTCCAGATATCAAAATTTTATCTAAAGTGCCCGATCTATGCCTCATTTTGTAAGATGTATGTGGAAAATAGCATGCTAAAGCCAATTATTGTTGTACCTTTGTGAGTGCGAGCCATCTAAAAATTCTTCCGTGACCCACACAATAAACTCACCAAACCAGTGTTTCTTGCCATAGTTTAAAAAGTGGCAACCCCACAGGAATTTGCAGTGAACACCCACTAAAATACAGCATTTGCCACACTTTGCGGTGCATATGTTGAAATGGCTACAGTATTCCCGTAAAATACTCTGGTGGAAAATAAGTGGAGACAGCACTTTTGATACATGTATCTGGACAAACCATCCTGATAGATACATGACAAGTATAATCCCATTTGCTGTTGTCATTATGACTGTGTAATACCTTTACCAGTAACAGCCTGTATATCATTAGGCCACACAGCCCTCTGACTGATGTCGGATATGATGCGGCTGTTGTCACACCAGCGGTGGTAATGACATAACCACAGAGTAAACCTATGAGCAATTTCAGAGCTATTCTAATTACACTCAACATGAGACCTCAGGAATTCTCTGCCCACTTTACTCCACATTTTGTTCTTTTTTCTATATGTAATAGTCTGTGGTGCGGTAAGTGAGGGGTCAGCCTTACTTCCACTGCTTTACAACACAGCTTTGTGTGTGTGTGTGTGTGTGTGTGTGTGTGTGTGTGTGGGTGTGTGTGTGTGTGCGTGAGTGTGTTGGTGCGATTGTGGGTGCATCTCTCCTGCTGGAGCTCATCTGTTAAGCATGGGATCAGTCGCACAGGTTACGTCACAAACTTTTGGCTATGTTGTTTATATCCCTACAAGCACATGGTGTGACACATGTGATGCCCACACCGACGTTTCAGGTATGTGTAATCGTCCTGCTCTGATACGTCAAGCTTCTTTCTCAACACCGTCCACATGGTATCATTTCCACCAAGTTGCCCTACTACTTCCAGTAAGTTAACAGCCAACATTTAGATCTGAAATGATGTTGATGTGATGAAACCAGACGCTGCAGAGTGTTTTGGAGACCACCCACTCTCTGGATCACGCCACTGGATTGTAAACAGCTCAGTCCCACAGCTGAAACAAATAAATATCAGATCCATCACTCCATCAGAACATATCTGCCTCAGACATTAGTTCCCAGACTTGCTTTGTTACACAGCAAGTCATTTTCCACATGTGCCTGACATTTAACTTTTGACAATTGATCATTATCCTGACACAACAGCCCACACTGCTATAGATGATGTTTTAAGGATTTCTCGAAAAAGCTTTTTACTTTTTATAATCTAGTTTGAGCTGATGTATATTTTACTGAAGCATCATCCAAACTGTCATCATAGATGACATGATGACAATCACAACATCATAAAAGAAGAAAGCAATTTAGGAAACGTTTCATTTGCACCCTACTTGCAAGATGAATCATCAGTTCATGCAGAACCTAAGGATGGAAATTGTCAGCCAAAGGACAATGCTCATAAAAAACCTGTCAACAAAACTAGTGATTCATTTGGTCAGAGAAATTTTCATCAACTATTGTCTCTGAAAATCCAGGCAGGTTTACATGAGCAGTGTTTGTCGGTGTTGGTCAGGATTAAATCACCAACAACAAATCAGCAGAGCTAGGAAGTTGTGCAAATACTAATTGTCCACAATTATTCCTGGTGAATTGTTTCACTTCCTCGTCATGACCTCTGGGACAACTTCTCTTCTGGCTCTGTGTGTGGTCTGGCTCATTTGTATAAAGTATAATAAAATTAACTGGGAATACAACAAAATACACTGTAAGGCTTTGAAAAATAGGTTTAATAAAATTGTTATCCACGATAAAGTCATTTTTAGCTATGGTATTCAATAACATGTAGGTATTGTTTGGGAACACGTGTGCCTGAGTCAAGTATAATATGAGATTGTTGCCTCCCCTGCCTTGGCACTGACAAGGTCATTGAATTAACTCTGGCTTTCAGTTCAAGTTGAAATATCAAGCCACATAACTAAAAAAAGGCAATGAAGTGTGATAATTGGGCTACACTTAGTTCCCAAACTTGACTTACTGAGCCCAATTCTACAGTTTGAGGCTTGGAAAATGACCAAGCTATGGCCATAATTTCACATCAGCTCTTCAGGTGGCTCTAGAAACCAGGCAGACATACCTTTTTTATAAGCTTTGGCCCAGATACCTGCTTGTTTATAATGGAAAGTTGGTTGAACATTTAATTTGCTGTCATGCGTTACATTATACCATGCTAATTCAGCAAAGACGAGAGTGGAAAAGTTTTCTTGGCTCGGATTTCATTTGATTTTTCCAACTAATTATCAACTGCTTCTTTAAGTTGAACCACTACAATAGCCACTAGGACACAAAATGAAATCATCTGTTCAGAGATACTCTGCTTGTGAAAGTAGGACAGTGTACCATAGATGAACTCTGGAAGGCCCATATGGTATCTATTCTCCCAGACTACAGAGCTGCAAATCTTGTAAACAGATTCATGGTCAGTTTCAGATTAGAAGAGTAACCCATGCATGGTGTTATTAGCTCCAGTGTTGCTTAGTGTGGACAGTGGTGGCTACAAGACCTACAACTGTGTGAGCAAATCTATAAACAAGCTCATATTCCCACATACTGTCCATACTGTATGCACACAATTACACACATTACAACACTCTCTGGAAACTCACAGACATGCACACACACTGATCTGAAAACATATCCTCACCCACACTCTCTTACACACAGACAGACACATACACACACAATGAGTGCCAGAAACAATACTCCAGACATTCAGTCCAGCAGGGAATATTCTACACAGTCCTCTCTCATACACATACTTTGTAATAGTCTTTTTTTTAGTTCTCATTTCACGCCCAGCCATCTGCTGGGGAATTTCTTGTTGAAATGAAAATTCCTGTCTCCTGTGGCGGTTTGTGGTTGGTGTTGCTATGTAGAATCAGTTGGGTAGAACAGATAACACTATGTCTTTCCAACATGCTAGTTTTTGTGTCTTGTGCTTAATGCCCTTGTGTTTTCTTTGACTATATATAGTGTATTGCTTCATTCTGTTCTGGTAGTTGGTCAGTTAGACTGTATTCACAATACCATACGCATGTCTTAGGCCATTCTGAAGTGTTCAAAATGACATTTATATAACCAGTGAGTGTCCCCTGCCATTCTAGAGGATCTATGAGATTAGGTACATGCAGTGCTTTGATCTAAATGCTAATATTTGCAACAGGGTCGTAATGACAATGCTAACATGCTAATGTTTATCAAGTAGAATGTTCACCATATCAGCCATCTTAGTTTATGGTGCATTCCATTTACCTCGGAAGTTGGAATTTGGATGTCGGAGGTGGGAATAACGGCACACCTGTGTTGACTGCGTCCCAGCACAACAATAGATGCCCCCGATACCGGGGGCTGTGGTGCTCTGGGCGATATTATCTGATTAAAAAAATTTTTAATCAAAATTCAAAACACGCCGATGTTGTTGCTTCGGGTCTAGGCGGGTGCCATCTTGAATATTGCTCAATACCGGCAAGCTGCCGTTGTCTTTTTCTGCAGAGAGGAAAAATAACGCTTGAGAACATATGGTGTTTTTTGGCGTTTTGTAGCCCGTTGGAGATATATAGACATGCAGGGTATCAAATGAAAGGTCTGCTCAAGCCGGATCGATTGATACCACCCCCAGGTCCCAGGCCTGTAAAGCGTGGGAATGCTTTTGGTGACATATTTGATAAATACTCCTCTTTTTATCAATATTTCAATGTTTTGTCATTTGGATCTTGGTTGTATGGACAGAAAAAGTGTTTTAGTGTGGCTAAAGATGGCTTAAAGATATCTATCAATAAAAGTCAACATTTTAACAATAAATATTGCCAAAATATTGAAAGTCGCCTGGTATATTTGATAATGTTGTATGATAACTCCTGTATTTTAGCTTATATTCATCAGATTTATAGTTACAATTGCATTCTATGTGTATTAGAAGATATTCAGTTGCATTGAAAGCTTGCTCAGGATGGTTTTGATGGTTTATTGCATTAAAATATAGCTTTTTTTTACCAGGTGAGGATAAAAATATCAGATTTTTTCTTTATTGCATTTCCATGTAGTCTGTAAAAGTAAAATAAATATATTAATACACAATGGATTTATATTCCTTAGCTTCTGACTTTTCAATGGAGACCAGAATTATGCATCTAGGCCAAATGGTTGAGGAGTTATTCCTGATTCATTTTGGGTATGTAATTTTAGGCATTTTTTTATGGAAAAAGGTGCTTGTAGTTGGAAAACCAAGGTTAATGTTTCTGGCCATTGCTATCAATACCAGGTGATAACAACGTATTATGGGGTATTTTGCATATACAAACAACATAGCAACATGTGTACAGATATAAGTTGGACAGGACTGTATTTAATGAGACACAAATAACACAGAGGTGCAATCACTAGAACTTTTACTACTGTTGATTCTGGGAGCAGCCATCTTGGAATCAGTAATTTAGCTGAATTGCTGTATGTATGTCAGAGGTTGCACACCTCTGGAGCAACTAGGGGTTAAGTGTCTTGCTCAGGAACACAGTGGTGAATGTGACTCGCAGTGGAATGTTAGCATTTGGCATTAGCATGCTTATATTTGCTAATTAAAGGGGGAGTAAGTGTTGGACTACTTGACAGGTTAAAAGTTAAGGGGACACCTGTGAGGACATAAATGTCTGAATCTAATTTCATGGCAAGCCATCTAGTAGTTGTGGAGACATTTCATTAAACCCAAATATGTCAACATTGCACTTGATGAAAAGTTATACGATAATCAAAGTTAGCAAGATTCATCCCCTTGGCACCATGGATGTCTGTACAAAATTAATCCATCTAATAGTTCAGTCTGGACCAAATTGGTGGACCCACCACCAACCACCGACCAACTTAAAAAGTGGGTAACACTACAAATCACCTAGTGACAACATACATTGATGGCGTGAAATTTACTGTTTTAACAATGGTATTTTGAAGTGAGTGCATTGCTCATGATTAGGACAGATTGCTACAATCTCATGAAGCAATGGGTCAGAAAAAGCAGATAAAGTCAAACCCCTTCTGAAACATCTGCAGTGAGAGACCGCAAACCCTCCACTACAACAAAGGCGGGTGAAACTAAGTTGCTAATTGTACACATATGTTCCTCTAGCAACATCTATATTTTGTTAGCTGCCCAGTGATGTAATCCCAAATGGTTATGTACCAATGCAGTACCGAGGGATTTTGTTCTGGAACACAAGCAGAGCGGAAAAACACTGTACAGAACAGAAGGGCTACCTGCTGTGATTCAAATATGTGTATATACATGTTGGGTTTATTATTTTAAAGGCAGCTATGTCCATCACTAATGTTGACTGTTACAGCCTACTTAGTGTTTGTCCAGGGATCTCACGGTGTGTGTGTGTGTGTGTGTGTGTGTGTGTGTGTGTCTAATGCACAGCTCTTGTGACACATGGACTCAGACAGTCTGAGGGGAGAGACACAGTCTTCGATGGGTGGGACTGAAAACAAGTGACGCATGACTAAGAGGCCCAGGAAGTTCCAGCAGGCGGCTGTTATTGCTGAGCGTATGGGTCTGTGTGTGTGTGTGTGTGATTCTTCGGGGGGGCCCAGAGGGACTGTGTGGGGCAATCCCGGCTGGAGTGTCTGGAAAAACTCTACGGAGTGACAAAAGCAGCAGTGTCCCTTGCAGCATATCTGTCTGCTGCCTTGGCTGCAACACTTTGTTGCCTCTTAAGAGTGCAATAGAAATTAAACTGTAAAATGTAGGCAGTGAAAACAAAAATTATTCTGCTGTGCAAGTTACTGTACGTGGATGTAGGTGTGCATGTGCAAATACATCTACATGCAATCTAAAAGCTAGTTAATCACAGTGGCAGGAAGAGACACAATTAATTACTTCCAGCTCTTGCAGTGGTTTACAGGATGTGTGTAATGCACATCAAAGCAAGCAAGCATCTAAAATGTGTTTACTTCCTCAAAAGTTTCCTCACTGTGGTTTATATTATATATATATATATATATATATTCCAAATCCAGAATAGAAGTGACCTAAAACTACATGATATGGAAGGTCCCTCTGTCTGGTAGAGTTGTTTTCTGCTTCTCACATGACCTGTCTCTGACCCAAAGTCACTCACTCCCCAGATTGCATTGCTACAATGAGCATTTGAGTAGGATGGCGGTGACGCACTGGGCACAGAGAGACAATAGCTTACCTCAGCCAGGCAGACATAGCAAACCTCAGTGCTATCAGACCCTCTCTAATCTCAGCCCATGGGACAGCCGTGTCTTTCCTGCTCCCACATGGGCAGATCAGACACAACGCCGGCCTAGAGAGGACATTAGGACCTAACTAGGTTACACTGTGAGCTTTGCTGTGAGGAAACATCCAGTCTTATTATAACTAATCATCTATGTTATGCTTGCCACGCTGGGAAATGAAGCCGTTGTGTAACTGAAATTTTGCAGTTGTTTTACCGTTTAGCTTTGTGGTTGATACTCGATATAATATGGATATGACATGACTATGTCCATACAATATATTTCATTCAAAACAGTGCACCCATAAAACATCATAGGAGTGGGGTGCATCCAGGGCTACTCTCCTCATGAGTATAAAACTAAACATTTGTAAATAAAGATCAGGCCAGATGGCTTGAGAGATGTGATTGGCTGATGGGCAGTTCGTTGGGAACTCCCAGGCCTACTGACTCTCAACAGTGGTGCCAAGCACAAGAAATACTCCAGAATTGTGTGGCATCTTTACAGCTGTCAATCTGCAGTTACGGAAAATTACATTAAGAATAAATTAATGTAAATTTTAATTTACAATTAATTTACAAAAATACACACAGACCCGAAAACGAAATAAAATAAATCACCTTCTCCTCCAGTTCTTATGTAACTAAGTGATCTCTGGGAGACCTTCACTGCTATCTCAGTGCTGCCAGATAGCCGCCAACGAGAATTTGGCTGTGTTCACATAAAAAGAGACAATGTCTTTCCCATGTGAGAGGCTACTTATTTACTGTTTTATGTCTCAGATTTGACACTTGACAAAATTATTCCAACAACTAATGTCAAGTAATCAAGGACAAAATAAAATATCCACCTTTGACGAGATGTGTTGCTCAAAAAAACAGATGCTCCGACAGGAATCCAATGGAAAAGTAGCATGTGTCAAAATAAATCCAGTGCTCCCCCAGATTGCAAAAACACATCTCTGGTTTTCATGTGAACAGAGACACATGTGGGGATGATGTCTATGGGTAATACATGATACAGATATATTGGGGAGTACATTTACATTTACCAGTACTACACATGAGTGTGACTTTATGACACCTTAACTTGTTTTTGCCACCTTGTAATAACCTGACTGAAGATCTAATAAATTCCAGTGGAAACTTAACAAGAGATTATTGTATACTCCTCAGTGTCTGACTACAATGTGAAATACAGTGACACGCTTCAACACTTGATGCACAAAAGCACCACCATGTGGCTATACTTTATAACACACTGAATTGTTGGTGGTTGTCAAATACAAATAAGTTAATAATTAAACTCTTTACTGTTTAATAAGCTAGTTGTTCCTTATGTGTACACCTATTGTAAAACAAATTATTGAAATATAATGTCCACTTTAAAAAATACACATTAATGCTAATGTGTATATACGAGGCATATAGCTTGTCTATCATATATCCAGTAATGTTTCACTTTTTTACTTTTTACTTTTACTTTTACATCACCTTTTCTCATAAACAGTACTACATTTGAATATTATCTATGCAGCGCGGTCCTTTCAATCACATGGTCGCCGTATTTTCTAGGAGCTTAACATTGACCTTTTCGGGGTTCCGTAGTCCTTCCCAGTCTGGTTTAGTGGCTAAAGATGGCTGAAGCTCCTCCATGGCCCAGCCTGTTCTTTTGTCACAGATGCTCAGCAGAGATTAGTCCTCGGCTTCCCGTAAGTACCACAGACAGAAAGTAATATAGAGACGGTTGGAATGATTAAAACCACCGTGGTGTTGTTGTTACTTTTGTAGAATTCGTTGTAGCGGCGGGACCAACAGTTAGCATGCTAACAGTATTAGCAGGCTGCTACGAGGTCCCGTTTATCTCGCTATTAAAGGCTACCAGTGCTTGTTATCTAAGTAGTGGATCCATCAGAATACAAACACGAACTGCTTAGTCATTATACGCAGACTACTGCTATCATGTGTTGATGACTGTGGATTTGGGAGGCATATTAGCCTAACTGTTCTATAGATATAGCTAACGTTATATTGTCTAGCAACAACGTTAACTGTAACACTGGGATCGCGTCTAATTATCGACTGCATGTAACGTTATTTCTTTAATTAATGAAACGCTGTTCACAGTAGTCTGCCTTAAGACTTTACGTACTGGATTAATAATCACTACTGTGAATGAGGCAACAATGCCACTACGTCCTTTTCTTCTTGTGCCATTCAATAAGGTTCACAAGTGACATGCCGGTCACAGGCTAGAATGATCTGTCACAGACGTGAAAATGTGCCCTTCACAATGTAAAAGATCAGCCACAGTTTTCTGTAGGTTGCTGGTAATGACCTGTAGTCACATTAGACCTCATATAGCGGTGCAACTGCTATTTTCTTGTTTTGAATAACCTGTGTTCATTTGTCATTTCGAGCATAAAAATACAGCTGATTTACATCAGGATCAGGGAATGAAACATAAAAAAACAACTTCTATGTATAAGGTGTAAAAAATTCTTGTTTGTTGCTGTTAGGTGTTAAACAGTCTGGCAGCCTGTAGGAAGAAGCTGCTGCTTATTCTGGTGGTTGAGCTTGATGCTGTGCCATCCACTACTTGGAGGCTTTTCCTACAAATCTCTACCGGTAGATGTCCTGAATGGAGGGGCAAGAGACCAAGTCGAGGTTCTCAGCTGTCCTCTGTATTTTGCTGAAAGGACTTAGAGACAACAGTTTCCATACCAGATATTGCTGCACTGGTCGGGATACTCACAACAATGTCCCAACAGGATGGGATGTGAGGGCTTGCTCACTTCAATCCTGTGCATCTTCTAGTGAGCCCCTTTGGTCAGATTGGTGTCCTAGTAGAGATTTGCAATGTCACCAAATTTGTTGGTGTAATGCCACAATAAATGGGACAGGTGGGGGTTGTTTGCCCAGCAGCACACTCCAGACGCTTCACACTATCTTTCTATGGATCTTAGGTTTATTCATATGAAAAATGATTATCATCATCTGTCTTCTTTATTTCACTGTCCAGCTACGCCATCAATAGAGTTGTGTTTGCGGTTTACACTTGCCACACACTGATAGGCTGTGCAAGTAACAACAATAAAACAAAATCACTGGTTTAAATGAGAAGTGAGTAATTTAAATGTCAGTGACTGTATAAAATAGATATTTGAGCTTTTTATGATTAGTCTGTGTTGGTTTGTACTACTTTTTGTTTGTTTCAGGATTACACATGTCCAAGATGTGAGTCAGGGTTTATTGAGGAGCTGCTGGAGGAGAGAAGGTGTGTATATTAAGTGTACAGTTTTCTCATTCAAGGACTGCCACCGTTTATTATGTTTAATGAAATTCCTCAAATAGTCTTTGTAAAGGAAATTATTAGTTTTAAATGTTTATCTTATCTTCATAGGTTTGTCACTCACCAACATACAATTTCTGACATTTAGGATAAAAGCACTCAGTTTTACACAAACACCTATAAAGGCTAGCATCATAAGACTGATCTGATCTCTTTGCAAACAATCAACATATGCCATGTTTGCCTCCATACAAGAATTTATCACATGAATGTATTCAAATCCAGGTGACAACTGTAAACAATAACTGTTGTTTTAACTCTCAAAGTGATTTAGATTAAATGTGTTGATGTGAAACACTTAGTTGCTTGTGCTAATAGCTGCCATTATAAAGCTGTAGAGCAGAGTTGCAGTTTTATATTTGAAGTGACCCTTTAATAAAGGTAAATTAACTTTGGACAGAACTTGACAACAATAGCATGGATATCTCTCTTTCCTTTGGACAGCTTAATTTTGTACTGCCGTTTTTTATCCCAGTAACTATAAACATGGAATTTCAAGATGATACAGATAATACCGGGAGCACAGCCGATACACTTCACATGTGAAATCAGAAGGTGGAGGGGCAAGGATAAGGGAAAGAAACAGGACACAGAAAAACACAATATCATAACAACTGTTAACGTAGAGTGGTGGAAACTATGACGTATAGTGGAATAACTTGTTAATATTATTAATCGAGACATAACTTTGTCACCCTTTTTTTCCCCCTGTTTAGTGCTGACAATGGCTCCACATCTACCATCTCGAGCGGGCCCCAGAACCAAACACCATTTGAGGTTTCTGACCTGTTCCTTTCTACATCACCTCTCTCTGTCCTACTACACTGTTGCAAAACATTGTCAGAATTTCCTAAAATTGTTTCCGCTGATGTTTTTTGCTGATCTTGTACTGGAAATGGTTGAAGTCATCTTGGGGTTTCCACTTCTGCTTTTGCGACCAACCACAGTCTCACTCTTTATCATAGTGCTACATTGAGTTGGATTGGGCTGCCCAAATATAAGAAATATCCTAAATTTGATTTATTTATTTTTTTGTATGTTCTGTAGGAAGACTTTTTACTGACAAATACTGCGTTACCTAGGACTGGACAATAAAACAATAATGATAATTATCACATTATAATTTTCCTCAATAACAATATGACAAGTGTTTAGGATATTGTCAATAGATGTTTGATTTAAGTAATTTGAAAATTACAATTTAGCACTTAAGTTATCTGTTAGGATATTTATTTTGTTGAGGAAAACAGACTGAAAAAGATTCACTAATCGTAGTTTTTGGTAAAACATTTTATCATAATTGTTTTGTTGTTCTACCTCAGATCTGTGAAGTGATCCACTGGCATGAAGTGTTTGTTCATTCTGTCTCTGAAGAATAAAACCACACAATTAACCATCTGGTTTATTCAAAAATCAGTCTTTAAACTTGAAAGAAATAATTAGACATTTGTCATGTTAATCATCGATATTGAATGCTGTGACATGCTTTTATCGTGATAACATTTTTGGCCATATCGCCCAGCCCTACTGTTACCTCATTAAAAAGGGAAATTCAGAATATTTCCATCGGGTTTACATTTGCTTCAGGTGTGTGGTATTGACCATACGTAGTTGCTGGTGAATAGAGAAATCACAAAGCTTCACTGCTTTCTACCATCAAGATTACAGTACCCAGTTTTTCACTGTACTTTCACCTGTTTGTTTTGTTTTTATTTCAGAATGCGGACCAGCACTTGTTTACATTCCCTTCCGGCTATGGCCAGTTTGCCCTGGGTGTCTTTGATGACCGCTTTGATTTCGGGGCTGGACTGGGAACAGAGGACAATCGGGATGCTGAAAACAGGCGGGAAAGGGAAACGGCATCACGGCAACGATATGGTGCCAGGCAACCGAGAAGTCGTCATGGTTCAAGACGACAAGCAGGGAGACACGAGGGAGTTCCCACACTAGAGGGGTGAGGAGCATAGTTTGTGACCCAGATCCTGCTTGTGCTTGAGCTAATTTAAAGACTCTCCTCATAGCGACACAGTTTAATTTCTCCCTCATTGCATTTGTATCATAACTGTGTTTTCTTTTGTAGAATCATTCAGCAACTAGTGAATGGAATAATTGCACCTACTGCAATGCCAAATATCGGTGTTGGACCCTGGTAAGCCTCTGAAAGAGAGCTAAAGAAAACAAATTCTTAACAAAATGTGCCTCTTAACTGTTCTAATGTTTAATCCTTTTTTTTTTAAAGGGGTGTTCTTCACTCAAATCCTATGGATTATGCCTGGGGTGCTAATGGACTAGATGCAATTATAACTCAGGTATTTTTAAGCTTTGAATGTTTTTCAAATTACTATAATTATTGTGCTTATTCAAAAAGTAGGATTTTCATTTATCTTTACAGACTTAAATATAACAATTAATTTAATTTATTTTCTAATCTTTTTTCTCTCTCATCTTTAGTTACTGAACCAGTTTGAGAACACAGGACCCCCACCTGCTGATAGAGATAAAATAAAAAGTCTTCCTACAGTACAAATTACAGATGAGCATGTTGGTAAGTTTAAAAAATATTGATAGATAGGCTGTATTATTTGCAAACTTGGACAGTATAATTTCCCTTACAACAGATGGTTGCTTGCTGTTATTACATTGCAGTGGACTTCAGGCTTCAGTTTTGAGTTAATAACTCAAGTACCCTCAAAGGCATGATTCTGTAAAAAGAAAAAAAAAAGAAAATGAAATGCCCCATCCTAATCTGGTGGTTTTATAATTATCCTAGTTACTTAACACACCCGTCCCATCACATCAGGTTTTAGAAAGCTGGTTATGCAACTGTGACTTTACATAGCTAAAGCCAAGTTAGACCAACAGCTCAGCATCCAACCCTCTCTGAAAAACCTGTTCATCTCTCAATTCATCTCAAATTTTGCAGACATGGCAGTGCTTTACTGTGTGGCTATTAAAGACTTATGTCATTGATAGCTATTAATGTAATGTCAGCTGTTGGTAAACCTTTTGTGCATCCAAAAAACACTTGACAGATCATATTTAACATTTAGACCATGTTTTGTCTTTCAGCTTCAGGCCTGGAATGTCCAGTGTGTAAAGACGATTACAGTGTTGGAGAAAATGTGCGGCAGCTCCCATGCAATCACATGTTCCACAATGATTGCATAGTCCCCTGGCTGGAACAGGTAAAAGACATGAACAATCTAATGCACTTCACACTTAAATATTCACAATGTGGTAATGAGGTACACATTGACACTTAACACAGCTTCATATTTTTACCACTGTTTTTCTCCAGCATGACACTTGTCCAGTGTGCAGGAAAAGCTTGAGTGGACAGAACACAGCAACGAACCCTCCAGAACTGTCAGGGATGAATTTTACCTCGTCCTCTTCATCCTCATCGTCTTCCTCTACCCCTCAGTCCTCAAGTTCGACCAGCAACGAGAACTCCACTGATAACTCATAGAGAACCATTTGTCCTTACGACTCTATGAGCTGTTTATAGCTCGTAGGTTGCTGTACTTCAGAGGGTTGACCTCTAGTCTCTCCCCGCTGTAGGGTCGAGACCTGAACGCATCTCGCCAGGAGCACTCTAGTCTGATTCAGGCGTAAGTTCTACATGAGGTCCATGTATTTTTGCCCGTCCTGTTGCTCCCACCTTCATCGGGAATCTGAACAAAGGGAAGGGCGGAGGCCTGGAGTGCAGCTTCTGTCAGGGAGGATGTGGAAAAGCACGGAAACTTCATGGGGCTCTGAATCACCTCATACAGGAAGAGAAAACAAAGGAATCCAAAGGTAGAAGACTCGGGAAAATAAGACAGTTATTTTTTTTAAATCTCCATACTTGTGTGACTTAAAATCAAGCTTTTGCCACTTAAGTAAAAAAAAAACAGTGTACAGTTATTCCTTTTTTTATAAGTAGTATTCATATCTCAGATGAAATGACCCAAAGCGCACTGTAGTGCATTGTTCAAGTGTGCACTTGTTTCTTCATGGTTAGGACAGATATTACAGTTGATTCCTTAAGTTGTCAACACTGAATAACAATAGTTTGTGGAATTAGGAAATTATTTTAGTGTCAACATCCACTTACTGTTTGAAGATTACCTGAGAATACACAAGTCCAATTTTTTTTGCACTTGAAATGAAACGTCACATTGCAGTAATTTTTGCTGTTTGGATAATGAGGATAGTCATTGCTAAACTATACGCGTAAGGATTTTTAACATTTTATCTGCAAGCCTGAAACGTGGATTAGCTTAAACACTGTCCACTGCATTTGTGCATTTTAACTTCAAGGTCAATTTAGATATTTTCTGAAGTTGCCAGTTGAACAGGTATTGGTTTGCATTATGATTGTGTCCAAGAAAATGAACTGATATGAAAATAAAGATGACTGGGTGCTGCCACTCAAAATTCATGTTAAGGATTTCCAGCGTGTGTATAAATAGTCTTTGAAGGTCTAATAATTAGCTGCAGCAGTTATAAAATGGACTCCAAGACCACAACTAAACTGAGCTTATTTCAAGGACAAATGTGTTTAAATTAAATCTGAACACCACTACGGCAAATTCTCTTGTTTTGCTGCACGCTGTGGTGCTGTGGTTAGATGCTTGATGGGATGCAGTAAAAACAAGGAGGAACTGTTCAAATTAGTTAATTGATAAAACAAATAAGCATTGAACATCACTTTGCCAAATGAAGATAATGGTATGGTAAAAAAAATTGGCAAACAGACAAGTTATAGGCTCTTAGAATAGCTGAGCGTCAACCAGGGAACAATAACATCCTTAGCGAGCTCTGCTGCAAGTGATTAGAATGCATAATACACTTTTGAGATTGTTTTGTACTTTCAAAGTAAGGCCTGATCTACAGATAGTAAACAGTCCATTTTAAATCTTCCGACAGGGTACTTGCCTATTAAATGTTATCAATAAACCAATACATTCTGCTTCCTTTTATTGTTATCCACATGGGTGTATTTCCTCTACATTGTACCTCTCTTCTCCTCTGGGTATTAGGTTCAAAGGCCTTTTAATCTGAGGGGATTGTTGTGGACAGAACGTTTGTCTAGCTAGATGACCATACGCTTGACTTATGGCCATGACTTTGACTTTACAATGTGAAATTGTTGATTCATATTCACAACTTATTGTTTCCTTTGTGGGTAACAGTGCATACACGGTGCACCTTGCTATATGGCAAGTTGTTTTAATATTTAATTACTATATTTTCAATGTGTAGAGCTACCATTTTAGCTCTTTAACATTGTGAATATGAAGTTGAATCCTACACACAGTATCGTGTGACAATGTGAAAACATTTAAATAGATGTTCAGTACCTGGGCTGACTTGCACATTAGTCCTGTGAATATGCAATAAGACTTCCATAGTCCTATATACTTTTTTGAGACATTCTTCAGAATCCAAAAGAGCTTTATTGCCAAATAAATGGTGATTAGGTACTAGACGTAGATGTAAACATTCAGTTGACATAAATGGATTTAAAAATAATTTAATAAACAGATGCTAGTTATAAAATACTGATCAAACTATGTAAAATAAAAACAAAACAATGTGACATTTATTTGCATAACTCCGGATTTGTGTTGTCCAAACACATTACAGGGTGAGAGCATTTGTATAAATATAAAAATGACAAAATATAAAGGAATAATAAGGAATAAAGAATGGTTGTTTAAAAAAATCATCCGTGGGTATGGCAACATATCACCACTTGAAAAGTGTTTTTTGCGCGTGTGTTTTTCATGAAACATTAAACTGAGTAATGTTTTGCACATGCAGTCTATGGTTTTGCTCAAATTACGTAAGAATATGATCATTAAACATGTTTAAATGGCGACGTGACCACGCCCCTAAACAATGCGTCATAAGTACGTGCTGATCAGGGCGTATGCGTGAGGTGCAACTAGAGGACGACCAGCTTGATCGGTTCCGCAGTTAAACATTCAGCGCCTACATCTCGCTGGAAGTTGACACGGAAAGGAGGAAGGAGACTCAGCCAGCTGTAGTGTAAAATTTTCTTTATTCGACGATTTAGTAAATACTAAATTACCGATCATGAAGTTACTGTGGGCTGTCTGTGCCCTTCTGTTGAGCTGTTTGCGAGCCAGTGCCTCCACAGGTAAGAATTTTGTGTCAGCCATGTTGGGTTGAAGATGTAACGTTAACGTTAGACTTTGCCCTTATTACGAACAATCAAAATGTTCATCCGATTCCTGCTTTGTTAATGTTATTGGTTTTTGATGTCGAATACTATTTGCAGCTGCCGCTAATACAGAATTTAAATCCCCTTATCTAGCGTTAGTGGGATAACGTTACTCGCATATCAACACTATAGTGTTGTTGCTAGCGAAAAATGTAACGTTAGCTAATTTGGAGTTGCAAAATCCTTTTAGACGATTACCCAGCTCTTTTGTTTACTGAAGTTAACTAAAAACGGCAGTTCACGGTGTATGTATTTTTTTCGAGACCTCTTGTCCGTCACTGTTTTAGAGGCATTTTGGTATTTGCCAAACGTTAGCAAACACAATGGGTCACATGAGCCCTAACGTTAATCTGTCTAAAACGTGCGGGGGTTCAGTAACTAAATGTTTTCTGTATGGACGTTAACTGACTAGCATTTGTGTACCTTTTTAGGTTATCCTAACAATATGAAGTGATGCCATCCATTAGTGACTAGTCAACGTTATTTAACTCGTTTTCACTGACCTGGGCCACGTTTTCCAAAATCACTAAGGGTGAAATAATATTAGTGCTTTTGTAACGTTAAATCTTTAATCACAGCCTACTAGGAGCCGGAGCCCTGACTTGTAATGTTATGCCAGCACCCCCTATTTTCTGTTGATTAAACGGTCATTTAAGTCTTTGATTCAGTGAGCCAATAGGCCCAGTCCACATGATTCAGTCCCTGCACTGTTTGTTTGAGCCTTCGCTTGTATAGACGTTACGTTTGCTATTAAAGGGTTGATAACCTAGTGTTCTTGGTGGTCACTTAATGACCTGCCACCATCTTTTCTGTTTCCTATCAATTTGTCCACCTGGGTCGCCACTGACTAACGTTATTCGATTGAAAGCTAAAATGTATTCATTGATTTGCTGGGTGTATCACGTGATATGCGTGTCAACATTGCCAACAGCTATTACGGCAAAAAACGGACGGAAGGACACGTATTTCTTTTGTCAAATCTCTGATGCACCTAGGTGGGAGCAATATGCATAGATACGTTAATTGCTTATTTTGTCTCTGTGGTCAATTACTAGCAGTGTTTTTTTTTATTTTTTTATTTTATTATAAAGCTACCTTTTAAAATATCTAAATGTCTAAGAATGATTACCCCAATGAGCAAGTAGTTTCAAAATGTAATGGTCCACACTTGATACAAAATGTACACATAGTGGACTGATAATCCACGTGAAGCAAAATGTACACGTACGGGACTGATAGTCCGCACATGATATAAAATGTACATGTAGGGGACTGATTAGGTTCTCACTGTACTCAGTCAATTCAGAATTTTAATGTTTTGTTTTTGACATTAATAACTATGTCCTTGAGTTCTAACAAGTGAAATAAGAGAGACAGGCAAGTACATGGACTGACAAATGATGTAAAGCTATGGACCTATTATTTGGCATGGTTTCCTAAAGGGCAGACTAATAGACCTACTTTAACAGAGTTTGTACAAGCAACTAGACTTTGTTTGTTATAAATGTTATGTTCATGTTAGTCAAACACTTACAAGAAGTCCTCATGCCACTCGATGTATCCTGCTTTGGTAATGACAGCTCTGGAGTAAATCAGGAGTAAAATTAGATTTCCCCTGAGTTTCAGCTTCATCTTTAGCTTAACTTTGGCATGAAAAATGGGCTATGAGGCAGACCGGTAGGAAAGGCAGCAAAAGCCATTTTTGCCCCCACACATATTTTAAGTGCCTCATGTTTTGTCCCAGTCATTTAGTAAATGGTGCTGAATACAGACTCATTTTGTTATTGACCACCATTTTGAGATCCCAGCTGCTTAAGCTGAGCTCACTTAAATTATCCTTTTTATGATTAGAGCCTGTAGTCTAAGTAGTAGCACTAACAATGACGGGCTTTGATTTTGTTTGGGGGTTACGGTGAGAGTTGACTTAATGTGGTGACAAATGTGTCAACAGCTGAATGATTACATTACACAAAGTGGGCTTTTTGATTAGTGCACTCCACAAAGATGAATATACTTAAAAGGTCACTGCCAGTGGGTTTATATGGGCTGAAAGTGACAAGTATTTGCCCTCTCAACAGTGTCCGGCAGGACCAAATAATACCAGGCTGAAATGGAAGCTTAATATGGCCTGGCAATGTGTTTCAGAGTGTGTCACTGCTTTCATGTTGGAACCATCGGCATCCATCTTCTATTGGAAAGGACGTTACCTTATATTAACCTTTCCTGTTTAACACCATGGTTTAGCATGACCATTTCAATATACTTTGTTACACAATGTTGAAAGGGGAGGATTACACTGTTAAATCTGTTATACCCTTTATGTCTTTTCAAAGGGCGTAGTAAATTTCAACTTGAGGAGTTAATTTTCAACCAGCTGGTTGAATGAAAACTAAACTTTCCACGAAGATAAAGCATGTATCCCCATAGTCTAGGTTTATTTGCTCCCCTATTGACTTTTTTTCTCATTCTATCTCATATCAGATATTTAATATTTTATTCTTTTTGTTAAAATTATTAGAGATGCACCAATTATTTTTCAAGTCAGACCTGCCAATTTTGTTTTTCTTTTTTAAAAACTATGCTATAATTGACAGCATACACACACTTTGTAAGGGATTTCTTTCTTTTATTGAGCATTGGTTATGCTTCTGGGGTCCATCAGTTGTATGTTCATAATAAAACACTAACTATTAAATCAGTTTTACAATTTTTTCTCGCTCTCTAGTGCTAAAATTGGTAGGCAGAAATATACCTGGGCCCAGGTCTATGTGGGCAAGCAGATCGCAAGTTTTGTGTTGTCTTCAATCACTGATGTTTTAATGTGTATATGGCTGTGACTATAGGCTGTTAACTGTCTGCTGCTGTTTGTTTAAATAGGACAGGATTAGATATGTGACACTGATTGGCCCAGTCACTGGTCATGGCCAATAAAGCTGAAAACCGGTCGATTCTGGTCACCCCCCATATTTTTTTTTATTATTTATTTTTTAAGCATTGTTCAGGCCGGCGCAGAGGGATATGGACTGTGACCTAAACTGTCGGGCTTCATGTGTTTCTTACATCTAATTGTAGTCGGGACTGGGGCCTGGACTATATTTAAGTTGAACTTTCATACAGCATGTTCAAGAAGGCGACCTTCGAGAAGGTTGGGGGAGCCACTTAGCTATGTTACATGATATTGTATGTGTGTATTGACTGAGGCTCTTGTTGACCATTTCACAACTCTGCCTGTTTTGTCTTTAGTTGATATCTTTGAACAGTTTTGGTTGAAAGTGTTCTGAAATTGATCTTCAAACAAAATTAGGGATGTTTTTTTGGAGGTTTAAAAAAACCCCTGTAAGTTTATAATTTGATATCAAGGATTAAACTCTTTTTGTGCTGCACTTTTTTTGTGGTACCCTGGTCCCCGCCCTGGTTTTGTTCTGCTTTGTACTAGTTTAGGATTTTTCTGGGAGGAAAGGAACAAGCTTGCTGTGCTTCGGCCGGTAGTGTGAGAATGTTATTCTTCCCTGGACCCACCTCCTAAGTTTAGAGACCTCCCACCCCCTGACCACCTGTGAGTAGATCATCAAATCAAAACAAACAAATCTATCCTGCCCTTCATGAATGTGGAGAGCTGCAATACAGGGAAGGAAACAAAGATCTAAGAAGTAAATCTATCATAGTGATTTTAAATGACACAATAGACAGTGATTTGTGAAAATTAAAGTCTAGCCAGACAATAAGTTTCTAACTCACAAGCACGTCAGACGATATTCCTATCTGTCAATAATTTTGTGAAAATATTTAAATTTTATCATGTCATTCAAAAGAATACATGTATTTCTTACTAAATTTGTTTGGTACAGTCAGTTGTGAAACAGCTAAAATAAGTGCTTCAGTATTATTCCCATGTTAATGCGTCAAAAACATATGCTGAATCTTTGTTTTTGCCACTCAGTGGGGATTGACCGTGTTGACTTCCATGTACGCTAAGGTCATGTGCTTAAGCTGCATTAAATCACTGGCAGAATGTTGTGAAAAATAGGCTGCGTGTTTGCCTGTTTAACACCCGAACCAGTGTTGGGTGACACCAGGTACAGCTGAGAAAAGGCACCCGACCAAAGTGCTTGTTGCATGTCTTAAGGCTTTAATGGACCATTTTAATTTAATTATGTGAAATGTTTCATTTCAACCTCATCTGCTTTTTTTTTTTTTCTCCTCTGTTTCATTCATTGCACATTGTTTTGATTTCATTTGGATGCTATTTGACGCTTTTAATCTTTTTTTGTTTTTGTCTTTATGCTTTAACTGCCTTTAGGGATGATGGTTTTTTGCCAGTAGTCTCAACATTTATTATTGTGTAATTGCTAATACTAAGCCTTTAAAGCCTTTAAATGGAACAAACGCCCATATAAAGACACTTCATTTGGTAAATTAAATTGTCATGAAAGTCCACTGATATGAGCCTATTGCAGAGAGCATCACACAAACCTTTGTACTGTACTCTAATTGGTATAAATGGGGTACACAAAATACACCTGTGTAATGCAGTACATTACAACCACAACACAAATTATTGCCTGCAAAATGACAGTTTGGCTAAAAACAAAACATTTATAACCTTCATGAAGGATTTATTGTAAGGCACCTCTATTAGAGTAACATTGGCTGTGTCCGAAATCCCCACTCATTCACTACTCCCTACCCTCTATGTAGGGAGTTGTATGTAGAGCACTATATAGTGAGCTCAGTCGCGTTATTAAAACAACACTTTCGGACACTACCCCGATCATTATTTCGGCGCCGTTAATTAAGTCATTGCCGTCGGATTGCCTTATTTTTTTTTTTTTTTTCTATCAGCGCGATGCATGATGGTCACTAACCAAGCGGTATAGACCATCGGTTGTACACTACTTTTCAAAATGCATTCTGGGATATATTGAGTGGACTATATAGGGTAAAATTATCATCACTATACATTCGGACAGCACTACAAGATGGCGAGCTCACTATATAGTCCACTATATTGTGAGTAGTGGGTGATTTCGGACACAGCCATTGTTTCAGCTTGATTTACATAAAAATTAGTGTATGGGTGGATGCTGTGCTGTCAGGTCTCCTCTGGTCATCCCTTTTTAAAATTTTTTTTTTTTTTTTTAATGTTTCATTTCTTATTTTCCTCATAAAGGATTAGAGTACCAGAAATGTTGCTCTGATCTATGCCTCTTTCTGTGTGCTTATTTTCATATTTCCATTTCATTTGTGTTTTTATTAACTTTGTTTCTTTTTCTTTCTTTTTCCTATTTGCTTGTCTTTCTTCCATCACTGCCTTTTTATCACCAATCCATAAAATCATCTGGCTTGCTTTAAACCCACCACGTTGAAAAATTTCTCAAAATCACTGTCTGCTGGGCTGACTGTAAATGGTGCTCAGCGGGCTTCATCAAGTCTCCCCTGTCTCAGATGAAGCTGATCGGCGACAGCACAGAGCTGCATTGTGAGGTGATAGGGAACCCCATCCCCGAGGTGCAGTGGTGGTTTGTAGAGGGTGAAGAGCCCAACGAGACTCTCACCCAGCTCTTTGACGGGGCGCGGGATGACCGTGTCCAGATAAATGCCACATATATAGCACATGCCACTAGCACCATTCACCTCACTAGCCTCGCCTTCAACGACTCGGGCACGTACGAGTGCCGCGCTTCCAACGACCCTGACCGCAATGAACTGAAGAAGACGCCAAAAATCAAGTGGATCCGCTCGCAGGCAAACATTATTGTGATCGAACGTGAGTGGCAGAGGAAGCATGAGGAGTAGCAGCTTGGCTGTTCTCTCCTCATTAGTGAAGTCCTGGACATTGAGCTCCTGTTACACTCAACTCCCATGCTTCCCTGTTCAGAACCCTTTCCATCCCGCTTTACCCAGTATACACTTTCCCTCTCCTCTCCCCAAAAGCTCCGCGGTTGTCCTGTAGTAGAATACGAACCTGGTCATAAAGTTTAATCCTGTATTGCCTGACACACAACATGTCTTCAATCTGATGCCTTTTTTTTTTTTTTTCAAGGCTTAGGTACCATTAGGATGTTTTGTTTATATAATACTGGTCATAAGGTTGGAAATTTGCAAATGGCTCCTGCAAGAAAATTGAACAAACATTTAGAGAAAAGCAAAAAAGGGGTGTCAGATTACTTGGTTAGTATTGCTTCTTGGTAGATATATCTTTTGCTAGCAGTTTCCTTAATTGATACTAACATGGCAGTGCCCCTTTTTGTCTATGCTTGTAGACCATTCCTGTGGCTTACAGCCTACTGAACTGTAGGTACAGAAGATGGCAACTAATTAATAAAAATTGATTGTCAGCCATGGGGTATCTTTCTGCCTTGTGGTCCAGTATTATCATTTTTTGTCAGATTGGAAGAATTTGTCAGTTTCTTCACCCGATTGAAGCAAAAAACACTTATCATGTGATTGGCAGTGAAGCCAATTTGTCATCTCCCTCTTGTTGCTTCTTCTGCATGTATTTATTAAAATATCTTTTCCCCATTACCTTGTTGTAGACTACAGTATCTACTAGATTTCCAGTACTCCTATTTCTCCCCCTTAATACTACTGTTGGTGGGACAGATCTTCCCATTTACGGGAACTCTTTCCACCTTTTTGTTCTGTGCATTTGTTCAGGACTTGTGTCAAACTGTTGCTCTAATTTGTGAAAATGTATGTTTGTTTTCCTTCTTAAAGTTGGTAAGTTGAAGGAAAATGTGAAGGACTTGGTTGGTAAATCTCTGATTTCCATTTGACCACTTAACACTCAACCATTGTCTCCACAAAAAAATGACCTTTAGTAGCCCAATTCATATTTACACCCTGGCGACGGTAAAGAGAATAACTTGGAAAACATTGGTGTGATCTCATAGTTGACCCCCTCTATCCTGCCTACCTTATTTCTTTGCTCATAAGGGAGTGTGAACAGAGGGCATAGTGCTGTCATGTACAACATATGCCATGACATTTTGTTCCATCAAAACGGTTGTTTTTGTAAAGACAAATGTTGAGTGTTAAGATATAGTTTAGGTTACATTTTGTCTCAAGGATCCACCCAGTGATAATAATCCACATTTGAAGGCAATACCTTCAGATCACTAATGAGGTATAGAGGTTTTTAAGACAGCCATTCTGTCCTACATAGGCGAGGGGCAGGAACTATAGAAGCAGTGAAGCTTTAGTTTTAGCTATAGCTTTACTGTTATCTAACAATCTTTCCCTTGCTAAGGCCCTCTCAGCTTTAGCTGTTTTGGTGAGCTTCGGTGAAAACTCCTACAACACAGTTTGCAAAGACAGAGTGCAGTAACTGTAGCCTGGGTAGCAATACATAGCCAAAGCCCAGATACTACCTTTTTGGCCATTTGCAAGTTTTTAAGAGGTAAATTACACATTTCTATGGCATAATTTTTATAAATTAAAACAGAAAGCCAGATACTGGTTATACACTAAATTTTAAACAAATATGTAGTTACTGCGTTTTGCTTTTGTGGGGCAGCATTGATGTCTAAACCTGCAAAAAAATAGTGTGTAATGCCAATAAGCTGAAATTTTAGGATAACATTTTCCCTCTCTGTTTACCTGAAGCGCCAAACATCATTACTGAACCCTCTGAGGTCAGCAACCAGACCTCCGCAGTCCTTCGCTGTAACTTGACAGAGTACACCCTTCCCATAAAAGGCTCCCACTGGACGCACAATGGCAAAGTCATTGAAGAATCGCAGTCCAAGCTGGCCGATTCAGTCACGACCCTACGGTAAGTAGCTATGTCCAGCCAAGTTGGCCATATTTCTTTTTTGTTTTTTTTTGTTTTTTCAACTGTGCAGGTCGCTCATAGTACTGAGTGAGTCACTCATACAAGGAAAAAGCCCAGTTTTAGTTGTCTATTGGGCTGAAAGACTGAACAACATTGTTTTATTTTTTATTATTATTATTTTTTTCAGGACATTAAATAATTTCTCAGCCTTTTATTTCTTAGCTTCTTTTGTCCTTAACTCTGATCCTTATGCTGTCCCTTTTTGGCTGTTACCAAAGTCAGTAGCTATCTTCATCCTCTAATGTTCTCGTCCTTGCACTTTGCCTTTTTCCTCGTCTGTCATCCCTCCCCCTCTCACTATCTCCATCTCAATGTCTTCCTGGCTGCCTCCATTAGCACCAGAGCTAGGGGCGTCATTCAGGCATTCAGTGCTCTTGATTAGCAGAGAGATGGACCGTGCAGCTTTGCCAGTAGTCTTTGCAGCTGGGATAAGCGCCCCTAGCAGTGTGCTCACTTCCCCTGACCTTAATTCCCCATTAGAGAGAGCAGAGCATGCAGGACTGTACGGGACAACAGCACCAAACAAAAGTGGGATTGTGATTACCAGGGGAAATTTGAAATATGTGTTGCATGGACAAGCAGCTTTATTTTTTACCCCTGGCCCTTGAGCTAAAACAGGGTTCTGTTGTGAATTTTCTACTTAGCTAAGTGGAAAACTAATCAGTCATTAATGTGCTTCAGCAAAATCAGTTAGATGTCACCACCTACTATATGCTACTGTAGGTCTATACGTCTGCGGAGAAAAATGCCTGATTTCTGTTCTTTTTCTTTCCATAGTTTGGAGAAGATCACATACGCTTCTGGTGGAAAGTATGAATGTGTGTTCCTGACTGAGCCAGAGGTTAAGCAGACAATTGAAGTCAAAAGTAAGTTTATTCATGATTACTACAGCCAACCATGGTTGCAAATGTAAAAAAATATATACTTAAGTGTCAGTGTATGAACTGGCACGTGAAGGCAGCCATTTACCAGGAAGCATCATGTGGTGATGTGTTATTTTTAACAGATAAGTGCTGTTGTTGTTTAAGGTGATGCTTGGTCTCTCCTGATGGTCCAGTCCATAATCCGGGTGTGACCATTTGTTCACAGCATCAAGGATTATGTATTCATAAACTGTTGATTTACTTGGAATACAAAATGTCATTAAACATCTGTAATATTAGAGCTTTAATGTTAAGACACCATGAGCTCTGACCTTATCAATTGCATGTTCTCTTTGTGCTGGTGTGCAATTCTCCATTAAGGAAATTGAATGAATTTACAGTTTTACATCAAAGGAATGTTAAAACAAAATCGATTGTGCAAATCAGTGTATCAAAAGTGATATTGTGAAGGTAGCTGTGGAAACGTTTTGCTAAGTTCTTGGTTTCGGGTTCTTACTCGAGGTGCCTCTTGCTCCAGGATAAATGATTAAATGCAATTTTATGAATAAACATCTTCCAAGTTGAAAATTTGTTTTTCTTTTCCTGCTGTAGCAATTGCCCATGTTTCTGCCCACAAGCACTCTGAGCATGGCAATGAGAAGGACAAAGGTGTGATGGTCTGTGTGAGCCACGGCTATCCACTGCCCACCGACTGGGGATGGGTCAAAGTTAAAGATGGTGTCCAAACGGTAAGTGTCCCAAGTTGTAATTTTAATTATTTTTAATTGATTCTGGATATGTTTTGGTCTGCAGTTCTAAACTAAAGTACATGAACCTTAACAGTTTTGGTCACATTAAATTTTTTGATGCTTTTGCAATTGATCCAGTTGTAAAGTGAAATAGTCAGACTTGTCTTGCCATTTGTGTTACTTAACTTGTTGCTTAAAAAACCCTCAGCCTATCATGAACAGCACTAGCGACAAATATGAGATCAAGAGCACCACCAACAAGACCACTCTGACCATTAATGACCTGAGCATTGAAAACGACATCGGAGACTACATATGCTTTGCAACGAATGAACTTGGCATATCCAACGACAAGATCCACCTGCGTGTCCGCAGTCGCTTGGCTGCTCTGTGGCCCTTCCTTGGCATTGTGGCCGAGGTCATCATCCTGGTGACCATCATCTTCATCTATGAAAAGAGGAGAAAGCCTGATGAGGTCAACGACGGTACGTATGCCACACTGCCTCCACAACTACATAAAACCACTACAAAAACTCTAATGGCATTTTCAGAGTGACATTAGCGCTGTGTGATAAATTGCTGCCCTCATGATTATTTCAATTACAGTACTATGTTAACACAGTGTTGGAGGGTTCGGGGAAAAGAAAACAAAACTATGGGTCAAATAAGTTAATCATCTGGCAGAAAACCTGATTTCCCAGCCAAATACGTGCAAGATCACATTCCTTTTATATTACTATTGTTGCTGTGAATTGTTGCATTCTACTGTTTTAGTTTAACATCAAAACATAAGGTGAGGTGATAACATCTGTGAAAATGTACCACAGTTAAAACTCCTAGTACTATAAAGTGCTATTGAAGCTATTACTTGGCCTCTTAGATCATATTTAATCTTCTCACCTGAAGCAACACTATGGCACCAGTGCTGTCCCTTTTTTATTAACATAGTGCTGTGTTCGATCTGAACAGCTGATTAGGGCTATGAATTTCATTTGTCAGAGGCCCACGGTGGTCTGTGGATTCCAAAAGTACTGACCATTTTCCTTTTAATTGCACGAGGTTTATTTGAAGGAAAATATTGTATTGTCAATAGTTAGCTTCCTGAGTGGCTGTGAAAATATCCATCAGAAAGTAAAAACACAGACCTTTTTTTTTTTTTTTTTCTTAAAGATGGATACGGCATAGATATGACTCTATGAACTGTTCTGTCCTCTGTTGTAAAGTGTGGCTAAAAGAACATAAAGAAGCTTCTTTTAAGTCATTCAGCTTCCAACAAAAGCTGTTCTGTAAGTTGAGAAGATTTAGTGTCCCCCAGTGGCAAGTTGGAGACCATTAAGGCAAACCCTCTTTAGGTGATGTATAGACTGTAGTTGCATGCATTCAATGTGAACCCTTTATTGTCTTTGGTTGTATTATTTACATTTTTGAAATATAGATCAGGTGTTAGTGTCGGTCTCTGTGTAAACTATCTGTGATAGAAACTATTACTTTTTTTTTATTATTTACATTTTTACTTCTCTGTTCGCTGCTGATTTTGCATTTTGGTAAGTGGACAAAACTGCATGTCAGACTGAAGTGGTTGAGCTGAGATGACGGCGTGGAAAAAGCTATGGGGGTCTGAATGAACTGCTTTCATAGTCGCCACTTCTAAGAGGAATGCGCTCAAAGATTTGGTCACTCTTTCACTGGCCCTGCAATCAGAGCAAGCTTAAAATATTTCCTTTCCACTGCCTTTTATTGGTCCTTTTTTTTATTTTTTATTTCTTTTTCTTTTTTAAATTGGGTGTTTGAGCCAATGAAAGAGTCAAATGAGACCCATAAGCTAGTGTAATGGTTTGACATGAAATTGGATAGGTTGAAAAGTGAGAGGTTTCAGCATTCTGTCTGCATGCTTTCTGCATCTTGTACTTTATGCATGATAAGGAATAGGCAACCCTCTTAAGACCAGTACATCATTTACATTTGTCTCATCCATCATTCGGCCACACAGATTAGCCTACTCTTGCCTTTACTTTGTGAACACGTGCTCCTTGCTCTAGTGTGAATACTGCCAGTATACATTGCCAGGTTGTGTGTTAGCTCTGCCAGTTAAAAGATGTTTACTTTTTGTTTTTTGTATCTTAAAGGCAAACTTCGATATTTTTCAACCTGGACCCTATTTCCCTATGTTTTGTGTGTCTATGTGACTAATGGGGACAATATGTTTTTAAAACTGGTACAATATTAAGGGAGCCTGCTGCAGTCGGCAGTATCGAAACAGGGCTACAAAGTAATCCTTGGGGGCTACATCCACTAAAAGGCTTGTTTTTGCCACTGACAGGCTCAGATTGTTGTTGTTGTTAAGTTTCTGACAACATTGTGGATATGATCAGGACTTTTTTTTTTTATAAAGATCCTTTTTGTTTAACCTAAAAGAGTTGGTTTTTGCTCTCATCAAAGCTGCCAGACTCCCTTGGCAGCAACAGTAATTTTACTTCCCTGGTCTTCTGCTGCCTCCATCTGTTAGTTTGTCATTGTATGACTTAGGTGTTTGTTTGTTTGTTTATAAACCAAAAAAACAAACCTTAAGAGCAGTCACACAATACCACAAACCAACTAACCAGTAGAGACAGTGGTAGACCAGCCCACACCCTTGTTGAGTGGGTGGTTTTAAACAGAGCAACATAGCGACTGTTTCTAGATAAATACAAAGGTCTATCTCTGTAGGGTTAATGTTTCCACAATGTTGCCAGACACTTGTAATAACAATCTGTGCCTGTCTGTTGCAAGCACAAGCACTTTACTGGAGGTACTTGGAGGGTGTGCAATTCACTGCTTCTAACATCAACGCGCTCGCTCTAAACTAGACAAATAAAAAAATTAATAAAATATTGTCCCTATTAGTCACACAGACACACAGACCTGGGAAATTGGGCTCCAGGTTGAAAAATACTGGAGTTACCATTTAATACAGCAACTGCAGTGTTTTGTGTCCTTTGCTTGTATTGCATGAGCCTCTGTGATGCTAAGGGGTGACTCTGGACGGTGTAGAAAAATGTTTCAAATGTTATTGCAGATTTACTAAAGTCAATTATCCATTAAGTGACTTTTAGCAATATGTTTTAATAGAACACAAACAATGATTGTGTGTGGGGTTGCTCTATAAATGATTTTCTCAGGATTTTGTTGTATCCTTCATTGTCAGAAATGCAACAGGCGGGCATGCTTCAGTTCATGTTTAGGTGAATTTGATCATCAGAATCATGTTGCAGAGGATTTCATGTTCTAACATTTGCTACCATCATCTGGGGGGGGGCATGTACTGCTCACACAAATTGCAGATTTATAACTTGCTATCAACTGACTCTTCTTTTTGTTTGCCTTCCTTCATTGATCATTTACTACGGTCCAGATGATGACTCAGGATCAGCTCCTCTGTAAGTAGTCTGCATCTCAGTACCTTGATTGTCACTGAAGATGTGGTGTTTTGTTTTGTTTTTTGTATTTTTATACCACTCATTTTTACTGTTTTTCAGGAAGAGCAATTCTAATGCAAATCACAAAGACAAGAATGTGAGGCAAAGGAATTCCAACTAGAAGCTAAAAGAGGTGTGTGTGAATCTATGAACTGCTTACTGTTGGCTACTCGGTGTCTGCACAGTTAATGTTTATTTTGTTCAAGGTTGGTATTATCTGAAAACAAATCTTAATTCTTCACTCATGCAACTTTTTTCTTTTCTAGATGGGCGACCCACACTGCAGTCCTGGATTCAGCTGTTTTGTTGCACATTCTAGTGTGCACCCTGCAATTTTAAATACCTTTTTTGTGCTTGGGTGTTAATGTTTTAAGGAAGTTGACCGATTTTCCTCTGTATTTAGTTTTCTTCTATATTCTTCTCCACATTGTGCAGCCAGAGAACATAGTGTGAAATAACTTCTGTTTAAGGCCGTAGGGCAAATATTGCATGAGTTTTAAAATGCTATCTAGCAAAAGTGTGTGTTTGTTGTAAAAATCACTAGAATGTTCACATGAGGAATGCTTAGTTTGCGGTTATTTTCTGTTGATGCTGATGCTTCCCGCACTGACCTCACAGTTGTCAGTCTTTTGCTTTTGATGTTCTGCAGAGTGGACTGGTTACTTGTAAAACCAGCACATGTTCTGTTCAGAGGAACATTTATAAACCGGATACATCACTGCAATTCTTATAGCAACAAGTGGAGTGCGTTTGAATTCACGTTTGATCTGTCCCTACAACACCACAAACCTCCCTTTGCAGAGTGTTCTACTTTGCCTTAACAAGCACCATGTCTCTTTTTGTGTCTTTGCATTTTGTTACCTGCCACAATATATTAAATGTGACACTTAAAATGGAATGCAGGAGCGACTTGAGATTCTATGTATGCTAGGTTTTGTTGCCGTAAGAAATTACAGTTCTTTTTAGAAAGGAAAGCTATTGTCCCTTTAATCAAGCTTTGATTTCCTTTTCCTATTAATATATTTTAAATGGAAAAATTTTAGCCACACAATGTTTTTGTTGCCAGTGTCACAGCCACATAAAAAGATGATATGGACCAAGTGCAAGAGATGTAACATCTGTGCTTCTGTTGAATGCAACTTTAAACAAAGCACTGATGTTTCAGTCTAATACAGCAGATAAACATTTTAAAAAGATGCTTTTCTCACTCAATGTGATCTGAGATAAAAAAAACATCGCAAACATTTATGTGCGATTGTTGAACCGTCGTCTCTGTCCCCTTCACTGTGTAGATGATTCAAAGCCATATGTTCCATATAACCTGATTAGTGTTGTGATTGGATGTTACCATTTCAGAATTACAGAAATAAAAAGACCTAGCCAGAGTTGTGTAAATTGTTGTATCTTTCAGAGTAGATGGAACATCATCTGTTGTACAACTTGCACAAACTGAATAAAGGTATTGGATTTTACACGTCTGTTTACTCGATTCAAATGATGAAAAGGTGACTTGTGTGTACAATGATCCTTATATCTCTGTTTGGCAAATAAATGCTGTCACTGTATCAGGACTGTTTAAAAAAAAACAAAAAAACAACATAGTTAATCCAAGTGAAAAGTGGGTATTTTTGTGTGTTAAGTGGTTTTGAAGAGAAATATAAAGCATGTCATGACTTTGGGCCTCATTACATTTCCATTAATTAATTTAGCTGGTTTTTATGGTTTTAATCCAAAGCGGTTTACAATTGCTATATATGTCAGAGGTCACACGCCTATGGAGCAACTAAGGGTCAAGTGTCTTGCTAAGGGACAATTTGGTGGATGTGTCACAGTGGGGAACCCAGGTCATCTCACACCAAAGGCATGTGTCCTAGCACCCCTCCCCCTAGCCTCAGATCAAAGTGCCTCAAGCAGAGAACATTAATAGCGTTTTCTTTGTACATTTGTTAGGTATACAACAGTATACACAAAGTGATTTCACAAGCAGGTAGTAAGAGTTAAAGATGTATTCAGTGTTTCTCAACCCATCCCTTATCAATAGGTCTGGTGTACACCAACACAAAAAATAATCTTATTTGTGAAACGGGAAATTCATTGTAAGTTCAGACATGTGTAAATGTTCTACCAAATTTTTTCTGATTGACTTGGCTAGCACAAATTCCTTTTCCACGACGGATATTGACCCCTTTCCTGCAGAGTATGTCTGATTACGTTGTGTGCTTTCTTACGGTATAAAGGAGCTTTACCTTTGAGAATTTGTTTGTTTTTGAAAGCCTGCCCCCATCGTATCAAGCTGTAAACGGGAGTGCAGTAACAAAAACAGGGAATGCACGCCTAAGGAGCTAATATGCGGGTGTGGCCCAGACTTGGAGGTGCCACAAAAGCAACAGGTTTTGTTAATGTCTGAATCCTAACAGCTAGAGACGCCTTCTGGTTGCAATATTATCTAAATACGACTCTAGTTGTCCAGGAAGTTTTTGAGTGTAAAATCTCTATATTCCACAAGGTGGAGCCCTTTTACCAAGAATGGGAGGCCCCGACCAGATTGGTAGACTATCAACCTAAATCAACAGGCAGACGCTGTTAATACAGCTTCCCAATGTAGTCAAGAAAGATCTAGTAGCATATTATGACTATGGATCACCTGACCATGGTCGTACATGTTACTGGCTAATTTGAATCTGAGCTTACTGTGGGTGACAAAATATGGAGAACTTGGTGGTTTCTTGTGACCTTCTTCCGTCACCTTTTGTCCTGCTGTTCCTTTTTCCTGTCAGGTGAGTACGTCACATGTATGTGAACATCTAGGCTATTTATGCGTTTATTTATCCGCTAAATCGAGTTTTCTTACTAATGACACATGTCAGCTTGGGCGTGTCCTGGTTTGACAAGATTGCTTTCATTTGTTCACATAGTTTCTTTAACAGCCTAAATTTATACTTGTCGGTGGTTGCAGCCCAGGAGTAATGCTCTCTCACTCTCTCTCTCTCTCTCACACTCACACACACACACACAATAACATCAGCCAGGTTGCAGCCATAGCAACGGCACCTGGTGCGCTGATATCCGTAAGTGGTGTGGATGGAAAGCAAAGGCTGCTTTGAACTCCGCGCACCTTCCACCGCTGCCGCCCAGTCTCGCCAGGTTCAAGGTACGGGAGTGTCTTTTCTGTTTGCCTTTGCCTGCCTGTTATGGACGAGGCGGAGGACGGCGAGGAGGAGCCCAAATTCCAGCAGCCTCGACCACCTCAAGTAGCCCGCGAGGATCATGTGAGCAGCGGAGGAACCGAGATGAAGAAATTTACGCCAGGAGGCGGAGCCGCGTCCGTTGCGCGCAAAAACTCCAACAACAATCTGTGGCTCCTGCGAGACGAGGACTCCGCACCTGCCAGTGGCAACACAGCCTCTGCTCTGTTATGCCAGAGGGATGCTGCTGGCGGCCGAGGCAGCTCAGAGTCAGACCACAGGGGTGGAGGGGACACAGTCTCAGAGAAGGGCGTCACAGGAGAGGGAGCCATCGGCATGATATGCAACAAAAACGGAGATTGTAGAAGGGACCCGACCAGTTCAGGGAGCCTCTCCTCTCTCATCTCAAGGCAGGAGAAGCAGACGGATGGAGTAGTGGCAGCAGCTGAAGACGGCAAGGGGCAGGCTGAGATCATGGACGGCTCTCTAACTTCAGCAGGGTCCCTGACACAGGGACCCGGGGCCGAGGTCAAGACCGTGGCAGCGATGGAGAAAAAGGACTCAAGAGTTTCTTTCTCCAACGCCCCGGCTGGTAAAGGACAGACTCCGAGTCAACAGTCGAGAAATTCTGTCACATTTTCCAAAGCCGAGGATGGTTCTCAGATAGTGCCGGATGATGGGGACTCCAGGGGGAACCAGACATACATGCAGCGACAGTTTAGTTCCATGCTTCAGCCCGGAGTTAACAAGTTCTCCCTGCGCATGTTTGGCAGCCAGAAGGCAGTGGAGAAAGAGCAAGAGCGCGTAAAGTCAGCGGGCAACTGGATTATCCACCCATACAGCGACTTCAGGTATGGGTCAAGCCGAGTTACGTTCATAAACAGCGCACACTCTTAGACTGAGTTGGTCTGCATGGACGATGAAGAGCCTGTCATCTCTGTGTGATTGTATGGATATGGTATTAACACACTGTCTGATTCTCCATATCTAACTTTATATGAGAGAATACTAAAAGTAGAATTTCCTCCATAGAAAGCACTTTAGCTGTAGCAAAGATGACAACAAAATTACAAATTTAAACAAATTTACCCTTATGTTTTTATTTTTACTGGCGAAATAAAACCTAAGAGGAGAATCTGAGCCATTTTGAAGACTGGGAATTATTTTTATATTTATATATTGATGCCAAATAGGTCAAACATGTACGTTAGTAAGTTGGGAAAGTTATGTCATTGAGTTGGAATGCGTCTGAACATCTGTTTCAGCACCAAGGACAGCTCCTCCAATTACCTCAAGCATAGAACAGCTGCAGTCTGACGATAAAACTATGTGAGGTGTTAACTGGCTTGGCTGGGGGGGTTGCTATGAAAATATTATTTAATAGATTATTGATTCGTAGTTTTATGGAGAATGGTGTCAAAGAACACTGAACACAATTGAAGATAATAGGGAACATAGGATTCAAGTCATGACTCAGCAACACTCTTGCTTTGCAGGCCCCCACTTACTCTGAGCTGATCAGACAGCAGGGCCACTTAGGCTTTTGGAACAACCAATACAAAAACATATAGGGCTGCAACTAAGTCTTTTTAAAAAAAATGTATTTTGATCTGCCAATTATTTCCTTGATTAATCATTTAGTCTATAAAATGTCAGAAAATAGGAGAAATATCCAAATTTCCTGAATCCAAGTGTGACACCTTCAAATGTGGTGTGTTGTTCAGTTTAAGAAATAGAAGAGCAGCAAAGCCTCACTTTGGGAAAGCTGGGACCAGAGTATATTTGGCATTTTTGCTTGACAGTTGATTAATCGATTATCTATAAATAGTTACTAAATAATTAATACTTATTATGGTTGTTTTAAAGTGTAATGTAAGCAACTATGAATCAGAAATGGAACACAAAACTGGAGCTGTGATAGTTGCTGAGACATCCTCTGCCAGTGGCTTTACTGTCTGTTGTTCTTTGATTTTAGAATGAATTGCACCCGGCTTGTCTTCCCTCAATATCTCTGCCTGCTTGCCCTTGGTTTGACCTTGTCTGGTGTCAGATGGTAGCCTATAGGTTACCTCACCAGGAGAAGATACAGTGCAACCGAGTGAAACAGGCTCACATTGCACTTTGTTTGTGTAACTATCATGTACTGATTTCCCTCAGATCAGCACATTTCAAATTTGTGTGTGAGAGATTAAATGGCAACCCACTCCATCTCTAACCCTCTCCTCCGCCACTGCTTTACCTTTGCCAGATTCTACTGGGACTTCACCATGCTGATGTTCATGGTGGGCAACCTGATCATCATCCCCGTGGGCATCACCTTCTTTAAGGAGGAGACCACCACGCCCTGGATCATCTTCAACGTGGTTTCTGACACCTTCTTCCTCATGGACCTCGTGCTGAACTTCAGGACTGGCATCGTGTTCGAGGACAACACCGAGATCATCCTCGATCCTGAGAAGATTAAGATGAAGTACCTGAAGACCTGGTTTGTGGTGGACTTTGTCTCCTCCATACCCGTGGATTATATCTTCCTCATCGTGGAGAAAGGGATAGACTCTGAGGTATACAAGACGGCCCGGGCACTTCGCATCGTTCGCTTCACTAAAATCCTCAGTTTGCTGCGGCTGCTGCGGCTGTCCAGGCTGATCCGTTACATCCACCAATGGGAGGAGGTAGGTTGAGATTCAACATTTATAATCCAATGAAAACCATTGCCTAATCAAAGTGCTTTATTTAGGCAAAGGTGGCGGTTACACCGATCTAAGATATGTGTAACCTGACTGATATGGAATGATCTATTGGCCAGTAAACAGACATTTTTAGTTATTATATGTCAAATTTGATTATTCAAGAACTGAGTTAGATATTTAACAGTTGAACAATAAATGTCAGAATGAATTTATTTTAATTACTGTGACATTAAATATAAGATAGCAGCAAAATGTTTAGTGCAACTGTATTACGGTAATCAAACAACAAAAAAATCAAACTGAAAATGAAATTAACACTTTATGTATTTGTGTTTGTGTTTCTTTTTTAGTTAAAATATACTAGATTTAGACCGATATATATTGCAATACTAGCAGTCAATATTAGCTTACTGCAGATATATTTGTATGTACATGTTGGCAAATAAATAAATACTAAAAGTAGGTTTGCGGTAATTTAGACATAGTCAGAACACTGACAAGTTGATTTTTCAACTGTGAATTGTCCTGCTTAGTAAATATCAATTCTTTAGAAATCCAAATATAAGGGATCCATATGAGGATTGTTGTTTATGTTGAAAAAAAATTACGATGGCCGATATATCGTTATCGTTATTTTTTTGTACTCCCAAATATTGATTGTGGCATTAGCCTCAAAACTCCAGTATCGGTCGGACTGTATATGGAAATGTCGGTTGCCTTTGCAATTTTCCCAACGTTTCTTCAGCATTTATTTTAACACCATGAAGCATCCTAAGTAAGCTACTTTGAAGATGGGGGTGGTGCAGTGATGCAGGATCACCATCACCATCAAGGAATGTGCACATTGTATGAAAGCACCTCACAAGAGTATGTTTATTATGAATTCTTCTCATGAATTTTAGGGTCCAACAAAAGGCTGCTCAGCTTCTCTGCTACCACAGATCATAGCCATAAGAGTGATACTGATTATCACTGATGTTCCAGTGTAGAATTAAGCTGCAGTTTGGATGTTAAGACAAAGTATTTTCCCAACTGTGTTTGCTTAGATAACAAAAGACAAACGAGCCTGACAGTGCTCTAATTAATAATAAAATATTGGATTCCAGTGCAGTGGTTTGTCAGTATATAAGTGAATCTGTTACATTAAAACTATTTTCCTGTGTGTGTAATTACTTCCCGACACACACAAAAAAGGAAATTTTACCATGCTGTATGGCAATAAGCCTGATAGTGGAATAATAGCTCATCATAAGCCCGTGTTCTGATGCAGTTAAGAATTCATGAAAAATTAATTTCTGCTTATCAGTGGGGAAGTGAAAAGGGATTTTCTGAGGAATGAACACCACTAATTGCCTTTTCCTCCCTTCCCATAACAAGAGGTACCTTTTCCTTATTTTAAAAATTGTTTTAATGTGGCATTTCAGCCAATAAAGGCACCAAACAGTCTTAAATGGATGCTGGCAGGCAGGCTCACAAGCTTTCTGATAACAGTACACATCAGGAAATAATGTTCGTCAAGAGACGGATGCATTATCATATATGTATATATTTGCTTCATACAACACAGTTAGCTCTGGCCAGCTATGTGCGTGTGCTTGCATATATAACCTGAGGATCCCTGTTTGGACTAACCAAGCATCAATGAATCAGATGTGCGTGTTCCCGAGCTCTGAAAATAAGGACTGCTTTTCTGATTACAGAGTGGTAATTTGAGCTTGACTAGAACCCTAATCACTGATTCAAACACTCACAAACTACATGCTCCTTTGTGTCGACTCAGCCCTGCCCTGTGAGCTTAGTTCAGCTCTGCTCTGCTCAGCTTGATCCAAATGTGGCTGGCTGTGTTTCCCCTCTGCCCGGCTCGGCTCAGCTTAGCTTAGCTTGAAGGGGTTTCCTAAAAGATCATCTTGTGTTACCTCAGCTGCAGGCCAGCCTAGTAGAGAATACTTGCCAACAACTGTCAGTCTGATTTATAAAGGCGTGTTCAAAATGTATTTTTGACTAGATTGGTGTGTGTTTGTAGTGCGGCCAATGCAGAAGCAGAGATTAGCATTGTCAGGAATAACCTGAGCAATTTCCTGAGCCAGGAAGCTTGAATCAAGGCTCTCCACTTGCTGGCATGTCCCAGAGGATCCCTTTTTCATGAGCTAGACACTATGGTGTATGGGTGGCGGCAGGAGTGTATGTGTCAGAGTGGGGCCCGGTACTGGGAGTGTAATATTCCTCTAGTTCAGTAGTTTTCTCTAAATGTTGCCATCTGAATTGTCTGGATCACCGTGCATTTGACCATGTGCAGCAGGGAGGAGCAGAAAGTACTTTATCTCTGTTTTTCAGGCTGCGAGTTGTGGTCACATCATCGTGCCTTGACCCAGATTGTGGTCTGACAGTGACACATGGCCAGGTGCTGTTCTGGTGTCGGGGGGGAACATTAGTCCTGGAGCCTCATTAATCATGATGGGAATGATTCCTAATCATAGGGCAGGGCCTCACGGTGTGTGTTTCCCTTTCTCCTTCCTCAAATTAGCTAAGGCCATTAGCCATTATAGGAGGTACTCAAAAAAAGGAAAGAAAACAGTGGCATTTGGTCTGTAGCTAAATTATATTTAAATTTAACCCAAAGCTGATAAGCAGAAGTGGGTGGGTAAAACTGAAAATATGCAGAAGAGTGAAGAATAAAGCAGAAACTAGATAGATATTTGAATAGGATGTGTTTAAAGCACTTGGTGTGTAAATAACAAACAGGAGAAAGTCAAAGAAACTCATGGGATTTGGTAAAGTATCACTGTTCAGCCAAACACAGACAGAAAAGGCCCAGAGCTACTAGTGGAGTATAATATGTGTGTTGGTCGGGTCGGGTGGCCGAATATGTTAGACTGGTTGGCTTTCTTGTGTTTGCAGTGTAATTAACAAGAGACATTCGCACCCCGGGGGTTTCGGAGGAAAGCTGGTTTTGATATTCAAATGAGCTGTGAGTTTAGGGCAGCGAGGCCTCTGAGGTAACGCGATGAGTCACAGAACGTCCTGACCTGGCTGCTCCCAAACTGTTAATTCCCAACAGAGGATACTTGTTCACATCCCAAGACACACACATAAGAAATCATCAAATTGGCCCATGCTGCAGGCCTTCCCAATATGCATATATGTAAATTATATATATATATATGTATAGATGTACATACAGATGGTTATCTGTCCTTAGTGGGGTAGATGCTTGCAATTTTAGTGAAGCATCCAGTTTGCCCAGCTAAACAAGGATCACACAGCATTGCACACACATGCATGTAAATCTACAGTCATACACAGACACACACATAGTTGTAACAAGGCCTGGCCAGCAGCCAGCGAAGCCGCAGGAGTGGCCTTCACATGGCTGTGACCACAACACCAGCTCCACACAAGTGACCCTTCTTACCTGAGGCGAGTAAATCTAAGAAAACAGCAGAGAGAGGCTAGCTTAGGCTGCTGATGAAAACCTGATCAGCGTCTGATGAGTTTTTTTTTAAATTGTCATTAATGAGTAGAGACTACAATGCAGTTGATTTTCCCCACCTGTTTATAATGTCGAACCTCAGCCTGAAACAGTATTCTGCTAAGATGGAGGAGGAATGACATACAGCTGCACCCCTTGTAAGAAAGAAACCTCCCATTACCAGTAAAGGTGTCGCTTATGGTGTCAACACATTAACAAAGTTGGCAGCTAGCTAGCGACAAAAACAGAGCTGAAACAAAGAGTGTGAATATTGGACTTGGCCTAATGGCCAGAAACTCATGAATGACTATGTTTCTGTGCAATTGTATGTTAACATCATGAAACAAAAACAAATCAATCAATACTGCTTTTAAGAGTAGGATGTTAGCCAAACCGTCTCTTATAAGTAACAGTGATAGCCATACATATCCAGTACATATGAGTTTCTTTACTGTTAGCTAGTAGTTGCTACTTTGATTGATGTTCTTCATAATTACTTCATCTTGCAAATACACTATGTACTATGTTTTCTGTTTTTTAATTAAAATCCAAGCGAGAGAGTGAAATGGATGTCAAAATATGCACAAGTTAACAGCTACATATGTTGAAAATAGCCTTGATGTTGGTTATATAGCAAAATTCTCTTTAGATTCGCCTCAATCTGTATAAACACAAAACAGATATTTCATTCCCCTCACACATCCATCTCTGTCTTCTCCTCCTCCTCCTCTCTGCTTTAATAACCCTCTCTCTGCCCGTCTCTTCTCCTCCTGACAGATCTTCCACATGACCTATGACCTGGCCAGTGCTGTGATGCGAATATTCAACCTGATTGGTATGATGCTGCTGCTGTGTCACTGGGATGGCTGTCTCCAGTTCCTGGTTCCCATGCTGCAGGATTTCCCATCTGACTGCTGGGTCTCCCTCAACAAGATGGTGGTAAGCAAAATGCTCTATATGTGTGTGTGTGTGTGTGTGTGTGTGTGTGTGTGTGTGTGTATTTTGCAGGGGTTAAATGTATTCGTACGTAACACAATCACATGAACATCAGTGTGAAAAAAACAGAGCATAAAACATATCCCCCATGCAGCACAAATGTGTAGGATTTATTTAAGGTCTGCACACACACACACACACACACACACACACACACACACACACACACACACACACACACACACACACACACACATATACACACAGAGGACCGGCCTCAATTAAACCCTCTCTAGTTAAACCCAGGAGACATGTCAGTGTACAGAAAGCAGGAGTGAGGAATGAAAAAAGAGCCTGTTTTTCATTCAGTTCATGCAGCACATCATGTGCTTTGTTCTTTAGCCATTCTCTTCTTTATCGCACTCTTATATTCTTCTCCTCTCAGATGTCCTTCCTTCCTTCCTTCTAGCTGGCAGGTAGCTTCTGGCCATCTGCTGATAGACAGACCATTAGGAGAGGTTTTCTCCAAAATGATTGCTGGCATGAACCAAAAGCTCTCTGGAGAGCAAGTGGTGCAACACTGATGCTGCATGAAAAGCAATTATCTAACCAGATAATTTATGAATAATCGGTATTAAAAGCACGTTGATTTCATACATTAAGTCTTTATTAACCCACAAGAATTTTGCTACATAGAAGCATAACTAACTCACTAACACAACAAAACCTAAAGTAAAAAACATTCTAAAACTAGCATATACAGCTTTAAATCACTCGCAGCCTTTCAGCCAAATTTCTCAGTAGACCTGTTTGGTATCGTTAGAAACTTGAGTAGAATATACAAATCCAGTTTGGTGGGTTTAAACCCCCGAAGGGGTTAACAGTGGGTTGTGTCACTTATCCACACTGAACAAAATTATAAATGCAATTCTTTTGTTTTTGCCCCCATTCATCATGAGCTGAACTCAAAGATCTAAGACTTTCTCTATGTGCACAAAAGACCTATTTCTCTCAAATATTGTTCACAAATCTGTCAAAATCTGTGTTAGTGACCACTTCCTCTTTGCTGAGATAATTCATCCACCTCAAAGGTGTGGCATATCAAGATGCTGATCAGACAGCGTGGATATAGCACAGGTGTGCCTTAGGCTGGCCACAATAAAAGGCCACTTGAAAATGTGCAGTTCCATCACACAACACAATGCCACAGATGTCGCAAGTTTTGAGGAAGCGTGCAATTGGCATGCTGACTGCCGGAATGTCCACCAGAGCTGTTGCCCGTGAATTGAATTTTCATTTCTCTACCATATGCCGCCTCCAAAGGTGTTTCAGTGTATTTATATATCTGCTTCTGTATTCCACCAGGGAAAACACTTTCCTTTCTTTCAAGCTACCAGGTATCTCAAATCACAAATTAGGAACGCTTAATACAAAGAAAAAACACTAAAAACAAGGAGCTTAAACCCTTCAATTCTGTCGGACTCGTCATTTTATATTGAAGAGTTGCCAGTGGATATGAGTAGTGCAACACATCCCCTGGTGTGCTTGCCCTGTTGCTTAATGCTTGCCTTTTTTTCTCCTTCTTACATACTGTACTCCACACACATACCTCACACATACCATTCACACATCCAGGCAATATGTATTACCTGTGGCAGGAGTGTTAGCTGTGCAACAAGAAGAGACCAGCAAGCCAAACTATACTGATCATACAGTATAGAGGGTGTACACTACTATATACTGTGTATTTGACACAGAGGTCACAATTCGTTTGGGAGCAACCATAGACAAAAAGAGAATTGCACTAATAGGATAAATGGGTTGAGGGTTAGAGAGGAGACTGTGCATTGATTGGAGAGGTAATAGCTGCATGAAGAAAGCAGAGTAAAGTGACTGGTTAAGGCTAAGGAGAAATAGTTGGCATTAACTAGCCCACCATTGTGACAGAGCCAAGAAGATGATATGGGTTGACTGGTACTGATTGCTGCAGCATCAGCAAGAAGCTGCAAATGATTTTAACTGGCTTGCGAGGTAGCTCCTTGGAGGGAACATGTAATTGTTGTGTCTAAGGAAGTTCAGCAGCCTGTGTAATCATCTTTCCTCATGCTTTTGTCAGGCTGTTTCCCGGGCCGTCTGACGCCCCTGTCGCAAATAAATGTTTCATATGCTGAGGATGAACCTTCTAATTTTAGCACACAGATTTGTGACATTCGGGCCTCGAAAATACTCCTCTGAAAAACTCTGTGTTCTGTGACACACTGTGTGTGTGTGTGTGTGTGTGATCTTCAGGAACAGATGGATCCCACACCCATTGACCCTAGGGGACATGACTGTTGCTTCTCTGTCGTTCCATCTCTCGTTTCTCGTTTCATCTATGGCCATCTTTCTCTCCTCCCCCATCTCTTACACACACACAAACATACAAACACACACATCTCTTCCATGTCTGTGGAGGCCACAAGAAGCCTGCTGCTGTGCGCCAACTCAGTATGTCACTTTTGACTCAAATGCAGTAAACATTAGCTATATCGTCGACTGAAGTGAGAACAGTTTGGATATTACTACTTGTCGTATCCTGCACATAGTGCTCAAACATGCCTACTCCCTCGACATCTGAGCTGTTTTCTCATTTCACAGTTGCAAATATGAATGTTGTGGCTCTTATTAGCATTCAACTCCAATTGAGAGCAACATTTTATGTTGATGTTTTCCAATCTCAGAGGACAGGCAGCTTCTGTATTGCACACATTACATTATTTTTGTGTACAGAGTTAATTATCACCGAAGGGTATAAATGCAGAGAAAATATAGTGCTCTCTACACTGTCATCCGTGAATCCCCCTCTTTTCCTAACTTGCGTCACTCCTTTCCTCCCTCCCTTCCACCTTGCTGTGTTTACATTCAGTTTCCTCTTTGATGCCACAGACTGATGTGTGTTGTTTACGCTTTTGTGCCATTTTCTGAGCTACATGCCATAATGCCAGTGAGCACCCATGTGGGCGTGGCCGCCCGGTGTGCTGTGCTGCTTTCCATCAAGGTCAGAGATCCTCTTCAGAGTGGTTTTGAATGAGAGACGCAGCCGCAGCGTTAAATGATCCTCATCCAATGCTTCACTTCAGACTGACTGGCTGTCTGCCTGTGCAGGACATTTACTGGACTCCACCCTGCTTTCCCTTTTGCGTCATCCTTGCGTTTAGATAGAAACATGATTCATTCACTCGCTCAGAAGGCACACTCATATGCACTTTTATACCTGCTTTTATGTGTCTGTCTTTGGGTGTACGACTATGTGACATACAAGTATGTTATAATCAATATTGCCTCTTTCCAACTCTTCTCCCTCCTGTAATGTATTAAGCTCTACTTCAAAACACTCCAAAACAATATCTGTGACTTGTAAAAGATATGCACGCAGCCGACAGTGGTGTTTATTATAAACCCGATAATCAGGCTCCCGCAGCATAATCATCACAAGAGACCAGATCATAAAGGCCTGGATGACAGGCAGTTTTGTCCCATATACCTCAGCCTCGCTGGCTGTTGGATCAGTGGCATTAAAATAAAGCCTCTCTCCTCCTCTCAATGTCTCTCTGCTTCAGTCTGTGCTCTGTTTCTGTGTTTAATATTTAAGCTGCTGAGAGACATTTTACTTTACAAGAAGATTTGCTGTAATTGCAATATTACACCTATTTGTGTGGCTCTATTATCGGTGCATGTGCAGTGTAGGCATGCACACACAGAGATGTACTTACAAAAACTGCCTTGAAAGTTAAGAAAGGGATCCTCCATTCATTCAATTACTGAAGTGATCAAATTGACAGGCATGCCTGTCAGCGCGCTTGAGAATAATGGAAAGTAACTGTGTGACGTAGGTGTGTGTAGGTGTTGGTGTGTGTGTGTGATACAACAGCCTCTTTGAGTACTAATTTGATACATGGACGAAAGTGTAACAGATCTCAGTAACACAACATCCATTTCTTAAACATATTTGTCTAGAGAAGAAAATTTAAGTGGGCAGAAGTGGCATGTGGAAATTGACGGAATTCTTAATTTATAGGGAGTCTCAGGATATTTTTGTGTGTCTTTATTAGGAGAGTAAACATGTACATGTTCCTGCCACACATGGGTAATTTATTGCAGACATGAAACCTTAAGGTAAAGTCATTTTATGTCTTTCATAAGTTATAATGCATTTAAACTAAAAAGTATCAAAAAGCCAAAACCAGTAGACTAATTAATGTTTGAAGAATGTTACTATTTTATTTGATCATTTTTGAACAGGGTTATTTTTTGAAGAGCTTATATGTACTTTGCTAGGTCAAGCCATGTGTTAGCTAGAAAACATGCTGCTCAGCCTGATTAGAGCTGCATTCTTTGTGGGGCAAGTTGCCCCTGTGAAACCAACCCCATTCTAAAAAGAAAAGTTGGCTTGTCATGGGTTTTTATTGAATAACAGGATAAAAATGTTTTGGTTTTTTTGCAAACAATGTTTTTCTAAATATAAAATAGTAGAAAGTTAACTTAAACTCTGGAAATGAGCAGAAAATACTCTTTCCACACATAGACACACTCAAACATTATACATTTCTTTAGGATGGGAAATGCATGGATCATTATGGTTCACCTTATAAAAAGAAAGAGTCTACAGTACAGGTGGCCGAAATGACAGCTCCCCAAAAGCCAAAATATCTTGATTGCCGACATTATGCTGCTGTCAACTGGTCTAACAGATACTATGTTTGGTCTCTTTTTTTACATTTTGTTTGGTAAGTTTGTTAGTTTTGGCATTTAACTAATGTTAGCTAATAGTTAAGTTTAAAAGTAAAAAGTCGATCAGAGAGCTGAAGCTGATTCAGGATCCCTGAATCTAATTCTATCTTATTCTATCAGGATTCCTGAATCAGCCAGGAGAGTAGATCACTCCAGTTCTCAGATCTTTGCATTGGCCTCCTGTATGTAAAATAATTTATTTTAAAATGTTACTGTTTAAAGCAGTGAACGGTGTGGGGCCAAAATTTCTGATCTGCTGTTCCGTTATGAATCATCCAGACCTCTCAAGTTATCTCAAACAGTTCTGCTGACTGACCCCAGAGTCAAAAATAAACAGGGAGAAGCAGCATTCAACAAATTTGGCAACCAGTCAATAGAAAAATTATAGAATAGCTATTTCAGTCTGGCACAAAGGGGTGGACCTGGCTGAACGGCTGACAGAATGACCAACATTGCCATCCATAGAGCAGTACTGCTAGCGTGGCTGTGAATCATCTAGACCACACAGGTTGTCTCGAACAGGTCTGCTGATTGTCACCAATGTCAAAAGTAAACACAAAGAAGCAGCATTCAGCAAACTCCCACAAAACTTGCAGTCTGCTCAAACACTCAGTTCTTTTAAAATTAGGACTTAAAACTTTTCTTTTTGCTCTTTTCTTAAGTTAAATTGTAGGACTATTTATGTACACGTATTTAGTGCTTGCACTGCGCTGTAGCTGAACAGGAAATTGTTTTCTACTTTTTAATCTGTCTTATTCTATTTCATAGAGATAGAGCGGGTAGCCCACTAATGGAAGATAGGTGGTTCGATCCCCTGCTCCTCCAGTCTGCATGTTGAAGTGTCTTTGGGCAAGATACTGAACTCCAAATTGCTCCTGTTGGCTGTGCCAGTGGGGTGTGTGTTTGTTTGTATATAAGTTCAACTGGTGAGCAGTTGGCACCTTGTATGGTAGCCCCAGCCATCAGTGGATGCATGTGTGTGAATGGAGTCAATGTGACATGTAGCCAAGTGGAAACCACTCAGAGTGGTTGTAAGACTAGAAATGTGCTGCACAAACAATTTGCCTTGCCTAAATGTGCGCTTAATAACATTAGGAAACATCAAGTTGTCATGCCACATAATGAAAATAAATGGCTTTCTCTCACATCTCCCCAGTCTATAGGCTGTACTTAGGGACAGCAGTGATTTGAGGTAAATGCTAAGCATGCTAACATGTCATAATAATATAGTCATAATGACAATGCTAATATGCTATGGTTTCGCAGGTATAATCTTTACCATGTTCATCATTGTTTATTATGCTACCATTTGGCTAATTAGCACTAAACATAAAGTAACACTTGTATTTTATCAAAAACAATAAATTAAAACTAATCTGTAACCAATTTAATGGCCACCAGTCCAATAGTTTAGATTTTCAGTCTAGACCAAAGGGATGGACTGACCGAATGTCTAACAGGACCGACCAACATAGCCATCCATAGAACAACACTGCTAACATGGCTTAAAAAGCAACTGGCTTTTCCCAGAGTTTAAAAGCAGTAGGCCTACAGATTTCTTTCTTTTTTTTCTTAATATTACTACAACAGCGGACTAACTCATACTTTTCATGACATTTTTCACTTGTCAGTTCAGAGGCAGGATCCTCCGAACAACACACTACTCCCCCAATGCAAACAAGTCTCTCCTCTCCTTATAGTAGAATAGTTAAAGTAGTGCACTTGTAATTTTCATTCCTTTGCACACCTTGTCTGCGAAAATTCCCTGCATGGCTGAATTTTTCGATTTACTGAAAGCAAAAGGATGACAGCAGTGGTGTTCTCAGTGCTGTTCTGCCCGTGATGAATACCTCAGGGAAGGGGATGAAAAAAATTAACATGTCTTAAAAAACTACATATCAAGCTGGCAAAATGTGGCCGGTGTTCACTTTTATATATAGTAAGGCCTGATATAGCAGAGTGAATGCAAGTGTGTGGTGTTGATTTACAAAGCAACATTTCTCACTGAATCTTTGTATTTTGTGTCAGCAGAAGTTAACAATATGTAAAGAATACAATAAGTGGATGAAAATCTGGGGAGAGAAAAATAGCCCCTCTCCTGTTCTCCCAAATAATTCAGACTACTATTTAGCTGCTCTTGTAAGTCTAATGATGATGATAGAGTTTAACCAACAAATAAAGAACTACTTTTATCTAATCTGTTGCATTATGTAGAGGCTATTCCTTGAGCACATGATGCATTCTTTCTCTTGATATCTGTCAAAGGAGAAATACCAATTAATGTTAATGAACTCAAACCCAATAATGGCAACTTACTGTACGGCATGCTATGATTGACTGAGTCAAAATCCTCTTGCAAATCAATTAAAATTTGTGTCATCCATTTCACATCTGAAGAAGGCACTAAAAGATGCACAGTATATGTTTTATACAGTTAATGTTTAATGCTGCATTTATGTGTGCTCCTCAGATGGTCCCAGTTCCCGAGTTGGGATGTTGTTCTTCTGACGGTGTGTTCATGTGACATGTACTTTAAGTCAGAATGTGTAAATAATATGGATGCTACTATAAATATTTGTTGAATTAGCATTATCATTGTCATCCAGCTATGATGGAACAGTGTGGTGCTTTCTATTATATATATATATATATATTTTTTTTTTTTTTTTGTTGCAACTGAACCAGTACATTACCTGGAACCACTAAAATATTCCTTGTAGCCTACTGCAAATACTGCTGATAAATAACTTTTCTAATTAATCTTCTTCACACTACATGGACAGCACACTAACCTTTATAACTTACTACCATATTGCAATTGACACCTTAGCAACTATGCAAGACGTGATTTTGCACCATCATTTAAACATTTCTAACCATAAACCATGCTGCCTGCCATGTTTCTACGTGTATGGCGTCATCAACTCGGCAACTCATGTAGCAAAATTTTCTCAGACTTTCCAAGTTGTTGTTTCCCGACTTCAGCAGGCATTCACGTAAATTTTCCAGGTCGGAAATTAATTTTTCCGATTATTCCGACATAACATGAATGCACCATAAGCCCCAGAGGCCTATAGGGACCTTAGTGGTCAACACTCTCTAAACTGAGATGGTGAACATGGTAAACATTAAACTAGCTAAACATCAGCAAGGATTGTCATCATGAGAATGTTAGTGTGCTAATGTTAGCATTTGGCTTAGCCTTACAAAGGCACTAGCATCAATATAGACTAGTTAGTTACTAGATTTTGCACATTCATGTGATCACTTTAACACATTTCTTGTTTTTGTCACATTACCTCAGTCTGTTGACTGTATTATTATTACAATAAAATAAATTACAATAGAAAAATGCTGCATTTGGTCCACCAAGACCTTAGAAATTGCTGCTGATTATATTCAGAGAAATCAGTTAAAAAAACCTAGATTTGAGTAAAAGGAGGGTATGATGTTCCAGTTCAGGTTATGAATTCAAACACAGCCACCATGATGCCCTGAAATTTTGTTCATTAGTCCACTATTTTACTTTAACACATACTCCAGTTTAAGTGTACGAATGAGTACTCCAAGAAATATGTTTACTTTTTTATTCATTTATCTTTTTTATTATTATAAAACAGCTGAAGAGAGATACAGGATGACGTGTCACACATGCTTTACTGTGTGATCTAACCGGCCCCCAAAATACATCTGCTTTTAATTTCAGCATTCTTTATTAATGTTGTCTACTATTTCTACCAGACAGCAAACCATCTTGCAACTTTCCGTACTCATTTGGTTTTAAATAATGAATACAAACAGGAACCCACTGGTTCTAAATAATGAATCTTAACATTCTTAACATGGTCTTTTATGTCAGTTTACATATTAAAATTGTAAATGTCAGTCCTTAAAGCAAAGCCCCATGTCAGTTTTAGACTGTCAGAGAGGGATTGCACCCTGTCAAAGACATGCTCAGCAGCATGACTGGCAAAAATTTAACACACACAGACACCCACACTCACACACACACACATACACACGTACGCACGCACACAGGCACACGCACACACACACACACACACACACACACACACACACACATACTCAAATACTAGCTGATTGTTAAACATCATGTAAAGCCAGACACATGTGCCAGCATGCACGTACACTCACTATTCTATACTTACGCCATCATGCATCATAGATGCCCCATAATCCCTTTGGTTTCCTCCCTAAATGTATTATGTACAATTAACTATCATCCATGCTGCTCAGTGAAGACCGATAGCAAATAAAATGAACATAAGAGCTAATTTACTTTGCTTCCTCTCCCCCTGCACACACAGGGTGTTGTCTCTCTAGAATTGGTTTATTGTGTTACTATAAAGGCTGTAATTTTCAATAGTAAGAGACAGTGGTACACAGTGTCAGTTTTAATCAGCTATTATCTCAAACTTAAACACAATCTGACCAGTTACAGCTGGTTACAGCTGATGTGTTGCCTCTGCAACAACCACAACTTGTATTTTTACACTTACTTAAACAAACAAGATATAATGCAAGTGAGCTTTCGAAGTGCTGGTAAGTGGATTTTGTTACCTTTGGACTGAGCCAGGCTAACTGTTTACCCGTTTCCAGTCTTTATGCCAAGCTCACCTAAATGGCTGGAGTTCCATATTTACTGCACAGATATGAGAGTTGTATCAATCTTCTCATCTAACACTTGGGCAAGAATGCGAATAAGCATATTACGAAAAATGTCAAACAAGCATACATGTGACTAGATGGGCTACATCCATTATACTTTCACTAGACTTTAACATTAATATTTTATGACTGCATCCATTTGTGTAAACACTTAAACTTGGAGCATCAAGTCTGTCTAATCCATGTATATGGTTGCATTTTTGTATGGAAATCAGAGTAAAAATTGGAGACTCACCTGTTGGCCTTAACAACAAAACTAACGAAAACAAGAACATTTCTGGGAACACAGGAGAGATGAACTGACTCATACCTGTGGGCTTTCACCTACACTCACACAGCCACACAGACAGACAGAGTAATGCATCTTTGACCCATAGATAAAACATTCAGTATCTGTACCAAGATGATTAAAAATCCACTGGCAGGACACAAGTTGATTTACAGTAATGTTAGTTGAAAATCTGTTTTATTGTCAGGAGTTGTTACTCCTGAAATCCATAAATTAGAGACAGACAAGCTAAGGGCTGTTTCTCGATTTTATGTACTACACAGCCACTATCTAGTTTTATTTGTAGAGTGTCTGCATGTTTAAAATTGAATACATTATTCTCTGGTGGTCTGTCCACTGAAATACTGTGTGTTGCGTGTGTCTGTCTGTGAAAGAGTGAAACAGACAGATGCAGAAGTTGTGTAAAAAGGTGTTTTTTTTCCTGTGCCTGGGCTCTGGGTTAGGGCCTCCTTCTCCTGCTGTTTGCCCACCAGCAATGTGGCCAGCATGCTCATGGCTGAGTGGAGGGATTCAGCCCTGGGTGGCTGTTCACCACCTGGGGCAGCGGGGATGAGGCTCAGACTGAGGCAGTAGTGTTGAAATGTTCTGTCAGGGATTGTGTGATATTTTGTTTATTATAATGTGCTTAAAGGCTATGGATGACAGCGAGACAAGGACTGTGCACGCAAGGCTACATCATATAGAACAACAAAGCTGAAGCAACGATGATGGTGCTTATAATGTGAAACTCTTCAAACTGTTGTCGTAGTTTTCTCTGTCATTTAATCTATGCTCAGAATGCCCAGTATATCTCCTAAAAGAAATCCAAACAACTGACCCAGCTGACAGCTCCAAACATATATGAAACTTTGCTCGGAGCTAGAGCTCAGCTCACAGTCTGACTCCGGAGCCGAGTTTCTGGTTATCCTGCTGCTCGAGGCTAAGTACATCGTCTGTCTCTGCTGTTCCTTAAATCACATTTTTAAACACAAATTTTAAAACATCTGATGGCAGCCTCTTGCCAGCGCGCCCTCTTTCACCTTCTCCAGAACCAACCAAATTTGAATCTCAAATGAAATGCAAATGTCCCTGCAAAAATACAAATCAGATAAGAACCCAACAACAATCAATCAGTGACTGAAGACACCACTTTTCTCAGAGAGACAGAATGAGTTTGAGGAAAAAACACACATATTTGAGGGGAGGATGTGAGGGTCAGCAGTGCCTTTGGAGGGCTTTCTAATGAATCCAACATGGCAGTATTAGGGTAGGCTGAGTGTGTGAGCACCAATCAAAGCCAGACTGGAGCAGGCAGATGCACAGGCTCCTCATTAACATTTGATTTTTTTCTTCTTCTCCTTCTGTTTGGCCAAGGCTACTCAATGTTGATGATGATAAGGCTCTCCACCAAACCTGAAGCATTTACCAGACACAGAGTCACATACTTGACCAGGGATGTCTTAATCATTAGCTTTCTTTTTCTTTAACTCCCTCTCACCTTCACCGCTTCCGTCACACTCTTAACTTGTAGAAATTTTCACTGCAACGTGAATAGTCCACCTTTGGCAGAGACTACCTGCCCTTGGGTCATCAGGTCAAAACCATTGTTGCATGAAAGTAAAAATATAAAAGTAAGGAGCTATTCTGACAGAATTAGCCTGATTTTTCTCCTTTCTCTCCCATCTCTTCCACCTTCTTGTATTTTGTATTCATAATTTCTTTTTGGCTCTTTGCTCTCCCTCCAGAATGACTCATGGAGCGAGCTCTACTCCTTCGCCCTGTTTAAGGCCATGAGCCACATGCTGTGCATTGGATATGGAAGACAAGCCCCAGAGAGCATGTCGGACATCTGGCTGACCATGCTCAGTATGATCGTTGGTGCCACCTGCTACGCCATGTTCATCGGTCACGCAACTGCCCTCATCCAGTCTCTAGACTCATCCAGACGGCAATACCAAGAAAAGGTAAGGATCTGGCTAGTTTTTGGCGTTATTTCACTGGATGTTTACTGCTTTAGTTAGCAAATCAAGTTAAGTTGCTGTAAGGGACAGATTAATGTCAGTACAACAAAATTACCAAAGGAAAAGAAAAGTCTCACTACCCCCTAGTAGTACTTAGACATGCAGGTTGTTGAGGTTTTATTTGTCCAGGTTTGGAGATTTCCATCTCTAGGATTTCAGCAAGGCAGTGTTTGTTTGTGATGTTCAAAGTGTTGGAAATGTTTCATTTAATGATGTAGTTCAACAATTTTGGGAAATATGCTTAGTTGCTTTCTTGCTGAAAGTTTGATGAGAAGATCGAGAACATTTTCATGTATTTGCGTTAAGTATAAAGCCAGAGTTAAGACGCAAGTTGCTTAGCTTAGCATAAAGACTGGAAGCAGGGAAACAGCTAGCGTGGCTCTGTTCAAAGTTTTAAAAAATATGCCTAGTTGCACCTTAAAGCTCACTAATTACCATGTTATAAAAAACAAAAATCTAACAATGTCAAGTTGTGTTTATTATGGGGAGTTATGTGCTGTAAAATTTTCTTCCAGGCAAGCTGTTTCTCCTGTTTATGGTCTTTATCCAAAGCTAAAATAATATACTCCTGATTCTAAATGTGTACTTAATGGGCAGACTAAGCTTAATTCCAAAAATCATGTAACTATTCTTTGTAGTTTATGCAACATCTCTTTTCAGAAATAATGTCCTAGTTACTCTGAGTAATCCACAGACCATGCTGTAAACAGGTGTTATTGGAACTATCTTCTACCAAAGAAATAATCCCTATGGATGGTGTGTGGATTATCCAGAGTTACTGGCACTTTTTCTGGAGCGATATTTTTTAATTTCCTTTGTCAGTGGTGTGAGCATGGCTAAATCACTATTGTAATTTGGTAAATCAACCCTTTAAACTCAGACTAGCTTTCATGGAGAAAAGGGAAGGTACTACAGTCCATCTTTAGTTCACTGGTGAAATAAATTAATGGGATTCAGGATTACCTTACCCATACTCAGGTGTCCCCTTAAGGATATGCAATCTACAGATCTTGTCCTCTACAACAATGTGTATATGGTTATCAAATTTGATATGAACAGAGAGGGTTTGCTCACTTGAAACACACTTTGATAGATGAAGCATCTGTTCCATTAGTTGGCTACAGCTTGCCAGGGCTCGGCCTGTCTGTCGTCTCCGTACAACGGCAGATCAAAGCTTTCAGTGTCTGCAGGCCAGGAAGGGGATCTCGCTCCTGCTTTATAAGGCCATGGTGTCAGCGGTGCTCTGTGTCTCGTTAGATTCCTTAGATCCTGGGTGATGTGGAGATGTCTTATGCTGTCTATCCCTCATACAGACACGCACATACACATCAGGGTGATTGGTCAAGCTTTGTTGTTTAGTTGAAGCCCATGGGCAATGTTTAGAACAAAGGATGATCGGGTTTACGTCTCTCTCTGTGAGTCATATGTTGTTGGGGCCTCAACATGTATCTTCATTCTGTTTATTTTCTTGCTCTTGTGGCTTGGCTGGGCATCATGGCAGATAGATAATCATCTTGGCTTATTTTCTAGCTCACGGTATCAGTAAGCATCCATGATCTTGTTGAAATATAGCAGACCAGCTCTCCTGTGGGAGGGGCTGGTGGTCTTTAGAAAGTAATAAGGCTACTGCATGTATGTGTCAGATTCATGAGCATGGTAAATGCAGCTGGGAAAGAAGTACACCATCCATAATCACAGAGCACAAACACACAACAGGTTGATGTTATGTGACCCCAGTGATGTAGGTGAACGGCAATAATTTGAAGGGTCTGTTTACTCAAAATACAAAAGAATGCGGGTGCCTCTACAAGACAGAGGAGGTGAACAGAAGTTTGTATGTGGTGTTTACAGCATCAATAAATTAGTGTTAAGAAAATTTGAGAGAAAACTGTCTGTCTGTCAAAACTGTGGACAGTATGTTCTGTAAATTATCCGGAGTAACCGTGACATGTTATAGAACTTGTTGTTTTTTAATGCTTTTGCACGTTATATGGGATTTCAACTTGAGACCCTCAGACAGGCCCCGAGCCTAACGGTGATCATGCTTCTTCAGTCAGCGGCCTCCGATCTGTAGACTGCCCTGCCCTGAGAACTTAGACTCATTAAATCCACTTCTCAAAATACACTCTCATAGACTTTCTTTTATGTAATTGCCTTTTTATCTTGCCAATGTTTAGCCTTGTGTTGTTTCCCCATGCATTTTTACAATCTAATTTCATTTTTTCTTTTGATCATGTTTTCTAATTTTACATCTTCATTGTCTTCTATTCTTTATTATTTCATCTTTTATTATTTCATTCCTGCCTTTATTCTTTCCTGTAATTGAACGCTTTAGTTAAGTGTTATTTTCAAAGTTTCTCATTTTTGTCTAGCTTTGTAAAGAATGTTATTAGTTCCGCCTGTGTTAGTCCATTAGTTAGCTGGCACATGTCAAAAAGTTATTAGCAGATTTTTGTGGAATTTGCTGCAAAGTTAGATCAAGGCCCAAGGAAGATAAAATTAGTGTTTGGAAAGGATCATGATCCAATAGCGCTACCAGGTGGCCATTTGTAAAACGCTTAATGTGACCAGTAAGTCATAGAAGAATGTTTTCTGGGGTTTGGCCACACCCATGTCTGCCTAAACCTTGTTCTACCATTTTTTTAACCATTCCTACAAACTTCACCCAGTCCTCACCAAATTTGGCCCATAACTTTGTTGGATAACCTGAAAAAGGTTTATACATTTATACTGTAATTGGTTTCCAGATGGCCTGTTTGACATTAATGTCATAAGTTTAAAGGACGCCCTCCTGCAGCGAGACTAACAGAGAAATTGAGAGAAAGGGCAAATGAGCTGCTGAGTCCATCCTGAGCCTCTGTTTTGTGTCAGTTACATGTTTCTGTACTCTGTCAGCGATGTGACGTCTGCCGCAATCACTTCCTGCTATTACTCTCATTCTCCCCTTTTTTCCACAATGTACAACAGTGAAATAATGAACAGAGTAACAAGACAACTCATCCAACATGCCGTCTCTCTCCAGTCCCACATGACTGTTTGTTCATCATTATCCAATAAAATGAACCATGCTGCACTGCAGTCTGCAATAAGTCCCACCATCAGATAACAGAGTGGAGATGGAACTATGGGTTTGAGCTTGCCTCTCTGACAAAACAGATTCTTTGTCTAAGACAGTGTAAATGCTAGCGACAGCATGTACTTGTATTGACACAACACAGAGTAAACAGTTAACGTCACGCTCAGCGTTGAGACAGAAATGTCATAATAGCTGCAGCACTAAGCCTCTTCTCCTGTCTGCATGCAGATACCCCACTGACCAAAGAGAGATGTTGATTCTAACTGTTTACTGTAGGTCCAAGAGTTATACAAAGCGTGCTGGTATTTTTTCTGCTTTATCAGAATGGACACATGCTGTTTGGTTAGTGGTGTGTTTAGCAAGGACAGGAATAGAAATAGACAGACACACACACAGTAAGTGTGAGATAAGAGAGGGTCATGTTGAATAAGAAACACTGTAGAGCAGGGGTTCCCAACTGTCAACATTTGTTTTATACAATTGGATTGTCAGTGTTTAGGTCAGTTCGGTTTATAAGTTTACATTTTTACTACTAGGCTACCACTTGGAGTGGTAGAAGCTGGATTTTTAAACCATGTATCCATTCTTCTCACCTGTTTATCCATTAAATTTTGGTAATATTACCATTACTTTTAGGTAATATTTGACCTGTTCATCCATTACCTTTAGCTAACTATTTCAACCATTTAACCACTACTTTTAGATATCTCACCTGTTTATCCATTACATTTGGCTCAATGTTCTTGCTCAGCCAACAATTTACAGAATTTATCTCTACTTTTAGCTAACTATCTCTGCTTGTTTGCTTACTAGCTTTCATGCACTCTATAGACCCATTTGCACTGCATGGTATGGCTGATTATACAATTCAAAAAAAAAAATCCAATCACTATTTTTTTTCCTAATTACTTGAGCCACTCCACAGTTTTTAGCACCTGCAGAAGTACCCATTGTTGTGAATCACTGAGCATCTCCATTCTTGAGAAACATAAGATGATGTTATTGGTCTTCTTGTATGTCTGTCTGTTGGTGTTCACACAATCCCCTCAAATAGTACTGTAGTAAAAATTTGACAGTGGCTGCAACTTAGCGCTCCTTTGTTGTCATCCCTTCCTTCACATTAAGGTGACCCTCATCCCGTGTTTCTCCACAACACTCTTTCCATCTCCATCCCTCCAGCCCTCCCCTACTTCATCTGTCCAATTGCCCTTGAGTGTTGAGCAATACACCCATCTGCCAGCGGACACTGCACATGGACAGGGGGCATTAGCCATTATGTAACTGTACTCCTGCTTCTCCTCCCCAATCACTTCTTCCCCCTCAGGAGCAATAGAGCAGCATGTGTGAACAGTAGTGAGAGGAGTGAGATGTGACCCCTGGAGCCACTGGTGATGAGCACTGATCCACTGGGCCATGACACATAAAACAGCGGCTTGAGGAACTGCTCACTTCATAACCTGGACCATCACTGAGGCCTGACCTGGGCCTTTTGAATTAAATTACATTGGTACTTCATCCACACCTTGTAGTTGAAAGACCAGTAGTAGAAACAGTAAGTGAACCTTAAGCTGAGTGTTTTTCCTCAGCTGCTATTTCTAAGTTAAGAATATATTTTCTTCAAGCTCAGCTTCACCTGAAATTGATTTGAACTAGTGCAGTGCCTGTTCCCGGGCCTGGTAATTTCGGAGTGCATACAGGCCCATTGCTTCCGTCTTGGTCCAGAGATGTTCTGTAACACTGAAACAACACGACAATGGTGGAGATTCTGCTAGGAATTCAGCGCTTCATTAGAGCTTCCTAAAAGTTTTACAGTTTTGTTTCAAAACATTAATTTCTAACGTATCTCAAACCTGCTTGATGACTGTAACTCTCAACAATGTAGTTTATTCAAAGTTTATTAATTCTGAATGCCTAGATTTCAAATGTGACACTGCACTCCCTTGGGTCCTTGCACCCACCATGTGTGAGGACGATTGGATGAACAGTTCACGACATAAAAGAAAAAAACACACACATAGATTCCTGCCTTTATCAGAGATATGGAATATATTTTCGTTTAGAGAAAAAAATCCAGGTGAAAATTTGGTGCAGTTTTGATGTTCTCTGCAGCCCATTCATTCACTTGGTTGCTGATGTCTTTTAAGATAGTGGTGCTAAAGTCATACATTTTCAGATTCTGTTTTTAAAGGGTTAGATTTAGTATTGCACTTCCTTAAAGTTAGGAGACTCTAAGGAGTCACATTTAATGAAGAATGATTCAAGTCAGTACTGCAGAATATGGGTCAGAAACCTGCTACATACAACTGCTCTCAAAGGCTGAGCCTTTGGAGTATTACTTCCGATTACACGAAAACTGAACTTGAAGTGCAAACATTGGAGTGCCCCTTTAAAATTCAGAAAATAAAGATATTAGGGACATCTTCCTGATATTTCTCTCCTGTTCCCGCCTTTTTAAAAATCCACACTGATATTGCCTGAAACCTCTAAGCTCCTTCTCTGACTCATGTTGTCTTTTATGTTTGGTTAATATGTACAAAGAGATATTATTATGTGGTAATGTCTTCAACCTGGAGGAAGTGTCTCTATTAGTAGTCACATGTTGGTAAATCATATGAACTCAGAAGGGAAGTTTAAAATGTTGACTTACATTGTACAACATGAAGACTGCAAACTTTTCTCATCACTTCTGTTGTAGTCACCCAATAATTTAATATTTAATATACGGTAGGATGTAGAAATACAGTGTTTTCTTATATAAACCATTCTGACATATTTTTTCAGTCCCCAGTCCATGGCCTCATCAAAACTCACACATTGGTAATGTTGTGAGTGTATCTGCGCATAAACCTTCATGGATGAAGGTGTGTATGCACATTTGTGTCCACTCTTCAGTCATGTGCTAAAACATACTGCCAAAGTCAACTTGGGTTTTACACACTTAAGACACACACACACACACACACACACACACACACACACAGATATGAGACTTGTCAAATCGTGAGCCCTGATGCTCAGTGACATGGCCCATTAATAGGAGGGCCAATTTAATTTCTCTCTTCCCTGTGTGGCAGCTTACAGTGACAGCCATGCATCATGCTCGCAAGCCACCAACTAGAAGCTTTATGTCCCATAAAAAACTCACCTCGAAATTGGATTTCAGAAATGTTATGCATTTGGTAGTTTTATGCAAGTACTGCATGAGCGGCTAAGTCCAGTCTTATCTGCGCCCCTGGCTGATGGACACTGCATTATTAATACAATTTAGGAAGATTTTAGCTGTGTTTGACATGTATGTATTCGCTTGTATTCAGACTAGATAATTGTAATTTGAAAAATATTTTAAAGTTCAGGTTTTGAATTTGCCATCTTGAAGGGTAAATAATCATTGCATAAGTGTGTATCTGTGTATAAACATGGGGATTTGTACATATGTAGGAGTTCTATGTCTTTAAGTCTGTTGGTGAGCATTAACCCTGAAGACAGGGTGAAGCCCATCATCTCTCCCTTCTGCCTCTTTGTTTTTTGTGTCAAACAGCAACAAACATCTATGCTATGGCTCAGGTAGAGAGGGTTGCCCACTAATTGAAAGATCGGCATTTCAGTCCCTGGGCTCTTTCAGTCTGCATGGCATAGTGTTCTTGGGCAAGATACCGAACCCTAAATTGCTCCCGAAGCCATCATCAGTGTGTGAGTGTGTGTGAATGATTAGTTTCTGTTCCTGATGAGCAGTTGAGTTGAGTTCCTGAGTGAGTGAATGTGTGTGAATGAGGTGACTGTGGCATGTAGTATAAAGTGCTTTAAGTGGTCAGAAGACTAGAAATACACTATACAAGTACAGTCCATTGACCACTGAGGAGAAATACATTTCAGCCTTACTACAGCTGGGTCTCACTTCAGATTTTGTCATTAAGAAGTTTTGTAGTTCTTCTTCTTTTTTTTTTGGAAACATGAGGCTGTTTGAGTCTCACTTTCATCCCACTAACTTTGAGTGACATGGTCACTAATCTGAGTCTAATGCCGACAGAATCAGAAAGTCAATAAAACTCAGCTGCTTCAACAACCACTTTTAAAGTGGAATGAGAGAATAGAGAGAAAGAGAGAGAGAGATGTCATTTCAGTTTAACTGAGACTGCCACACACTGAATCCCCAGGCAGGAAACACTTAATAGAAGACTCCCAGTTTATCCCCATGCTTGATTGAATGAGCTGGATATTCTGAAAGTCAGCTGCATCTTTATTGTTACTGACACACGGCAAATGGGGATGAATTTGTCAAATTTAAGTGAATTGGCTTTAGTATTTTTTTCTTTTGTTGGGTCAGTTAGGAGTACGTTCATACATTTTGGGGTATCTCTCTCTCTCTCTTATATCCTAAATGAATATATATGTTAATAATAAATGAAAATTCAGATTGTTGCTCTCCGGATTATGTCTTTACTTTCATGATGGCTGTGGGTGACAATCTGTAAGGTTTTAATTTAGTGCTGCCATGGCTTTTCATGCCAAATGAACCATGGCCCAGGGCAATTAATTAAGACTGAATGAGATGGAGATTAAAATTGGTTTACGTAAGGAAGAAAAGGATGCAGCAAATTGTTTTTGCAGATGTAATTTCATTATGTGGTTCATTAAAGTAAGTGATCTACTGTCCATTGTCATGTATGAGGTCATGCTGTACTGTATGGATGTGTATGTAGTATTTATTTGTGCAGTATATACATCACATTGAAGAACAATCTGATACTGGGCAATCAAAAGTGCCTGAAAGAGACAGGGAAAGGGAAAGAAAGAGCATAAGGAACATTTTCAATATAGGCAAAAAGAGAAGGATTGTAGGAGATATAGTGGATTTATAGAAGTCTAAATAGAGAGAAATGCCTCTAAAATTTGACCACGTTTTCCTGAAAATGAGGACAAATATCACTCTCTTCGGCCAATGTTGCAAATCTTATATAAACCCAAGTTTTTTCCCTTTTGTAAAAATAAACTCACTGCTTTAAGTTATGGAGAGAAAATCCTCCTGTAGGGAATCAAAATGAATGATGTCCTACCATGACAGCCAGTCTGTGCTGTATAAAGGATATTGTGATTTGCCATGTCACCTAAGCCCCCAGGGTCAAGCCTCCATTTTCTTCTCTAACCCATATGTCACCTTACAGTGTGACAAAATGTAATTTCCTGGACAGCGAGTTGTCCTATCCCATATATGTGTCATTGACTGTTATAAGCAAGGTCACTGTCATCGTCCCCCCTTGTCCTCCATACATGGCGTGTCCTTATAAATTGTGATTGTCAGGTCAAGACTCAAAGGCAGGAAGGTATCGGCACTCTACATGATTAAAGAATTGGATTCCTCCTGATACATACAGGATGTAGTATGTACACACACTACAGTACAATTTATCAGTTTTTTTGCTGAATTATTGAAAAACAGACTTTTTGATCTTGTTATCTTCTCAATTGATTTTCAAGAAAATAAACCATAACATGATATATTTTAATAGCGTGATTTATGATGAGGTTTTCACCTATATTGCCAACTCCTTCGTAAAACATATGATTCACATCATTGTCATGCTCATCAAATCATTCATTGACTCCTTGCCAGTTGTGGAAAGTAATGAAGTACAAATACTTGTTGCAACTTTTTACTTTCACTTCGCTACATTTCTAAGCCAAATAATGACTTTTTACTGATACATTCATCACGCAGACATTGTTACATCCTTATTAGCTTGCAGCACACCTGAGTGGAGTAGTATTGAAAAACAAATGTAAAACTGATGATGTGGATGCAGCGTGAATCAACCAGCTGATGCGACTCTGGCATACCCCGTGATAGTAATCAAGTCACTCTCACAGAGAGCTGTAGGGCCCTGCCTCACTCTTGTGTCAAAGGTGAAAGCGAGTGTTAATGTGAAGCCTACTACTTTGATGAGAGGATAAAGGGGGGACTATGTTTCTGTGCACGAGAAGAGAAAAAACTCTGAACTGCAGTAACAGCAGTCAGGTAAACTTGTGTTTCCACCTCTCAAAGTCTGATGTCAGCAGATAACAGTAATGTTTAGTTAATGTGCAGCTGCAGTGCATCACTCTCTGTCTGTCTATCCTGCTAACCCAGCTGAGCAGCGCATCTCTTGTCTGTCTGTGTCTTGGTTACTTGCCAGACTGTGATTGAAAAATATTGGAGTGAAATATAACTATTTGTTAAAGTTGATAAACACTGACCGGTCATGGTATTTATAAACTGTAGCTGCAACTGTATTGTGATTTGCTCTAACTTGCCCTGCTGTATTCAAACATGTCTTGAGTGAATTTAAAACGATTTTTTGTAAGATCAAAATGGAGGTATCTGCATTTGTTTCTTCACTCATGAGTGTCTAGTGAATATCTCCAAATTGTCCCCTTTTCATGGGCTGATGGCCTTTTTGGTTTGACCTTTCTTATTTTATAATATTCAGCATCAATGCAATATCCCTCAGGAACTCCTTGAGGGAATGGCACCAACGTCTGCTTAGACACAAAGATGAACTGATTAGAACTGGTCAAAGGTCAAGGTCACTGTGACCTCACAAAACAAGTTTATGGCCTTAACTCAATAATTGATGACCATATTGTGTAGTTGGTTTGACAATTAATTTGCGACACATTTGATTCAAAGGTCAAGGTCACTGCAACCTCAAAATAACTATACATCTTTGGTTACAATTAAATAATTGATGCAGTAATTATAACAACATTTTACACAGATGTTATATGGGGTACAAACTGAATTGATGACATTTTTTTTTACCCAAAAGGTAAAATGTCACTGGGACATCATAATGTCCTTTTTTTGCCCATTATCCAACACCATAATTCAGGAACAGACTGGAGATTGTGACCATATGGAGATTCAGTACATGTGTACCTGTTTAGCAATTACAGCTATGAATCCTTCATTAATCAGTTCAACAATGTATATTGTACTAGAATCATATGTATAATCAATATAGTAATAGCTTACATTTATCTTACTTTTTAGTCAATTCCTTCCAGGTATTCATATATTAAATGAGTTTGGACAGACATGGATGCAAACTGCAAATTGAATGGTTGGCAGAGACATACAACTGCAGGGTGGTAATTCTAGTTTTATGAGACTTGATTCTTCAGTTGAAGTTAAAACAATGAAAACTGACAGCCATGACAGTTTTAACTTCAAAGGAGAAAGGCAAAAGAATTACAACTTTGCTGATTAGTATAGACGTTGCAAAACCACAGGTAAGCTGTAAACAACGACGGCTTTGCTTGACAGGGTGCAATCAATTTCTTTTTCACTGCCAGCACTGTAAAAAAAATAAAACCCGAAAGTGTTATTACCCAAGGCTATTTGCGCAACACTTATCTAACCATCACATTCGAGAAAGAAATAAGCTGCATCTTGTTGTATCTGTCCAAGTGTGGGGTTGGACAGGGTTGCTTCTTCCTTGACCCTCTGGTTAAAATCTACTACTCATTCACTTCCACAGTGTGATGACTCACACTGCTTAACACACACACAAACACACACTACGAGAGACCTTATGTAACGACTGCTGGGCCACATGGATTTGTTGCACTTCTTGCACATTGATTGACTGTATAGACCAGCATTAAAAACAGCCTTTCTGTTGTTGGGTCCTTGAAAAGTTGATTCATTCATGTCATTCCTGTTTGTATGTTGTTGTTTTTTTATCCAATGAGATTCGGACTTAATTTGTGTACCATTTGTTGCATCTTTCTGCATCTTTTTGGAGCATCGGCAAGTCTGCTGCTGATATAACAGGTAGTGAACAGCTCACCACAAGTTTTGTAGTAGTGTGGCAACTTTTTCAACCACAGGACGATGTTAATGTTGCTGTTGTTGGTGTGTGTGTGTGTGTGCGGGCAGTGTAATGGTGTATTTTTTTGGTTTATAGGAATGTGGTGACATCTGAAACCACGTAGTTTGTCCCGTCCTCCTGGTGTAAATAACACAAACCCAAAAACTTATGTGTACAGTGAATGTGGAATAAAAGAGCCGTGCAATTCCACCTTACACCAGAACCTATACAGTAGATCCAGCCGCTGCTATTTTCCTAGGGAACCCAGGCATGAAATTTGTTACGGAGCATCAAAATAATTGGTGGACATTCAGGCTGCATGTAGGTAAACATAACAACAGAGACTATGTGATGGTGTTAATCACTTGCATGAGCAAACATGACGTGCTGCAGTTGTCATCCATTTTCAGCTTCTTTTTATTTGGTCATGTAGTTACATATTTATCGTTTCCACCATAAATAACAAACACAGTCCTTTCCCAGAATAGGAATAGGAGGACTCAAATGCCCACTGGTCATGGAAGAGTTGTTTAATATATTTTTACTCATGACGAGCAACACAGAACAACACTACTTCATCCCAGTGAAAAGCCTGATAATACTTTCTCGTAGTTTTTTAAAATCAAGCATTTAGCACACCAAGCACCAGAGAGAGAGAGACTTGCTGTGGTTAAGATGTGGTTAATAGCAGCGTCTTTCTTCTCTGAACTCAGTAGAGCGTGATGAATCCTCATGGGCTCAACAGAGCTGTCATGTTTCCTTAACAACTTCATCACAGTTCACAGTAGCTGCAAGGTATAAATGGGTCACAGGATCTTGGATCTTCATATTTGCAGAGCTGCATGTCTCAATAACTACACACATGAATGAGCTATAGCTGGTGAAAAGACTGTCTTTTTGAATATAAATGAGGAATGCGTGGTGCCCCCACATCTTCTGTAACTTGTGTAGTAAGATCGCCAAGGTCCTGCAAAGTAGAACAAAGTTCTTCCCTTCACAATTAACAAAAGAGTTTCTGAACCCTGTTTCCACTGATTTATGCTTCTGCTTCTCCTAAACCACTATCTCTCACACCTCTGTCCATCCTCTAGTACAAACAAGTGGAGCAGTACATGTCGTTCCACAAGCTACCGGCCGACTTCCGACAGAAAATCCATGACTACTACGAGCACAGATACCAGGGCAAGATGTTTGATGAAGAGAGCATCCTAGAGGAGCTTAATGAACCCCTGCGTGAGGTATGAAAACACCCAAGGTACCACAAATACACACACTTCTTAACCTTCCACCGGGTTAAGTGGACTGGAATAAATTCATCATAATGCTCAACTATATGGTCTCTTTTCCTGAACAAAGAAAACTGTTCTTAATTTACATAGTAATTAAGAACAGTAGATATTCATTTAAAGGGACAGTAAGTGATTGTACTCCAATACACTTTTTGTTAAAAAAAAGCAAATGTTTCCTCACAGTTGGCAAGCTCTCTGTTTTGTGTGTGCTCTAAAAAACGGTTTTCCTTCACAGCCCAGGTTCTGTAAATGGAAGACAAAAAAAGTGGTGTGGACCTTGCCACACAACATTGTTCTAGCCGATCAACAACAGTTTTGCCTGTACACAGGAGTAATGGAGGGAGTGGGGCAGTGCAAGAGAGAGTTCTATACACTGGCACATTCGAACACGCTGGACGCCAGACACTATGAAGAAGGAGAGATGGCTGAGAAATAGCCAGAGGAAAAGTTCTGTAGAGTATAAACAGAGAAGATATATGAACAAGCAAAGGCTTTTCGATGCTGGAGAAACTGGAGCGGAGCTTCTGAGGAAGCACTGCAGGGAGTGGTGTATTTGTTAGGCAGTTGAGTTCAAATATCAACAATCCTTCTGCAGAATCACTTACTCTCCCTTTAAGTCATTCCAAGTCATTCCTGAAAAATAACTAGATTTTAAAAGAAAGGAACTGATCTGCCAGCGGGAACTGTTTACTGCAGTAAACAAGGTACTCTTGCTTCAAGGATAGAACAGAGTATGCTTCAGGAAAATGAAAATATAATAGGGGGAATACTCCAGTAAGCTGTGCCAGGGTCCCCCAAGGTAATTTTAAAAAAAAAACGGTTGAACATGTGCCCTGGAAAAAATATGTTTTTATTGTCAGTTATTTTAGCCCTTTGAAAAATATTAGGAGTAAACTGTAATACGTTCCTGTTTTCAAATAAAGAAATATATGAGCTCTAACCACCATGCTTAATCAGACATTAATTCCAGAGTTTTACTGGTTGTTCTTCCTGAAATGCCAAATCAAAACACCTCCAAAACAAATATAGCTAAATCTTAGCATCTATTTTCCACATCTGACTGTTCCTTCTGGTGCTGGAATTCATGCAGTGTAACTCTTATAATGTATAACATGTATGCACAACAATCTTACAACATCCGAAATAAGATCAGGCTCCAACGCTGTTTCCTATCACCATTTAGGAAATCGTCAACTTCAACTGCCGTAAGCTGGTGGCCTCCATGCCGCTGTTTGCTAATGCCGATCCCAACTTTGTGACAGCCATGCTGACCAAACTGAGATTTGAAGTCTTCCAGCCCAAAGACTACATCGTCAGAGAGGGCACCATCGGCAAGAAGATGTACTTCATCCAGCACGGGGTGGTCAGCGTCCTGACCAAAGGAAGCATCGGCATGAAGCTAATGGACGGCTCCTACTTTGGAGGTACGTCACTGTCTTTGTCACCTTAGGATCATGCTCTATTCTATTCTACTCTGTTCTATTCTATTCTGTTGTGTTTTGTACATTGTTTTCATTTCACACTTGCTTTGGCAAGTGTAAATGTCGGTGTCCTATGCCAACAAAGCCCCAGTGAATTGAAGTGAATTTATTTGAATATTAGGATAGAAAGGAACAGAGTAGATTCATCCTGATGTTTCACTGTAGACATCGTCAGATGCCAATTTGACATCACCCAACCCTCGAATATAACTTCTATTCTGTTCTGTTCTATTTAATGTTTTCATGCACGTGTTATTTATACTTGCATTTCACAATGCAATCCAGTAAAGTAATACCACAGATGTCTGTTTAGTTTTTAAAGAGGAATTGCAGCAACAAGCAGAAAAAAAACAGTACCCTGACATTTTACTTGGACTTCTTGTGCAGTCTTGCCTTAAAGCCACTTCTGTCCCACTTTCCTAAGGAGTTGTTTCTCTGTGGCTGTTTAAAAACATGTGTTGCCTCTGCTGTTATCGCCCCATACACCCGCACAGGCGCGCACAAACATACACCCGTGCACCATTGTAAGTCTCCTGGGTTGATGGTCTGGGCCACGTTTTTAAATTGAATTGCCCTCTGCAGTCAACCAGTGTTCAATGACGTGCAGCACTGTTGGAGTGGCATGGATACATAGCACACACACTCACACACAGATCACACATACACACATTCAATTAATAACAGCTAATTAGCACAGCACATCGGTGGTGACAGGGCCCGTTTGTAATGTCAAGCATAGACTGTGCAGAGCTGTCCCTGCCACCAGGTACGGACGCACAGGTCTAACTAGAAGGACTGGACAGACAACATGGTTTAACCACAGCTGTGTGGTGCGGCACAGTGCAATGTGCATTAAACTACTAATGCTACAAACATACAGTACATACAACATTCATTATATTTATAGGATTTAGCTGTAGCTGCTTTAGCTGCTTTTGTGGTTAGAAACATTAGGTCACAGATTTAATATATTTTACACGATTTTAAACGTTGCCAAATTTTTATACATTTTTTCTCATTGGTAGACTTTTCCTGGATTGGCTCTGTTATTGTACTAATATATTTAAAACACGACAGAGCTTTGCAAATTATTTTCTGTAGCTGGAAATGTGGCGGAGTCTGCAGCTTAGCCTTTTTTGCGGTCTGGCAGAATAATGTTGCCTACCACTTGTCCTGCTACAGCCATCACATTACTTAGCATCTGTTCATTAAATAACAGCTTGATCCTTAATTGGGTCTGGTGACAATATTGAAGTTATTTTACAGTTTTTGTACAGTAGCATATTCACTGCCTGACTGCTACTCTGCATAGACTTGTGCTCCTGCTGCTGCTGTGACTGGTCTGAACTGCCAAAGCTTTCACTAAATGTTGCCTCAAAGTTGTTTCCTGTAATTAAAATGATTACATTACATTGATAGTAGCACAGATTGTGGGGGCATATGTGATTAACTTATCACATATGCTGCATTAACTTTCAGAATCTAGAAGACGTGAATAAGGTAAACAGCATGTTACATGGATACCTACAAGAGGAGATGAAGATATCAGACAATAAAACTGTAAAAGACAATTTTGGACATTATGTTTTCCGCTAATGGGAACAGAAGATAATGTAAAGTTAAGGCAGTCATGATTCCAATTAGTGCTGGCAACATTCAAATCACTGCTTATATTAACTTAACCCATGCTGGCTTTATCTGTATTTTTCATTATTATATATAATAATTATATTCGAGGATGACAGTTTCCCTATCCACAAGATGCAAACGGTTACTCAGTGGTCTGAACAGCTTTTTAATGTAGCCCCAACGGTTTCATTAGTGATATTATCCTTTCCCAGCAGTTTCCACTAATGATGCTAGCAATATGCAAATGGTTGTGTTATGTATAACCAGGAAGATACCAAGTGACAATTTATCAAAGAACATCTGGGGAATTTTGTGGATTCTAAGTACAAAACTGGAGCATCAATAATGCTTAAAATTCAACCTTCATTTCTTGAAAATTACTGGACAAAACTCAGAACACTCATAAACGTGCTAATGCTACGACTTAATGTCATAGTTCTGTCTAAAGGGCTTAATACAGTTTATCCTACAGCTTTTATTTCCATTACAGCAGCTGACCACGAGGAGCATTAACACTGATGTACAGCAAGCAGTAGAGCGTCTATCTTTCTAAGCTATTAATCATTGATCTACCGAGAAAATCCTTCTCAGATAGGCAGAAAACATGGACACACTCAAGGACACTTAAATAAGCTCTGAATAAAAAGCTGCTGTATCCTGACACATAGTTGGTGAATGTATGTGGGTGTGTGTGAGTACTGTGCTCTATGTGTACAGTATGAGTCTATTGTATAGAAACAGTGTATCTGTTTCTATTCAAGGGAAGACGCACTGAAAGCGTCATGCTGTTGTGGCCTAGATCCCACCATTATGGCTAATGTTAGTTGTTTTTTTGCCTTAAAGGGATAGTTATTTGCTTTCTTGCCAAGAGCTTAATAATCCTCTCATATCTGTAAATATGAGACTACAGCCAGCAGCCAGTTAGCTTAGCTTAGTACAAACGAGTCTTACAGCCTGTAGTCTTGTCATCATTGTGGTGCACCTGGGCAAAAAACAATCCAGCACGAAAACCCCCATAAAACCACAGCTTATCAATTTTATTTTTTCCTTTGGACAGAACTAGTCTAGCTGTTTCCCCCTGTTTTCAGTCCCTTTGCTATGCTAAGCTAAGGGATGCTTCACATTCAATGGATAGACATGAGGGTGGTATTAATCTTCTCATCTGACTCTTGTCAAGAAAGCGAATAAGCTTATTTCTCAAAAACTATTCCTCTAATGAACACTGCACAGTCATAGCACAGTTGTTTATGATTTTATTATTTTTATGCGTTTTAATGACACAGAGGTAGGTTCGTTCACTCATTCGTTCGCTTTGTGCAGAGCCCCATTTGCTGCTGGAGCAACCACAGTCCATTCCAGTGTAGTGCCCCTATGCATGCTCTTAATGGAGTCTCCTCGCATTTCGTTTTTCTCCCTTTCCCACATAGAGTCAGAGGAGGTCGACCTTTCATGTGGGGAAAAGGAGGGCATATGGTTGTCAAGACAACAGTCAGCCCCAGCCCATAAAAGAAAGCTAGAGAGAATATACTAGGGGAAAGGAAGGGGAACAACTGAATGTAATGAAGCTTAGCTTGCACATCTCCAAATATAGAGTGTGTTTCCTTCACACAGCAGTCAGTGCTATGCCAGTGCTGGAGGAAATACTCAGTCTTACTGTCAATGGGTCATACTGGCTACACACAACAAGTGCATGCATGAAACACTTTTAGTGTAACCACTCATTTGTTTAGAAGTTTTGTACAGCCCAGCCTTTGGAAAGCTTGATGAACCTAAATATTTAAACTTTCACATGACTAAAATATTCTCCAAATTTGGGCCAAAGTGTACTGAAAAATGCGGTATCTCAAAGTGATGTTTAGAGTGAATTAAGGTGGCATAAATTACTCACTAGTAGTTTTGATACATATGGATATCAACTGAGGCTAAAAACTAATATCTCCCTGACAAAACATAAAGGAAACATATAGGACAGGGCTCATTGTTGACCATCTTCAATAGATGTCCTTCATGTTATTATTTGGTAATAGTGTAATACTGGGATATCAATTCTCTCTCTTTTACTGTCTGACACTCTGAAGTCTGTCAGTCTACCATTTTGTGATCTGTCTCCTGTCTGCTCTCCCTTTCACCACACCAGAGATCTGTCTGCTGACCCGTGGCAGACGGACAGCCAGTGTGCGAGCAGACACCTACTGTCGCCTGTACTCTCTCTCTGTGGACAATTTCAATGAGGTGCTTGAGGAGTACCCCATGATGAGGAGGGCCTTTGAGACGGTCGCCATCGACAGATTGGACAGGATAGGTAAGACTGCCACCGGGTTCAGCAATAACTCCACCAGTTACCTTTATTTGATATTGTTTAAAATGGCCATATAACAGTCATTTTTCCGTGGTGTGTAAAGGTGTAAAGACCTTTGGAGAATTCCTCAAAGTCCTAAAGATTTATTTTAGATTGTTTTTGTGGTTGTTGTTCATTTGGGCAGAAGTGAACAGCTTTTCTCAGGAGCACACTCACTTTTCTCATTACTTGTTTTCCCATTGCCCATTCAACATAATAGGTAGATTTATACACAGGCAAATGCAGACATCTGATGGCTCAAAGTATTTAATGCTAGTCTATGTGCTGGTCATGTTTGTTTTCTGGTCAACCATAAAACAAATCATAAAACCCTGAATATTTGGTTTCAGTCTCAAAGAATGACATATCATTAAATCTCTGGCCACTCAGCAAGCTCAGGTGGCTTTTTTTACTCCCTCTGTTGTGTACTTAGAACAAAATTAAACAATGTAACAAATGAATCTTTCCATTCAGACCTAATTTATGAAATTTGCCTTAGAGATTTAGTCACGCTTAATTAGCATCAACGGACAAAAGCCACAGGTATGGTGTCTCCATAAGCATATGACTCATTTAAAAGATGAAACGAAGCATAAGGTAAATATATTCATTCATTACCGTGATGTCTTTGTCAAAACACTGCACTATTTGACAGCTGAGATGAACTGTGTGAACGAATGAGGGGTGACATGTGGGGTAGAGGAATAGAGCTGATTGTGAAAATGTATTCATGGCTGTGAATAATTTATTATGCAATTTCTTGAATCAGTCTGGGCAATTGAATTCTTCCTGTGGATATCTGCCATTTTGGAAAGCAATTTTTTTAACATATGTGACACTTGTGAATATCATGTCTGAAACTGCGCAGCAATATCACCTTTTGTACCTCGATAGCCTACTGTCTCTAGATTAAATTACTGATTTGTTAAAATGATTGCACAGCAGCAACTCTGTCTGAACATCTTTGGTTTGAAGCCAGAATCACACACACACACACACACACACACACACACAAACATGCACAGAGACTGCTTTGTCTTAGTGAAGCCTTGGTAGCTGCTTGTTAGTGAGTAAAGAGACAATACAAACAACTTGCCCCTCCCATCATACCCCTACAGGTCAGCAGTGCTGATGTCACATCCCCTTGTCACATGACCACACTTCACATGTTTACAAAAGCCCTGCATCAGCCACCTGCCAGCTGTTGCCATAGCAGCTAGATTCCACACATGAGCATCCCTCAGTAAGGCAGCTCACATATTTGGAGGGAGACTGGCGTATCTTTAAGACCTAACCACCAACCAAACATTCCCGTCGGGCTCCATGTGCCCTTGATGAATATTAATCAGTAATAATGTGTTCTTTTGTTTGACTTTCGTCATCTGGATCAAACACACAGAGGCACAAGGTCTAATTTGGTATGAATACAAAACCAGGCAAGTAAGGCTAAGTCCTTACCACAGCAGCCCAGGTTTGATTCCAACCCAGCCCTTTGCTGCATGTCATCACATCTCTCTCCTGTAGGGATGGGCGATATGGCCTAAGAAATTTATCACGATAATTTCAGGGATTTATTGCGATAACGATACAAATGACGATAAATTATTTTCTTTTGTAAAATTTCAGATTATGTTATGTTTAAGTTGTGTTCCAGTGACTGTGCTGAAAAACATCACACAACAACAATTACACAATAATAATTCAAATCAATTACAGGTTTAAAATGTAAACACAGATTCTTTATTTATTTATACTCTCGTGGTGGAAAAATAGTGGAAAGCAAACAGCAAAAGTAACAATCACCAACCATGTCTTCAGTTGTGTTTCAAAATTACAACAGAGTACAACTGTACTCCCTGTCATAATTGTAAAAATAGTGCAAACGTGAACAGTAAATCGCGCGCGTGCACACAAAACTACGTCATCAACTAGACTTATCGTTATTATCGTGAGGAGAAACATTTTTATCGTGAGGAGAATTTATCGCGATATATCGCGAACGATAAGATATCGCCCATCCCTACTCTCCTGCCTTTCTTGCTTCCCTCTGTAGCTGTCACTATAGAATAAATGAAAAAATGCCCCCAAATATAATCTTTTTTGATGGATTGATGGAACCTGGCTTGTTCCAGGAGCCATCCATATGTTTTCATACAAACAGTCACTGAACTGTCAGCCATTCCTCCATAGAGAGGGGATAATCCCTTGTCCATTGTCTTCATGCCATTAATACATCAAATTGAAAGCACAGTGTCACAAAAGATCAGCAGAAGCAGCTGTATAGCAGCGATTTAAAGAGGTGGAGCTGTTGTTGATAATAATTAGGTATTTTTGTGAAAGCATATGTGACTTCTGCAAACAGGGAAGCTTCAGCTTACCAACTGCTTCAACTTCATAAGGTCTCTGACCTCTAAAATGTCTCTTAACCCCCGATAATGCTCTGCATTGGCACCTGAGACAACTTGTGTGCCTACCTCCTTCACAGACTGTTGCCTTTTCATCCAGCACAGCCTGAAATAGCATCAGCAAGTTATCACCCTTGGGTGTTGCCTGTAGCATCTGTTTGCTGTCCATGAGTCCCCAAGTTGGACAACTGGCTGGTGCTACTGGTTTCTAGCTTCCTAAGGACAAAGTGTACTTCAATGAAGGCCTTGTCCTTGAGGAAGGACTCTTTCAATGTTACTGCCAGGTTTTTCTAGGCTACAGCACAGCGCATGACAGTAGTGCAGAAGAGCTACTCAAGTTCCACACACTTCCCTACATTCCCATCTCCTGTGATTCCCTCTTCGTCCTCAAGGCACAGCAGATGTTGTGTCAACTAGGTGCAGGCAAGAAGGCCAGCAAGCAGCTGAAAATTTCACAAACAGGGAGCTGCCCTGACTGGCCTTTAGCATCTTCATTAACACTGGCTGGCAGATATTCCAAAATTTCAGCCCTACCATATGCTGGATGTAAAGCCTGGGTAAGCTTAGAGTGCCAACTCTAGTAGTCCCAAGACACATTACATCCCTCTAGGAAAAAAGTATTTTCTTCCCCTTCTTCATCCTCTGAACATCCTGTGTCAGTTGTGGAAAGGTTATACGTATCTACATTAAGAGGCAACCTGTCCGGATTGGGCTTTCTCGTTTCTCCTTAACTCAGCGTTCCCTTTATGATTAATAAAAGGAACAGCTGACATATTGAGGGTTTGTCCGCCTCAAGTCGGGCATTAGTTAGCTCTCTTCACGTATTAAAGCAATAGATTCACTGATTAGATAGAATTGTTTCACCAAATGGGCTCCTTTTCTCTCTTCATCAAGAAGAGATATGTCTCTGTTTACCTCCTCCATCACCCTTCCTGGTCCTTTTGTCAGAGAGGAGGAAATTATGAACTATAATTTGTAAGTTATCTCATACATCACACAACATGTTTTTTCCCATCAAATACAAAAAAATTTGTGCCACAGTTAAGTCAGCGGATACAGCAGCTGCTCAAGGTTGCTGCTCCTTCGTAAGGCATGCCACCATCTAATTTAGCGGAAGGTGCGTCATGTCTCTGGTGCTGCATACATGTGGAGGATAAGCAATCGTGAGGCTCCGCTGGCTACGGCTACACTCTTACTCATGGTGCTGGAGTTACATGGAGATAACTATTATTTTCTCCTGCATGGCATAGTAGTACATGCATAGTCATAGAAACAGTGATAAACAAATGCCTTTGCAACAGACATTGTCAGCACTGAGATGACTCTGCAAAAACACTGGCCTGTCCCCACAATAGGCACTCTGTGCAAAATATTAGTTGCTCTCTATTTCTCTCTCTCTGTGTTTTTGTGTTTGTCAGTGATGGATTTTGTGTGTGGAGAAAACGACAGCTAGTTCCATATATAGGCTACCCTATCAACCATGGCCAGAAATAGAATAAAGGATGATGTTAAACGCTTAAAGCTGTTATTTCTATGTTGTACAAGTAAAGTTTGGCGGGGGGGGGGTCTTTTAGTAACCAATATCAGCTACTTCAGCAACAATGCTACATTCTGTCTCCATATCATTGCAGGCAAGAAGAACTCAATCCTGATGCACAAAGTTCAGCATGATCTAAACTCTGGTGTTTTCAACAACCGCGAGAATGAGATGATCCAGGAGATAGTTAAATATGATCGGGAGATGGTTCAGCAAGTTGATGTACCACGACCACGGGCCATGTCCATGACACCTCCTCTACATGGTGGGATCTTTACTCCTCCAGGTTCCTCCACCCAACTCCAGAATTCAGCAATTGCCACTCTGCAGCAGGCCGTAGCCATGAACTTTTGTCCCCCCATGCAAGGGAACTTGGTGGGAGCTGGGAACCTGCAGTCCCCTAGGATGGTGAGGAGATTCCAGGTGATGGAAAGTGTATCCAGCCCTGCCTCAGCCTCTCCACTGCAGTCCCAGCTCCTTGCTTCTGGTGCCTTTGCTCCCATCCTGTCCAGCCCCCCCTGTCCAGAGCCCACTGGCAGTTGGAGGACGATCATTCCAGTATGGATCCAGTGGCCTGGCGGGTCCCACCTCAGGCTCCCAGCTTTCTCTAGTCCAGCAGCACACAGTCAGCCCTGCACACCGGCCCAGCACACATAAGAGTACCCATTCTTTGCAAATGGGCGGTCTCAGCCCAGACGCCAGGGCACTGTCAGCCTCTCAGCCCTCACTGCCTCATGAGGGGGCGCAACCAGGTGCCCCCAGTCCGACCCCGTCTACACGAGTGTCCTCTACTTCCATTGGACCCCCCCAGACCCCATCAGGTCACACAGGCATCCGGAGCGCTATACCACATAGGGTGGTACTGCCCCACCAGATGTCTGTGGGGGCCTTCCCTGTAGCATCCCTGCCTGGTTCTGTGCAGGGTTTTGGAACTGGTGCAGGGCTGGCAGTAGGGGGGTGTGGGAACAGGTCTGGGGGACTCGGGACTACCCAAGAAGGACTCTATAGTGAGCCTTCCTGAGACAGACTACATCAAAGTCAGATCCAGGCTATCCTCAAACTTGTGATCTTAATTACACTCTTCTGGAGGAGTGACTCAATAACGGGCTAGACTGCAGGAACACGAGGGGTGTGGGGGGTGTTTCTGTTGTTTCTCCTACGGTTCCTCCTCTCTCTACCCACTCCAGTTTGACTATCCGAACGTATGAATGTTGAGTGAGTGGCATCAGGGAGAATCGGAGAGGAGACTGTTCTCACATAATAAAGTCTGTATGATGACTTTTGAATCTGCAGCATTGAGATGTTTCTACTCACAGACTCACAGACATAGTAGCTGCAGAGATCAGTAGAGGTAAAGTAGCATCTCTCCATCTCTGCCTCCTTTATTTACTGACTTTTACAACATAGTCAACAATATATCAGCATTTCTGCTTCACTACACTCGCATTCACCTCATTTAATGCAAATTTGGGGTCGAATGGGACTAAAAGAAAATCAGGGACCTGATACCAGAAGTTGGCACTTTAATGAGGTTTAACTACTGTATCGACCACATATTGTCAGTAGGCTGGCTGTAAAAGACTATCTTCTCACAAAAGCTTAATAATTGTGGTTTTGTAAAAAGTCATAAAAAGTTTTAACATTAAAATGGTGCATTTTTCTTGTGTTTCTTAAGCATCCCTGAATACCAAATTTGTAAGCACAAAATTGGAAATATTCAATAAGAGATCATGAGAGAAAAAGCACTCTCCTTTGACTACCTTTATTCCAATACTTTAAGCCATATTTTCCCCTAGATATGAATAGATTAGTAAGTATATTTATAAATAAACATTTTCAGAATCTAGAAGGCCTCTTTTGTAACTCTTGCCTCTGATAGTCCCCACAGATACATATGTAATCTCCTAGGATCTTTAGATGAATATCCTACATGCTGAAATTACAGCTCTGGGACAAATTGTTCCAGCCAAGCCATAGATTTCTACAGAAAATGTCTGCTTGTTTGTTTAATTTGAAGCTGCATTAATCAATATTCTTTCATATTAACAGTGAATCAAATGACCAAGGGTAATGGAAAGGAGTTGCTCGTTGTCTGCATCTCTGTGGAGCTTTTTAGCCTTTTTTTTCAGTTCAGTTTTCTCTAACCTGTTTCCAGAGGCAAAAGGCAGCCAATTTCGGTGTGTCCTGCACATTTAGCAAGCTGAAGTGTATATTTTCCTCAGGCGTTGGTGTAGATTAAAACAGATCTAAAAGGTAAATAAATATCAGATGCACGTCTGTCAGGTTGCCAGAAAGAGGTGGGATTATAATGTTGCTTGTGTCTGCTGGAAGTTGAATTAGCCTTTTTTTTTTTGCTAAAATGTCTGCTATAATAACTTAATAAAGTAATAACACGTAAGAGTTGTGTGTCACCTTGTTTTGCCCTTTGTGTGCCCTGAAGTTGCCAAAAATTGATTAATGCAGCTTTAAGATTAAATGAAGTAATGGGTTTATGGGCAGTAGTCATGTGAGTAGTAATATCCCACACTTTGTGAAAGTATTTTAACGTATCATAGACATTATAATTCACTACCAGTTAATTACAAAGAATGTTATACAGCTCAAAATGTAAATACACTCACACTCACAAAATCCAAAAATAATTCCATTTTCTTCTAACCCTGAATCTCACATTTCTTGTGGCAGCAATTTGGGCAATGCGTCACTATGCCAAAGTCAATTCATACATATAATGAAGCTACTGCAAAGCCCAGCCCTACTGTAAACGCTACAGTTTTGATCAACAGCCAAGGACAGCGCAGATACTTTGCAGGATCTATATCGCAGTGTGCCTCTGTCATGAATGCCTCAATAAGAGTTCATCGGATGCTGCTGATTTGTGTCCAAAAGCATTAGGAAGGGAACCTTTTCTCCCAGACCTGACATTCTATTCACCTCATCTCACTAATGCCTGAACCATTACTGGGTAATGAGACTGGAAATTGGAATCCCTTGGGTCTGTTTGCGACTGTTATTATTCCCCTTCGATTGGATTTCATTATGCAGTGCCAATGATGAGTTCCTCCTCTATGATCATTTTGCATTTTCATTTTGTTTAGTTCCTGCGTTGTTATCCACCTTGAGAATTCCGAATAGGACAAAGTTGAAGGTTTGTAAGTATTTTTATACAGTGTTTTTGAGGTCTGATGTGTTTTTGTTTTATGTCCAAATTATGCCCTGTGGAACCTATTTGGATGCGTAAAAAATAATTAATATAGAGGCTTGTTATGAGAATAGTGTTTTAATGAACTTCACATTGTGTCCTGGAGGCTACTGTCTTCAGTGACAAAAGTTTATAGACATGTTTTACTTACATTAGAAAGCATACAGTAGACAGACATATAGTGAAAGAAGAAAGAATTTAGAGATCAGATGGACTGTAAAAAAGGGGCCAGTAGTTAAACCTAAATCACAAGCAGATTAGTAACTGTGTAAAGTGCAATGATCCTAAACAACCACACAAATTTAATAAAAGCCGAAGAATGAACAGGTTGAAACTAATGTTTCAAGGCCTGGATTTTTTTGTATGTCTGTTTTCAGAATGTGAGATAGATATAAATGACATGTCTCAGAATCATTCACACTAAACGTACAAATCAGAGAATACTACACTAAACTCATGTTCATCACACAAAGCAATACCTGTTTGTAAAAGAGTGAGTGGTCACTTACAGATGATGTGCTGTTGTATCCTGAGGTGTTAATTGAGATTTCACCTATTGGACTGATTCCCAAACTTTCCTGAGAATTTGTTTTAAGTCTATTTTTGAAAGAACTTGAACAGAAATTCAGATTCAAAACGCACTGTTTAGTGACATTACCTTTATTGACGTGTTTGTTTTTTTTGATGTGTAAACATAGTGTTCATCATATAAGCCAGACTATTTATTTATTTAGGCTAGTTTACTATAGGTGTAGACGTACTGAAACAGAAAATGTTTGAAAAAGGAATATCTTTGTAATCTTTGACAAAATGCATATTATTGTCTGGTATGAACTGATAATACTTGAGCATATAATTAAAGCAGAACAAAACTATTTGCATTACAAAAGCATGTATCACTTCTTTTTCTACAGTCACTCACAGTGCCACCAACAGTTTGTATATAATCCTGTGCCAGTTGCTGTGAGGTCTGTATGGTTTCTTCTGCTGTGCATGTTTTATTTATTTTTCTAATCTCAAACCACAGTCCATTTGCAAATCCTGGTCCTTCTGATTTTCCCCTTCTATGCCGTTACCTCTGCCATCAAATTAGCATGTTGCCCAGAACTCTGTAAATGCACTTTTGCCTCTTTTTGCAACTTTACAAACATGTAGTGTTGTGTAAATGCTACAACACTTCAGCTGTTCTTTTTCAGTACACCCTCCAGGCTTTAGGAAGGATGGCAGCTGTTGCGCTCGCACACACCCGCACACCCCCCCACACACACCCACACACACAGAAACCAACAAAACATCTGTATTTGTGAAGTTGTGTGCTTTTAAAATGCCTCTTTCCCCCAAAGACTTTCTTCATACATTCTCCTTTTTCTTGCCCTCAGTGCTATTGCTTCTCCAGAGTTAAAACGATTTTCCATTTTAATCAAATGTCTCTTTGGGTTCATCAATGACAGTAAAGCATGGAGATTCAAAATGTTAAATGTTTACCTACAAGGGCTGTTCACTTTGACTGAGTGGTGGTGTGATTTTGTGTCTCTACCTCTGTCACACAAATACATTCCTGCTGATGAGTTTAGAGTATTTTTCTCTTATTGGAAACAACACCAACACTGAAAATATATACTGCACAATATAATTCAATATCAAACATTTTTTTTAGCATTTATTTGTCATTTCCTTTTGCACCCCTGCTTTTTGTTGTCTTAACCCTTTCTTGCTTTCTTTCTCAGATCCCAGGCCTGTGTGTGTGTGTGTTTGTGTGTGTATAATGGCATTCAATACAGTGACGAGTACAAAGCCAACAACAAAACCAATCCTACAGACACATGTAGGCCAGAGAATGTACAACTGAGGTCTTCACCAGTAGCCAAGCATTCCCTTGAAGCAAACAGGTCATCTCAGTCACTGTCTGTAAAATTCATGCTCGCTCTGCACTCAACAGTGCAGGGTGAGCATTTCTGTGTCAGGGACCTGATTTTCTTTTTTTGAGCCACTCTACAGTTGTCACATCCCATAAACTGTACTGTGCATACCTAGTGCCTAGCATATATTGTAGTCTCCACATTCAGTACTTGTATTATATTCTTTGTGTGTGTGTGGCTGTAAAAAAAAAATGCAAGCGTCTCACAATGCAAGCATCACCATCACTTACATCCCATTGCGATACATGTAAAAAGGAAAACAAATAAATTGTATTTGAATACTGTATACCTTTCCTGCTTTATGTTTAGATAAATATTTTTGGGTTAGCATATTTGAAACGCACAAACATTACTAGTTAATACTTGTGTGTTCATAATAGAATGCAGAACCTCTTAATGCAATAAAGGCATGTGATGGTGAGTGCCTCTGCTTTCTGTTAATCATCATGTTATTGTTCATGTGTCAAAGTTACAGTGGCCTCTGAGTCTTTGTTGTTGATTGTATGAGTTCTTTCTGAATTAATAACATCTGATTATCTGCCTGGATATCAAGACAAAAATTAACCTTCAAACTAAGTAAAAGATTGCAATATTCCTTGTGTGGAATAGTGGATTAATATGTTGAGGATTTGAATGCTCTTAATAGAAAATGTGACATTTAAAAAAATGTGCAGTTGTCGATATTTTAGAATGCAACTGGTTAATCTTATAAGCGCATCCATCCTACACTTAGTCTCTTTTATGCAGCCTAACCAGGTCCAATGCTTCCCCCTAGGTATAGAGAACTGTTTACAAGAACCCTGAAGAAATGTCCTTTTCAGTTCAAAACATCCCCATTTGAGTGTCACCCACCTTGGCATCATGTTGGAAGATTAATGTTCACCCAAACTGCAGTAAGCACCTGTCACATGCACCTATGCATCTAATCATTCTTCCCTGCTGCAAAAAAAGCATGTGCTTTATACAAACATATGCACCAAAGTTGCAATTTATGATGGAGCTGTGACTTCACAATAAAAGCTTTTAGTAGCTGGTTTCTAAAAATATTAAATGCAGTGCTAGAAGTTGTTATACAGCCTGTTCTCATTCCCACAGCATCAAATACCTACATTTTGACTTGTCCTTCAGTGTCCTGTACAAAGGCACATAGTAGCCTACCCTTTAGCGTCATTGTTCAACGCTAAATAAATGTATAGCTTATTGTAAAGAGGAAAGTCCAAGTAAGGAGGTGGTGGGGGTGGATTGTTGGGTCAGAAAACATACATTCACCTAGGAGAGTGTTTGTTTTTGTGTACAACAAAAAGTCAACAATGATTGTTTTTAGTTAAGTTAGGTAAGTAACGTTACTTAACTTATGTAGCCTAAGTTATCTTAACCCAAACCAGGATCCTTTCCTAAATCTAAAATGCAACAATTTGCAACGTCAACCACGTGCCTTTGTACAACTTTATCACTAGTTTTATGTTGAAAGTCTACCCAGGTTGTGGTAAGGGTAGGGGGCTTCGGTGGGCTGTGAACACCTTTAACACGCCTTCAGCACCAAATAACAACATTTTGTAACTTTTTCTGAAAGTGCTGGTATTGCACGCCCTGAGATGACAGAGGTTTAACTGCTATAGACATCTGAATACAGAGAGAGACAAAACAACAAATGTGCTACCTCCAGTGATTTTGCCTTCAACAGTTGCCACGTGGTGGAACAGGAAACCCAGAATCAAAATATTCTGTCATTTACAACTAACAACTGCCGACAATGAACATGTTTTTTTTGCTTTTAACATATCCTGATATCTTAACCTGAGTCAGTTGTAGAATTTATATAAATCAGGTAACTTCAATAAAAATCATTTCTGCATTTAAGCTGTCAATCTAAACTAAATCAAAGTTTCAAAACTGTGAAAATGTTGATTTCGGAATGCTCTTTAAAGAAATGAAATTGAACTCTGGGCTCGCTTCTCTGTATGGACAATAAAACCATACCTATTTATTAACACTTATGTATGAGGACAAAGCCACTTAAACTTACCTTTAATAAACACTATTCTCACTAGATAAGGCATTTTAGGGGATGTTGTTGGTCTGGCAGCCAGAGCTTTCCCTTTGCAGTTGGGTCTTTCTCCTGTCTGTAATTTACTAGAAATTTGGCTACAGTAGACGATACATCCACAGAGTGATACATCTCCTAAAGAAACTATATTTTCAGCAGATTTAAACATCTAAAGGAAGGTACACTTTGAAAAGAAAACACTGACACTTGTTCACTGAAGCATCACTGCACTGTGTGTGATGGTTGTTAATCAACCCATCACAGCCTGTCAGTCAGAATAAAGGTCAGACGAAGGATCTCACACTGACATACCTGACACACACAAACCTGCCAACACTGTACCACCTGTCTCTCTCTCTCTCTCCCAAACACCAGTGCATCCCTTTCCACTGTGCTGCCTCCTGCTGACAGAGAGCTCTGGCTCCATTTGCTCCCTCCAGGACTGTCTGTACACTCTGCTCCCCTGCTAGTGCTGCTGAGTGCTGGCCACTCGTGACACCGCGGGGCAGGAGATAGGCCGGGAGAGCCCAGGAGCCTGGCAAAGAAATCAAAGCGCTGTCACTGAGTGAGTGGTCCAGCTATCAAAGAGCGGCTTCCTGCTCTGGCATGCCTGGCAGATAGCGACCAACACTTCCATAGTGTTCCCCTTTTTTGATGATCCCTTGGCTGGAATAGAGAGCTCTCTAAAAGCTAGATGTGATACACTTCTGCTGGTGTGGAGTCACATATTATCATATCAGCAAAGATTGAATTCAAATGTAATTTAAATGTAAAACAGGTCGTATACCCATACTAATATGTCCTGCCAAATATTCATCACTTTTTGGCTTTTGAAAAGAACATTTTCTATTAACTAATGTAATCATGGTTATCCATTGTTTCCAACAGCTTATGTCTATTTCTGTCATGATGAGCTGGAGCCTGTCCCAGCATGCTTTGGGTGTGAGACAGGGAAACACCCCCGAACAGGTCCCCACAACACTAACACAGATAGAGGGACACTCACATTCACACTTATGAGCAATTTCAAGCCTCCACTTGACTCACGTCTAGTTAGACTGTGGGCAGAAAGTAGACCAGCTGGATGAGCAACATAACTCCAGAGTGCACAGAGTAACCCTGAGTGCTATTTGTTTCCCCAGAGCTTTCAGCTGCTTCCCCAAGTCTTCATCAGCAGATGACAACTGAGCAAACAGTATCCACTGATGAACAGTGAGATTCAGCTAAAAGCTCTAGAAAATGCTAGCTCGTGTTAAGTCTATTCAAATTCCCAAACATACCATATGCTAATGTTAAGATGAACCGTTGCAAGGCCTACTGTAGCAATCATTTCAAGTATAAGACCCAAAGCTGCACTTTTTACAGCAGCATGTTCACTAAAAGTATGTAATTCACAAGCTATTCAATAATATAAACTTCAAAACACCTCCTAAAATCAAGAACTATAGTACTGTGATATTGTAGTTCTACTGTACTGTAGCTAACAGTTAAAATAAATTCTTCTTGTATTGTCCTCATGCCAGTGACACAATGTAGAGGTCTGACACAGACCGTATAAAACCAAAACATTCTGTCTAAATCTGGCTGCTTTAAACATTATTATGAACTCATATCATATTCACATACAGACTTTTAACTATGCTGCTTAGGAATTAAGGCCTTAATAAGCACCATTTATGATGGCAGGTATTTTTAAATATGTTCACTTCGACATTAAACAAGGAACTTAAAACTCTTGCTGTGTTTAGAGACATCAGCATATACATAAAAGTTGTCTTACATGCTCTGTCACCTTTGCTTTATATAGTTCCCTGATAGATAATCATCATTAACAGGACATGTTAATCTCTGGAGAGGACCCGTAATGGAAGCTATCTGACTATTTCCTGCTACAAGCTGTGTTCCATTACTGCAGGTTGGACCGGTGCAGCTCTTTTATCTAACAGCAGACATCCTTGGAATCACCCCAGAGAAACTGAGACAGGTCCATCAAGCTAAACGGTAACTGCAATTTGCTGTAAGGACATCTTCAATATCCTGTTTACTTCCTCAGCCAAAGTCAGTGGTAGTTTACGGCCCAAAACACAAGTCCCTCATCTCAACAAAACAGACGTCAAGTGTGTATGTTCCCTGACCTGCCCCTCCAGAATAACCCTGTTACATGTTCTGAAATTTGAAGTGTGATAACCACAGCATTTAAAAGCTAATTCATAGCTGTCCCTCTGGCATGAGTCACAGCTATTGATTGAGCCACTTATACCCTTAGCATCCACCAACCCATCCATCCATGCATAACCACTCTTTAGTGTTGAGCTCAGGTCATTTAGTGCAGTACATTCTTTTCTCAGCTGTGTGTCAGAAGCTAAGTTGTGAAATGTTATATGAGTTGAGGATGTGAGATCCTGAGCTCTGTCCTTGACAGCTGGCTTCAGAGAGACAAGGGGAGTAGAGACACATGCAGGGACAATGCCTGCTGAAAGGAGACCTTGACTTAGTTTGGTTTTGCATTCAGAGGGTTGCAGGTTCAGTGTAACGGACACTCTGAGTAAAGGAAATTTTGTTTGTCAGCTGAGTTGAGAAAAGGCAGGTTAAAAGTGTTCTTGCAGGAAGGCGCAGAATATGGTAAGTAGCTGAAAGAACAATCTGTGACGTAAACGCAAACAAAATGGCAGCCTCCACCACAAAATCCAGAGGCTAATTGAGTGGCATGGTAATGGGTCGGCCATGAATGAATCGTCTCTATGATCCCTTTTCCAATGAATGGTACCAGGTCAACCCACCTCGACTCTACTTGCTTTTTTTGGTTTTCCATTGGGCAAATCTGTTACCTGTGTGGTAGGTTTTTTGGTAAAGTGATGTGAAAACACTCCAGACTACTGATAGGTCAGAGAGAATCGTTACTATTCACTGCACCATCTTTACGTGTGCCAGATGGGGTGTCCTGAACAAAACCACCATTTTTAATACTTTAGCCATAGATTGTATGATAACTGTAACTGTAACGATACTCTCTGTATGCTGTGGTCATATGAGGCGGCCAGTTAAATTGAGGGGGTACTGTACGTACCTGCAATGTAAAACAGAGGACGGGGCAAGTCCAACAATGGGTAAGCGCCAATTTCAGTCCCTATTCATATTATATCATACCCATCTTACTGAAGTATACTGTTTGTGTCTGTGCAGAGTTGTGTAATTATTTATTAACCATGCAATTAGTATAGTTTACAACTACTAGAGTGGCAGTCTAATAGAAATTTGACATTTTAGGAAATGTGCTATTCGTTTTCTTTCTGAGAATTACACAAGGTCGATATCTCTCTCACATCTATGGTAAATATGTTTTCCATATTTTATGACTTATCTACAATGATACAATGTTGGATTTTCATGTTAAACATGGCCAAAGCTTCAAATAATGGGGTTAAAGTATTTAAAAGAAATCTCTGTGAGCCAAAACCTCACATTTCCTCTTTTTCTACTACGTTACACAGAGCTACACGGAGCCAGTCTGCCTGTCTATACCGCTCAGCGGTAACAACAGCCTGTTGCGAGTTCAATCTCAAAACATTTTGCACCATTTTGCAACGTTTTCAGATTGAACGTTTTCTTCTGTCTGGTGGGCATGTCACAGGTGTTACTCAATCATCTGCGTCAAGTTTGTAAACACAACGTTGTAAAAAAGTCTGGAAAATGTAGTGTGCTTACGTACACAACGGGGTGCAAAATGTTTTGCTACGTTTTGTCAGCGCTTAACTTGCCCCTGGTAACATGCTTCAGTTCTTTAAGCGGTGGGGCTGTCCTGTCCTTTAAGCGACAGGAGCATCTACAGCTTGTTTCAGACAGAGGTTGAAAAGAAGGCCTAATTAAATCCTACATAAAGGGCCAGAATAAGATATAAAAATGATATTTTTTTGACGATATTTTCCTTGACCTCCTGCTATACAGGAGTCACAGAACTACAATATAGGACTGGAAATGCAGTATAATAGGTCTCCTTTGAAGCATGCACACATCAGGATTTAAAACAGTGCCTAAATTAATTAAGCTTCCAGTCCCACCTATTTTGCATTGAAAAATGTGACTTTGCAGTGTGATTATAGCTTTAGCTAGCTTTGCTCTCTTTAAAGGGAATAACATCTGTCTACTGTTTTCTACATATGGAAAATATAAAACACTAATTAGTGAGATTTAGAGGTGCTGATAATCAGACTTTGTGACCTTTGGACAAAGCCAAGCTGGCTGTTTCCTTCTGCTTGTGTTTATACTGAGCTAAGTGGCTACTAGCTCTAGCTTTATATTTAGCATACACGTTTGAATGGTCATTTCTCCTGTAACTATCAGCAAGAAAGCAATGAGGCATATTTGCAAAACTTTGGTAGTTTAATACACAAAACTAGAAAACAACTACATCTAAGGCATTATTGTTTTCTGGTGCCATTAGATCTTCTTTCGTTTGAAATGTGTGTAAACACAACAGGAGATCCGGTTATATTATCAATTCGAATTAGGTGAAAAACAGACAAACTACTACCTGTAGTTGTATATTCATGGCAAGTCCTCAAAGAAAGCACCCTGAGCATGAAATACAGTTCAAAGAACGTTTTACTGTAAAATTAGGTTAAAATTAGGTTTAGCTCAATAGCTCATTTTTTCTAAAATAATAAAATAACTGATCAAAGGTCACGTCTCATGCACATCATAAAATGCAAATCATCTTAAAACCTACAGCCTAATCAGCCCACTATTTATGCCCCCTCCAAGATTATTTTCATTTCATTACATTGTCACTCAGCCAGCTTTGTTTGGCTGAGCCTACATTTGCCTTTGAACATCAACAGCACCTTTTGTCTGAAACTGCTGTAATGTTTCCAGCAATGATCAGATAGCACTTCTGCTATTTTTACTTCTAGATGTGGCACTGGCCCAGAAAAATAAGACTGGAGTTGATTAGTGAAGCTTGCAAACCCTTTGTGGTGCATCTAAAAGAAGGCCTTCATCTCATGATCCACAATAGCATTGAAATGTGCAGATATAACTAAATAGAAGGCTGTCTCATTCATCCTATTTAAGCACACTAAGAATACCAGCTATTTCTTTGAACCACTGAATGAATAAGGAGACATTTTACGAAACACATTTATTTTAGGGCAATTGTCAAGTGCTTAGTCACTCCAAGAAGGTAAGAATCAAGAGTACACTGGAACACAATGCTTTCTAAGAGCCCCATGGTTCATCTCTCCATATTTCTGTTTCACTGAGTCCAGTATCCCCCCTTTCAGTAACATACAGCTTTCATTTCCTCTCAAATGTCTCTTCTTCAAACTTTTTCATAAAACACTTAAATGTCTGATCATTGTGTCAGAGAGCATCCTGCCATCCACTAAGTGATGGGATTGATGATTAGGTGGGATAGTACCAGAGTCAGGTCAGCGCTCTGTGGAGATCTTCACAGCATTCACACGCACGCCCACATGCACGCACGACCATTCATTAGCAATTACAGTTAGTAGGTGAACCGTTTTTGCAGTTTTTTGCACTTCTGCTACTCTAATTGAGTAGGAGCAGTGTCACAGTTCATATGTGATTTAGTCAGTATAGATCATGCGCACACACACACACCTCTCACACACACACACACACACACACACACACACACACACACACACACACCTGAATATGGTCTAAGCGTCCATTATAAGAGGTACTTTTCACTGATTGTAGCCTTAACATTCCCATCCGGTGCTGATTCCATCATCTTTCGCCTGGATGAGCATCCCAACCCTCCCTTCCATCAGTGCACTAATCAGGCGGCTTCACTGCGTGTGACGTAGATTCAGCAGCTCCAGCCAGCCTGTGGACTAGGAGGCAGGCAGGGCGCGGCTGGATCAATGTCCTGATGTCTGTTGGAGACAAAACCAGTCGAGACTTCGGGGCCTGCAGCCTCCCTGCTGCACTCTGTCAATTCCACTCATCTCCCTCCACTGGCTCGCCCTCACGAGCCTCTCAGCTAAAGAAATAAGTGGATTCTTTCACCCGCTGGAGATCAAAATCACCTGAAGAGGCAAGAAGTAAAGTGTAAGTAGAGCAGGTTTAAGCTTATGGACAGTAGTTACAGAAAGTATATTACATTTACTATAGCTGTAGCTTTAATTACAAAACTTAAAACTACCACATACTATTACAACATGGGTGCACTTACAAAGATATCAATTTAAGATAAACCATCCAGCGTAACATTAAAAGAGACCTATTATACTGCTTTTCCTGTCCTATATTGTAGTTCTGGGACTCAGATTCAGTTCAAAAAAAATAATGTTCTGTTTTATACTGGCTCTTCCTGTAGGCCTTCTTTTCAGCCTTTGTCTGAAACAAGATGCTCCTGTCACTTTAAGGCCTCCCTCTCAAAGCACACTGTCTTCTGATTGGCCAAGACCTGAAGATTGTTACCAGGCTGTTGTTGCCGCTGAGCGCTACAGACAGACTGAGCGTATCTGTGCGGAGCAAATGACCAAATATGGATACCGCTCTGCCTAGCTCTGTATGTCGTAGACTGGAGCTGTTGGTAGAAAAAGCAGTTCAAAACAGAGCTTTCAGAACAGGAAGACATCTGAGGTTTTTGCTCACAGGGATTTCTTTTAAATACTTTAACCTCATTATTTGAAGCTTTGGTAATGTTTAACATGAACACTGTAACATTGTAGATAAGTCATAAAACTAAAATTTTGATCTGATGATGTCGCAAGATGAAAAGCAAGGGACTGACACAGTCAGTCACAGTAGGATTCATCCTCTAAGACATCATGACATAAAAATCCTGATTATAATGATCTAAAAACATGTCTCTCATGAAGAATATGCACCTTGAGCAGTTCTTCGTTTTTTGTAAGGGTCAAACTTTCAGGACTGTTAACTTTTCAAATTCAATACAACTTTTTTGTTTAACTGGCCACAGTAAATTTTCAATGAACTTTAATACACCCCTTGAATACTAATCTTAGCTCTTGATGCGTCCCTGTCCTGCACTCTGCTTTCCCTTGTGTGCTTTTTGCCTCTGACAGCTGCGTACACGAGCAGGAGCTGCGGCTTGAATTATTGAGGAAAGGCCATAAAAAGTTTAAGAATGCAAAAGCTTAACTGTAGATAAAAACTGCTTAAGCTAATATACAAACTAACCAATACATGAATGTGTAGGTACTTGTAAAAACATTAATAGATAGGTGGTATTGATAAAAACTCTTAAAACAGTTCCTCCTCATTAATATGCTAATCCTCGCAGCAAGGCACTCCAAGCTTTTATCTACTCCAAACAATATATTTTTAGTTTACTTTCTCATATCTTTCTTAAGTTACTGTGTAATGTGGAAAAATATTATGTAATCAGGGTAAGACACAGACAGACTGTTACCATGACGACATAAAACAGCTTTGTGCACCCAACTGAAGGAACAAAAAATATGAAAAGATGCATTTCCTGACAACCACTTACCTTGGTTTTACAAACCGGCAGCCTTAGTGGTTTAAAATGGTACTAAAGTAAACACGTCATCAAAGAGAAGACATGAGCACTCTAAATAACTTAAAGCATTTACTATACTCACAGACAGCTACTGTATCGTCATCTAGACCTCTAGCTGTAATGGCTCTAAGTTATTCAGTGTGCTCTCCAGCCTTTTTCCCCTTCAACTCTGTGGTCAGAGATGCACCACCTGATCTCCTGCACGATTACACACACTGAATGCATGTTCACCTTAATAATACATTCAGGATCCTTCATGGCGAAGATTATAATGGATTTTAGTCCAGATTCATTGAGTCCATTGAAGAGTGGGCATTCAGGGACACAGACACACTCACACAAACCCACACATGCGCACACACACACCCCTCAGGAACACACCTGACTGGTCTCAGCGACATAAGCTGATTATGCAGAGGAGGGACACAATTAACAGTAATCAATTTATACAACCCAGCTGTCGCTGCCAAGCAGGAGCGAGGAGTTACATAACAGCAAAGCCTCCATCCACCTGACTGACAGAGTGACGCTGCCTATGTAGCTCCACTCTGGACAACAATAGAACGATGCTCCCAGTTGCATCAAAGGAAAACAGCAGAATTGGGAACTGCTAACGGTCGCACAGGAAGAGACGAATGCACCAATCATGACATAAGCTGGAAATTGAATTTTCGCCAAACTCAGTGGATTTTCCTGTTTGAATCAGCAGGAAGAATTACCATGTCTGGGGCAACAAAGACAGTAGGACAAGACTACAGACGACAGGATAACTATACAAACAATAGGCAACAACAATTAGTAACTGTAAAACTGGATAGAAAACACAGGATTGTGCAAGAACCCAATTAAATAGCATTCCCACCATTCTTGCTAAATTCAAACAGAGCTTCAGGACATACAAGTCATCTTCTTTCCAATTAGGAAAAAACAGCTCCCTGTGTGTTGGCTCCCTCTAACAATACCTGAGACTTGGCGAGGCCAGGTGTTTGGGAGCCAGACAGCTGCATACAAACTGACCTGTCTGGGGCACTTTGGCCAGCAGCAGCATCAGCCTCCTGTACTCCTGGTACTTCTTGTTCTTGGCCTCAGTCCTGCCACAGGAGGAGGAGAATAAAAAAAGTTAAGACTTTAGTAACTCTAAGAAGAACAAGTTTGTGTGTCTATAAAAGTACTTCGTCGAAGGCAACTGCACTTTCTGAGCTGTCTGTGGAAGTTTCAGTTCTCATTCAAGGGTCTTCATCGCTCCTGCTGACTGGTTGTGCCATGTATTTAACCCTCTGCAGGTTGTTCACACCTGGATGTCACATTTGAGTTGTCCCAGGTACATGTGAGTTGTTTATCAGTCCAAACACCCGAAAGAACTTTGACACACTGCTAAAAAGAGGCTGCTGGGAAAGTCATTACTTTTGCAGGTATTTGGACATAAAGCAAGTATTTTGACAAATACATGTTTTAGCCTGATGATGGCGCTGCATGAAGAGGAAAGGGATCACCAAAATTACAATTGATTTTAAAGGGGACATCAATGTCTAAATGAAATTTTATGACAATCTATTAATTAATTGTAGAGACGTAAAACTCTGAAGTACAAATGCGAACCTCATGGTGGCGTTAGAGAAGAAGTGCAGGGGATCAAAGTCAAATTTATCCTTTGGAGACCATGAACGTCTGTCCAAAACTGAATGGCAGTCCATCTAAAAAAGTGGAGGACTGATTGACAGACTGAAAACCTAAATACATTATAAGGGTCTAATTTTAAATATTCCATTTGCTCCAAGTAAAGAAATGCAAAAAGTTTTTCTATTCTCACACGTCTTTCTCTTAGGGGGCCTACAAGAATGAATAATGTGTTTGCAAGGCTTAGGGGAACAGTGATGTGTCTGTGTGAGAGGGAGGGAGAAAGACAAAGAGGACAGGGGCTGCTGTGGAGTAAAGGCTGCAGAGAAGGTGTCCAATTATCCCAAAGACAGAAAAACACAGTCAGATGATGAGCATAACCCAGCCTCAGGCCAGTAAGACAGACACAGAGAGAGAATCATTTTGTATCTAATCTATCTAATGTCACAGACAAGTGGAGGAAAAACTCTGGCACACTAATAACTTTTACAGTCTTATAAAATCTTATGTGTGTGTACTTTCTGTTTGGACCGTTGTATGTACATGTGGGGGTTGCATGTTCAGTGTATGATGGCTTTTGTATATACCATAAAAGTCCATGAAGATCATACAGCGTTGCATAAACACAGACAGAGAGACACAGACTGATGGCAGCGATGGTTGTTGTGTAAGAACAATTTGGTAACGCTTGAGATTAGAGCCCATAATGTACAGCATAATAAATCCGGAGTTCTGGTATAATCTTTTGTACTGTGTACAGTGTTAAAGGTCACATTGTCCTTTAGTGAACAGGTCTACTGATCCAGGAATTAAACAACAGTGCTTCAGATTATTTTCTAACTAAATGTAACGGCATATCTGAATTACTCTGTAACAGTATGTTACTTGCCACAACCATGGAAGAAGAAACTAAACTGCACAGTTTGCTATCACAAGAGTGTGTTAACCATTAGGTGTCTGCCAATAAATCAATACAGCAATATATCGTTATATATTTTTCCATGATACTATATCGATATTCCAGCCCATCATATCAATACATAAAATAAAAACAGCACTTTGATGGCTAGCTCATATAATGGCTAACATATAATGGGAATCTCCATTAACGTCGTAATGGACATTAGCATTGCAAAATATAATCTTAAAATTCTACATATTTTGCTTTACATACTTAACATCCTGAGTGACATACTGTGCGAATACTTAAAGTACATATGTTTCCTGAGCTCTGTGATACACTGCTGCTTCTGCATCCACATAGGCTAGCTACAGCAACGCCAAAGGGTCAAAACTCAAACCCAAAATATCCTGTGGGCTAAAAATGCAACTCTCACTAGGTGGAGAAAGGGCAGTACAATGTGGTGTCACTGAACAATCAATCAAAATGATGTGATGTACATATTAGACTGGTACACAGAAATTTGTATTTTTGCTTGTTGCTGTGCCTTATTTTGTTATAAAGAAATGTTTCTATAATAATTTTTTATAGTTGCTCAGTAGTTCTGTAGTTTTAATTTAAAGACTGAAAAACGTGTGCTGGAGAATTGTGCTGTTTTCTAACAGCAGCAAATTAATAGAGAACTTTTTCACAGGCATTTTGTATTCATAGTTAGACAGAAATTGTGATGCATCATGTTAGGACTGTCTAGCGATATATCGATTATCGCAGAATTGCTGTATCGTGATATTATTGTTATTGTGAGCCTTGTATCGTATTGTATTGTACTGTATGGTACCCTGCGATTCCTACCCCTATTAACCGTAGGTGTGCTATGATTTATAACTTGTGTTTTATTTTGCTACATTTGTGTTCACTGCCTGGGATGAAAGGCGGCCGTGCACAGAGCTGAAAAAAGTGCTTGCACTTTAGGGAGCTGTAATGCTGGTCGAACACAATTCCCAGGTAGAAAACCTTGAACATTTTAACGATGTGGGGGGGGATTTTGGGTGAATTCTCTCTGCTGCTGGCAAGAGGAGCCACAAGGCCATCAACAAGCGTTCAGTAATTTTGCTGGTGAGGTAAACGACAGCTGAGACAGTCTTAAGAGGCCATTAGTATTCATGAATACACTGGACCTATGTTCCAAAGTAAATAAGTAATAAGCTCATTTTAAAATAAAATCACATTACATATTTTAACATCTTGTTCCCCAGGACACACCCACACCACACACACACACACACACAAATACATATAGGTACCGGTACTTACGTACCGTAATATTACGTAATATTTTGCTGAAATGTAAAATGATTTCTACCTGAATAGGAGATGCTGATGGAGATGATGATGCTATACCTATTTTTATCATCATAAAACTGATAACTGACATTAGCGTTGCTCTTTAGACTTAGAGGCATGTGTATGTTGCAGGTGTGCACACTCACGAGAGCCCGGCGCAGTATTTCTGGAGCAGGAAGTTGGACAGCTCTTGAAGGATTGGCTGGCTGTGCAGGGCGACAAACTGTTCCCGACAGACCTGACAGGAGGAGGAAGAGGCAGAGAGAGGAGCACTTTGAGTTACTCTGTTCCAAACACTTGACTGACAAGCTCTCCAGACTTTGATGCCTGTTGACCAGGTCAAAGATGGAAAAAGGACAGCAAAGGAAGATAGAGTTTAAACAACTCTGCCTTAGCTGTGTCCTCTCTATCTCTTCTTGATTTACACTACAAATTAGTTTTTGTCAAATGTTACAGGAGAGAACAGTGTGCTGCAAAGAAAATAATGTAAAATATAAAATTGAGGGTATAGTGTGGTTTTGGGTTACTACCATTGAGACATGACAACATCACCTGCTGAAAATAAGTGCTATCAATGTCTGTGCCGGTTGCGGGTTATCAGAATCATCTCTATGGTAGAGATGGGTGTCCCAGGAGGTGGGCTCAGCAGGGATTAGAAAATATGCTGTCATAACGTAACAACAACATATTTATGGACATTTTTTAAAATACAACTTGCTGAAAAATTTGTATAAACTACCTTTTGCTTTTTAGAGATAGATCTGTATGTGGTTCTGGCTAGCTGACATGACACATGGAAAAGCAACTAGTCGCAGTGATAATGCTAAAACAGCATAGTAAGAAGTCAACTGTGGGTCTAAGACCATCAACAGGGTGCAGGGATTAAGAGCACAGAAGCTCCCGCCACACAAGTAATGTTAGCATAATTTTTTTATGTTACGACATATGAACTTCCTGCGGTTTACCATTAAATACATAAAAGACACTACAAACATGGCAGATGTGCTATAGTACATTAAGAGCATGTGTACGTGCAAGACCTCAGATGTTTGCAGTGACAAAGTGTCATTCAAAGAAAACTATAGTTTCCATCCATCTTTTGTACAAATGTTTACAGAATTTCCAGAACATCTGCAAAAAAAAAAACATATTAATACCCGTTTCCAGTTGTAAATATTACAATTTGAGCTCAAAAGAATGCTAGTTAAACCTCAAACTAACGAAAACAATGTGGAAAACGTGACAGAAATATGGCATTTATGTTTGTTACATGTATTAACTTGCTTCATATAGGTCACAATTTATACTTTAAGTCTGCTTTCCTTGCGCTTTGTTTACCCCCAAACCTTATAAACATCCAGGGCTCTGACCATATCAGTAGAGCTAACATGAAGGGGTTCCTTCTTGGAAGTAGAACATTTTTCACACATTCATTTTGTGGCTTGTGCAGTTTAAAGAAGAAAAACAACTCCTCATGTTGATCTTCTCATAAGCTCTCAATCATTCAGGTTTGTTTTCTACCCCCTCGTGTGCACACATCTCACAAAGATGTCACTCAGAAACCTGTTTATACAGGCAGCCTGTCCCAGGTGTACCCTGCTTCTCACACAATGCATGCTGGGATGGGCTCCAGCCTCCTTTGAACAGGATAAGCTGTTCAGAAAATGGATGGCTGAAGGGTCAGTTGCCATTACAATAAGGACCTTCTTCATGTGTTTAGATGTAAGACATTCGATATCCCTCCTCTGCTGCTGTGTTCAATTACCCGCGTAATGAGGAAGGCGTACACTCACACATCAAGAGAATACGAGAGAGAATAAATGTACTGAGAGGGAACTGCTTCACTGGTTGTAACTCCTCTGAGATTGGGTGAAGACATAAAACTGTGACTGCTCCGGAGCTACATCTACAGAATAGTGGGACTTTATGGTAATTTGATCCATTTTATTCTACGCTGTCTCTCAGTCTGGACCTGCACACGGGCTAGTTTCAGCAGGCAGGGGCAGGCAGTCATTTATTCAGCACAACAGGCTCTTGTCTGACGGCGCTACCTGCAGCCAGCAGCCTGTTAATTGTATGAACCAGTGAAAATATATTGTTTGTTTTACTGGTTGATGCCAGCAACTACTGTAAAAATACTAAGACAAGTTTATTTCTCATTGTGTTCACAAAATCATTTTTCTGTTCCATTAATCAAACAAAAAACAAAACAAAACAGAAAATGAAGCCTGGATGTAAAGGCAAGAACAGAATCACATGTGCCGCTTAAGCTTCTATTAATCAGCAAAAAAAGGAGATCTCTAAATCCTCAGAGGATCAGATGGGATGAAAACAGCTATGAAAGGATGATGAGAATGAGAAATGGTAAAAGAATCTGTGCAAGTTAGAGTCAAAAAAAAGAAAAAAAAGAAAAGGATGTGATTTGATACCTTGTTCATGGTGTCCACAGTGAGAGCGTGGGTCCAGAAACAATCGTGAACTGAGACGAATGTCAAGCCAGCACTGAGAAGAGAGGAGAGTGAACAAAGGAGTCGAAGAGAGTCCATGTGCAGGGATAGAAATCAGAGGGAAAAAAAAGAAAAACAGTGAACAATGCCATTAAAAATAGGTAGACGTTGACAAAAGGTGTATTACAGCAACAATGATTGCTAAGTGGACCTTCATTCAAAGCCTGTGTGAGACCCATCATCAGTTATAAGACGTGTCAAAAGGGCCAATTCTGTTAAATGAGGTGATTTTAAAAAGGCACATGCTACAATGTGTATCTGAGGTAATAACTGCATTCAAAATGAGAACGTACATTCTTGTGTTCCCCATCTGAGGTCACACATACATGTCAGAAGCACATTAAAGACTCTGCATGGGCAACAGGAGATCCAAAAATGTAACTCAGTATTATTTGAGGTGTTATGTCCTAATTGGAGAAAGTTAAAGGATACCTATAGCAGTGGAGAGCAGTCAGCATCATGTGCGTGGAGTCCAGAGAGTGGATGAAATTCGGCGGGAAGGCGTTCTTCTGTTTAACTGTGTCGGGCCTCCTGAGAAGGCACAGAAAGCCCAGCACAGACATATAAGAAACACTTCTTTACTTTCTGTCAAAGTATCTGATGCTTTCTAATATAAAACAGGATGTTTTAGCCAAGTTATCTCCCAATTCTCATTGTGAACAGTGCCGACATATCCCAGGGAGACAGTTCAGAATCATACATTTTGATTCTCTTTTTACGTATGGCGCACTGCTCAGCAGACAGAACGTGCTAGTAACCATGGCATAAAAAACACTTTACCCTTGAGGATGTCCGATAATGTTTCAGTAAAATTTGCAGAGAATGTAAAGACCAAGAGGAGTTTCTGGACATTAATAGTCATACAGGAATTTTACAAATAGTATGTATTAGTAACACTAAATACTAATAAATGTCTGCTGTGAAAAGGTCTATGTGTGTGCATGGATTCAACATCAATATTTATTTTCTGCTATGTGACTCCCAGGGGACTCCATGGCTCTCTACTTTCTAAACAGCGGTCAATATGAGAGCACACAAATATAGAAGTGATATAAAAGAAATAGTACAAGGTAATATGAATGCAGTGCTGCTGCTACTGCTACTGATGATAGAACTGGCAGTAAAAGAAGCCTCTTGCCAATCTGTATCCTCATGTTCCCATTACCCTGAGCCTGTGCCATTCAAATCCTCTGGGCTCCCACAGACCAGAACGCTCTTCTAATGGGAACTGAGACAGAGCACTGCCTCTTCCTCCAGCTGTCCGTTTAATATTTGGCTTTGGAAATGTTAGACTTTTATCAGAGTTCTGCCGTTTCGGGGCTTGAAGTGAACAAAAACAGGATTCTAGGGAATGTATTTGCAAGCCCACTCAGATAGTGACACTTAGAACTAGGGCTGGACGATTTCACCTAAAATCAAAATCACGATTAATTGAAAATTTCCCCTCGATTACGATCTTTGAACAAATTATTTTGTTAATTTGTTCTGTTGTTTCAAGTGGAAAGTACATGAACAAACACACAATAGTAATAACCGAAATGGGGAAATTACGTCAGTTAGACGCTCTGAATTTCAATTAACTGTCCAGCCCTACTTGGAACACTTTTCCCTTCATCTCACACCTACACTCACACACAGGTCACCTTTAAATCCCAGAGGCATGACAGACTGGAAAGGTGCACAGTCAGTAGTCTAAGGGTTAGCAACCACAGCTCTCTAAAGTGTGACTGTTCTCCCTAGAGAGCTGATGGTTCACTTCATATCTCAAGAGATACTAATACTTGGCATGGGGTTTTAGCATTTAATGTTTTTTTTATTTTTCCACTACAGTTTAGTGGCCTGGATAATCAGCACTGCTCTAAAGGCCAGAGGGACGGAGGAAACAGCAAGAAAAATAAGGGGTTAAAGGCTGTCATGTACTCCCTCTGTCACTCCATTTACATATTTAGACACTGGACAAGCTTTTTTAGGATGTTTAATCACAGCACATGCAATTGTGTGTGCCCATGTTGGTGCACAAGTCTGTGGAAAGAAAAGCAGAGGAAAAATCAGCCGTGCGCTATTGTGTCAAGTTTAGCTTAGAAATGTCAGCCTGTGAAACACTGAATTTCAAGTTTCATGCTTAGAGAGTCCGTCGCAGCACCCTGCCCTCACTGCCATCCCTCTCCACTCAAACACCCCCCCCTTTGGCTGGATCTGTGGTGTACTGTAGATGTCATATCGAGGAAGATAGCTGTCAGTCTCTGTCATCTCTGTCTCCAGTGCTCTTACTCCATCTTCCCACCACTCTCCGTCCCCGTCTCTCATTCAGCCTCTTTTTGTCTTTTACTCACCTCCGTCAGCCTTCCTCTGTAGTGTTTTTTAAATCTCTATCTACACATTTTTCTCTCGCCTCCCCACAATAGCTGGGCATTCATACATTCATACATCCCAAAACTTGCTCTTCAGTCATTGTCTTATTTATCCCAAAAGGTCAAATAGCATCTATGAAGTGGACTGGCACTCAGTACAAAAGGAGGTATAATAATTGAATGTTAAACCTCCTCTGATCAACCTACTGGCATTAAAGGGCTGTAGCTTCTCTGTCATTTGTCATGCATAACTGTACGGAAATGCATATTTAGCCCTATAAGCCATCTGTGGGTTGACAAGCTACATGGATGTGATAATATGTGTGTGTGTGATATATGTGCGTTTTCTAATGGTGGAATGGAAAACATTTTTACTGTATGTACATAGCTGAACTACCACTATATAACTCTAATTTAACCCATTGTTTTACTTTGAAAAAACAACACATGCAATTCTTAATATAAAAACTTTGCAATCTATTTTTGACCATTTCTGATGTTTTTTTGCTGACTCTCTTATCTCAACCTAGCGTATTTTGCCACTCATGAATTTGTTTTTCTATAATTTTAATCCCCCTTTTTTTCTGGTTAATGACTGTATTAGTAAAACAGCAGTAATGTGATTTTGCAGTTTATTATTGTGTTCATCTGTAAATGAAGCCTGGACAAAGGAGTTTGAGATACTTTTTTGAACTAATTTCTGTTAGCAAAGGCCCACTACAACATCTTCAATCTCAAAATGAAAGTGTAAAACTATGCTTTCAAAGGAGTTTCCAAGCACTTCTAATGGCATTTCATTGTTTATGACAAATGCAAAGTTACATCCGAGTCTGAATAGGCAATTAGGAAAAAAATATCCACTGGAGACAGAGCTTTAGTGCAGCTGAAGGTCTTGAAAATGTGAGCTAATTGCCTCAAGAGAGCTCTACTTTCTACTTCCATTCACCTCTAAAAGCCAAACTGGGAGTTGTCAAGCGGTCTGAACTGTAAACCCACTAAAGCCAAAGACAGAAAAATCGCTGGCTGTTAACACAATTTCTCTCACCAGCTACCCTCTGTCTTTGTTCCAGGTCACTTACATGGCATTTCAAACGTAATGCCAAAGAGCTCCATGAGAAAATAAAGTGAAACATATCTGGTCAGTTTTAGTATGACACTGGAGAAACAGACGTTAGAAATAGATGTTAGTTGCGGGCAGACTTACTCTTTGGTATCATGGCTGATCTTGAGGTTGATGTGTTGCATTGTACTCTTCAGCTGGAGAGACAAAGAAATGAGAGGGTTAAAAAACTCAAGTCCAGTAGGCTGATAATGATCGTAACTTAAGGTCCAAACACATAACCCATATGTCTGTAACTCAATATACAGCATTATGATAACACAAAAATAAAATGCTTTAATGTCAAATGTATCTTTTTGTCTGACCAAAGGAGTAAAAAACCCCAAAATATTCATTATTACAAACGACAAACAAAAGCAAATCACATTTCAGCACTATAGTGTCAATGTGAAAATGCCATATAGTCACACTGTCATATAGTATGGGAACACATTTTCTCAAACTTAAGATAACACTTTAAGGAAAACATGCTCAATTTTTATGAGCACAATGAGCTAAACATGAACTTAAAATGTATTATTTTAAGTTGCAGGTACGGTATGTTCCTACATCTTGAAATTCAATCAGTTTCCACAAGAGGTTTTTAATTAAAATGCAGAAAAAAGTGATACCCAGTTCATTACTTTAGAGGCCCTTGACATTTTGCTGATTACAAAATCAACACAACCAATCCATAGCTGACATTAGTCACTTCACCTAATGGACACTTCTAAAGATGACCTATATTGGTCATTGCAGATTCTCAGCCTACCTGACCAGAATCCAGGATGAAGGTAAATTAAAAAAAAAAAAAACAGATTACAGTAATCTGCATTGTAGTAGTTTAACCACGTTTTATTTGAGCTTTTGAGTTTGAGTATTGTTGCCACAATGCATTTACAAAACTTAATGACCTCGCTTTGTGTGTGTGTGTGTGTTTTTTCTAGGAGCTCAACCCCGACAGAGAGAGCAGGGGAGAGGGCTGCAGCGTGATAACAGATTACAACAAAAAGTTAAAATTTCAGATAAAAGAACTGTTGATATTGGAGCTTATCAATACTACGGTCTTTAATAATTTAGTCCCGGGGCCCGTATAATACTAGATTTTGGTGGCCATTCCTACTAATAGTGCTAATATTAATATTACTAATATTTGACAAAACATACTGTATATTTCTGAAAAGACTTTAGTCAGTAACATTAACTCTGCATTTTCGGTAGCTATTAGTACACATTAGCAGTATATTCTTACAGGACCCAGTCCCAATACAACAACGTGCCAGGCAAATCCATAAAAAAATCCATTAAAAGTAATTTGACCAAACACAGCATACAAATTGCAACTACTACATGAACAGACAAATTAGTTTAAAATTTTACAAGGGCTGAACAATTAATCGTAATTTTTTCAAAATCGCAATAGCAAATTTGGAGTATTCGGAATATTTGTCATAGGTGAAATGTATGTAAAAATATAATTTAAAAAATATTGTCCTGGCCTACACAGCATATTCTACATTCGGAATATTTGTCATAGGTGAAATGTATGTAAAAATATAATTTAAAAAAATATTGTCCTGGCCTACACAGCATATTCTACATACTGAAGAAAAAAAATCTTTGTTTGGTACCAATCCCCTCAAAAATCAAACCATAATCATTTTAATATATTTTTCAAAAATTTCTTGGACTTGGATATGGATATGGCCATGTGTGCACTGGTAAGGAATCTGCAATAGTCATTATTGTATTAACAATGTACTTTACCTGAAGTAAATGTATTTTGTTGCTGTCCACCCCTGGTTATATCCTATCACGAAATCTTATTTCAATGGGAATTACATCACATTAAGATACTATTTGATGGGGACCAAGAAGCAGCTATTTAGAGTAGAGCATCACCTGTTTTCACCTTACCCGCACACACTCTGACATATCTACATACACATCTACATGCAAGTAAAGACACATGAATTCACACAGGGACAAGGCACGAGGGAGAGTCGGTTCATAGTGACGCACTTTTACCAAGGACAGGTGGGAGATGGAAAAGAGAGGCAGAGATAGAAAGAGATGGAAAGAGAGAGGGGAGATCAAGACCAGGAGAGAAAAAACTGATGCAACCACGTTGCAGCATAGTAAAAGTAAGGTGGTAACCTATCACAGTGATTCATGACTCTATAAGATTTAATTAATTGAAGAAAAAACTTAAGGACGGAGGTGGCAAAAAGCTCACAAAATATTCCCTCATTAATTACCCAATCTCTACTATTTCTTTAGATAACAACTTCAGAATGTAAGTAGTTAATGACTATTGTCAATACAACCCTAATGACCAACCATTAGTGGAAAAGGAAGGATAAATTAAGCACCCAAATATCTCCTTTTGATCTCTGCATTCCATTTTTTACACACTCTCTAAGTCCAACACCTAAGCCTTCAGTTCCCAGTGGAGGGAAGACTTAGCACTCTAATCTCCTGAGTCTTGATTGTCCATCCAGTCAGTCGTGCCAAGGCATGTGTGGCAGGGCAGTCTTTCCCTGACTCTTGGAACCATTCCTTGGTGGGAATGACGGCCTATCAGTAAAGAGATATGACTGGCAACACTCCTCGTCAATGTGAGCACATTATTCTGTTCTACCTCGGATTCAGCCTACACTAATGTATTGGCCGTCTATTGCTCTACCTGAACACATTTTCTTTCTTCACTGATGGAGAGCAGCTTTCATGCCATTTTGCCATTTCAATTATAATAATATTCAGAGAGCTACAAACACTTAGATCTATCTGTACTAAAAATCAGAGTGCTTTTATTGTAAAAAGTAATTAGAAATCTTTACTAAAAAAAGATTTATCCAGGATAATGTGAATGAATAGAAAATGTGTTTGGGGTTTGTTTGTTCCCAGTTACTAATGGGCTCACATGAGGACAAATTTGTATTCAGTTTCTTGTTTTCAGGTCATATGGAATTGCATCATAAAAAGGCAAAATAAATAAAACAACTCAATTCATAGTGGCAGTATAGCTTTCAGAGTGGGGTTTACTGTCCTGTGCTTGTGTGGGGTAGAATGAGCAGAAAGAAAATAGATGGACCAACTCATATCACTTGCTGGTTTGCTTTATTCTGCCACTGACTGACTGACAATTCTTTTTCCACATTTGTTGCTGGATTTGAATTCAACTCCTTTTATTGTTCACATACATACAACTCCTCCAAACAGGAGCGAAGGAAACCATAGCATGACGGCTGCCATTCTGACACCCTTAGGAACCCTTCATGACCATGTGTTAGGGGCTAATGTACAGCTCTTTTATTTGATCTTGCTTGCTTCTCTGTGGGATGAACACTGATTTCACACCCTTTGAAGTGCACATCCCTCCAGAATTTGCACTGTTCCTCATTCGCCTTCATGCTTTTTCCGAGTCTATAATGAACTACTGGGAAGCTGGAAACCAGACAGTTCATGTGGGATGCTCCCTTGGGAATTGTAAAGATTTTAGGAAGGAGTGCAATATCTTGTGGGCCCTGATGGGGAGGTGTTTTCACATGTTTAAAGGGCAAGAATGCATCCCACAACAAAATTACACAGTGCTGTGTTAATGATTCCGGTTAACGATTTTTGTTAATTCAGCATCGACAGAACAACTGAGCTGGAAATTGGGGCATCAAGACCTCCATTTGTAACAGCATCAGGTGACACTTTCTGAAATTGGTCCACTGACATTGACACAGAGTGTGCACTCAATGAACATTTGTCTGCGATATTACATCCAGATGAGTTTAATGGAATGCAAGGCTTACAGCTGTGATTTAATGTCTCCATATCCCAGTAAAATCACCATGGGTGCTGTCAGGTGTCGTAATAGTTATTCCATTATTCAGTGGCTAAGGAGCAGCTCCAGGATGTCTTTCTGTATGATCTTACCACTTCAGTCTGTAGTTTTTAAAGAGACTTTTTTTTCAAATTCAACAATACAGAGTCTAGATAGACCAAACCATTGGACAAATTGAAAATTTGACCTGATGATGACCCTAGATGGAAAATCACAGGGTCACTAGGGTTATTATTATTCACCTCAGCTGTACCAAATGTAATGCCAATCCATCCAATAGTTTGAGAGACATTTCAAAAACGCTGATGGCAACCTCATGGTGGCTGACCAAGTGCATGTGGATGGAGCGTCTGTGGGAACGACGAATGTCTGACCTGCTGGTAGCACTCGTCGAACAGTTGGGGGATTCATCCTCTAGGGACCATGGCTATCTGCACCAAATTTGAATCTATGCAATGGTTGTTGAGACATAGCTGTCACAATGACTGTACTAAAAAAGACAGAGGTGCTTTGTTGATAAGAAGGCTGCAATATGGTACACTATGCTTCTCTGTAATTAATATTTCTATCTGAAGGGCATGTTGTGAAAATCAAATACTGAAATGATTAGCTGCACGCATAAAAAAAGGCCATGTATATACAGGGATTAAAGTGACTGGTGCTCACACAGATAAAAGCACATTAAAGCTAGCCTAAAGGGAGCCAGCAGGCTACTTGGTTTGGTGATTCCAGTCAAATGCTTTGAAGGGTGCTGTGTGATGAATGACAGAATCCCACAATTGTCAAGAAATGATTTTAAAATAGAAGCGTAGTGGACGGGAGAGAACGTAGAAGAAACGGACATAACCTTTGGTGTAAGTAATGGACGCTGTGCTGTAAATGAGGTCACTAGCATCCATTGTACTCCTGTTTATTATAATGCATAAGTGCATGATTTGTGGACAAGATCTGTATCAAACCCTGAGGCTGTGATGAATGAGACCTTGGCTAAGCCTGCTGTTTGTCTGAGGAGAATAGGCTCCTGTCGTCTAAATCTCCGGAGAGTTGCAGCACACATACAGTAGTCATGGATACAACAGCAATCAGTACCCATATATAAGCCATGCTGCCAATAGAGGAATCCCCATTCATCACACGGTGGTTAATAACACCCATCTCATCTATTTGAGTGGAAGCAGTTCTGCGTTACACCTCACACACCTCCTTTCTCTGCTGTTCTGGGTCACCTGGTCCTCCACCTCGCCTTCTCTCCCTGAAGACAGATGAAGACTGCTGCAGAATCATAGTCACACACACCCCCGAGACTTGCCACGCTTCCACTGACCTTTTCCAGACCTTCTTTCTACCAAACTTTCTTTTTCTACCACTCCGGGGTGTCCTTGAAACTCAAGCTGCATTTATTATTTCACCCCAAAATGCCACAAGATTCTGCAAGATCAACGAAACACCATTCCACCTCTGGGAACTTCTCACTTGCTGTTCCAAGAGAAAAGGAGGCATGGAGGCCATCACGCCGACATTGAGGAGATACGTCGTTCCGCTGAATTAGTATGAAAAGCCGACTTATTCTGATTGTATAGGCCCCGAGTATTTCTCCAAGTCTGCTGTAATCCTGCTTCTTTACAGAAAAAAAGTAAGCTAGACAGACACAGCATATCAGCGGTTTACCAAGGTAGTGACAACAGATTGGAAATAGAAACATTCTTTAAAATTTTGATTAGGGCTGGACGATATGGCCAAAAGTGTCAACATGATAAAAAGTTTCATATGTTTCCATATCGATAATTATCACGATAAGTATCAAATTGTTATTTCTTTCGAGTTTAAAGGCTGATCTTTGCCCCTGAATGAAAATTGAAGAAACCTGATGTTTAATTGTGGTTTAAATTCTTCTTTGTGGTCAACACTTGAGGCCAAACAGTGGATCACTTCACAAAAATATGAGGCAAAACATTCAGATCTATTATGATAAAATCTTTTTCAATAATTATTAGTAGTAAATATTTTTTCAGTCCTTTTTCTTCAACAAAATAAACATCTTAATATAAAAATTAAGTCCAAATTTGTGTATGAATCAAGTTAATAAAATCCAACATTTGTTACATATTTATTGAAAATTTGTTATGTTGTATTTTTTTAAAAATTATATCACGATAATTATTGTTCTTGTTCTGATATTGTTTGATAAAATGGGCAGGCACAGGCCAAGGGATCAAGGTGGTGACACAAATTGGCTGCAAAGAAAACACAATGCAAAATGACTGGAGAGACACTCTCAATTTTCTTCTTCTTTTGATTCTGATTTCGGATTCTTTAAAAGTCTGACCAACAATTCTCATTTTCTTTCTTTCTAAGAACAATAATTGACAACATACAAACATTTTTGTAACATTTTTCTTTAATGGAAAATTCTGTCTTTCTTTCTTTGGATATCAACCTATCAAAGCGACGAGACCAACGTGGTAACGAATGACATCGGTAACAACAGGTGTGTTCACTGTTTCTTTACCTGGTTTGTGATTGTAAAATATCCAACTTATCATCTAACGTAATACCAGATAACGACTCTCTGTTTCTCTGCAAAGTACTAATATGGGGCCGCCAGTAAAGTCTGTGTGGGGAAACACATTTTGGCCTTACAAATCACGCTGCTGTGTGCATGAGGTGAAAAATCATGGTGCAGCATGCATGTACCGGTCACGGGTCATGTCTGATCCCGCTGAAAACTTTCCAATTCTGGTCACTTACTGAAAGAGATGTAAAACTACCACAAAATCAACCACATGGAAGCCACAAAAAGGTGCAAAATGTGTGTCTCTTTCAGTTTGGGTGTCTTGCTTAGATGTACGAGGGGTTGTTCTGTGTCTTTTATGTGTCTGGGTCTGTTGTCTCATATCTGTCCTAGACTTTTTAGAACAAGTCTCAACTCTTATGGCTTACAACACATTATAAGTAATTATTAACGTTGTCAGTGGATTATTTTTGGACTGCTACAGGCTAAAGTAACTACTGTACTATGTGTTTCGGATTGTCCAAAAAAGATATTATGCACACTGCCTAAAAAGAAAAAAAATCACCAATTACCACCAAAATCCCAAATTCAACTTGATTCTTTCCACATAGAGGACATTAGATCACAAGCTTTTAGTCACACTATAAACTCACAAATCCAGTCAAATCCAGCCAATCCAACTGACGACTCCCTTTGTGTCACCATCCTCTGAGAGTGAGATTTGTAACCTTCGCCTGAGAGGGGGGATGAAATATAAACAAGGAATCTGAGCCAGAGTGACCTCTGATCCGATTAGTATCTCCCAATCCTGTTAAGCAGCCTCCCTGATGTATGTTCATGCTACATTCACCTACTCCATCCTACTCTAATTTCCTCGCCACCCATAGGCCATGGAAAATACTCGATTACACAGATCAGCATTTGTACTGATCTCTGCATGCACGCTGAAAACAGCCAACAAAAAAACCTGCAAAGATGCACAAACATGCACACACTGTCTGAGTGTATGTAATGCTATTGTAGCCACTTCCTCTCCACTTATTGGTTTTCTTACAGCGCATCACACTTCATCTTCCTGTTCCATCTAGAGTCTAATTACTAATGACCCCTAGAAACACTGTGGCCTTGGACTTAAGAGGCAGAGAGGAGACTGGGATATTGAATTTAATCCAGCTATGCAGGGAAAAGGTGACCTTTCTGCAAGTTAGTTTCATTTTTGTTGCCCCATGATGCAACTGGATTAGAGAATTATAGCAGGGGATGAAGAAAGTTATCTGTGAAATGTAAGCTAAAACCTCATTCAACCATGAAGTCATCGCTTCAGTCATTCATTCATTCATTTATTCATCTTTAGGCCTTGAAAAAAAGCACAGGCTAGTCAGCTTCCTTGTCCCTGCTAGACATAAAAAACCCCAAACAGATCAAATCAAGGGAACGCGCCATAGTACATAGACAGAGAGAGATGCACCCTCAGGAGACCCGCCATCTGTCACCATTGCTCTCATGCACCTGCTTGTGAGGTGTTGCTGCCTCTATAAGCCAACCTTCTGCTTGAAATCATACTAAAAGAGCAGGCATCATGCTGGGACAGCCTACGAGCTAGCTGTCTGCCTGTGCTTGGCATATGCTATACATCTTTTTTCACTTAGAAATAAGATATGACAGGTCAACTGGATTTATATACATCACACACATATAGACATATACAGGCTCACAATGCACACACACACACACAAGCACGTTATCTGTAGATGTGCTGGCACACAGACATGTTATCTCTAAGACGTGCTACTGTGACGGACAACTTTAGTTATGTTGTTGAGCTCCATTAAAGTCGGGCCACTCATAGCAATCACAGTACATAATCAGTGGTGCCAATCGAGACTTGGAAAGCCCAGCTGGGGCATTCCACCCGCGAAGTGTACTTAAAGCTTCATAATGGTAGGTTAGGTATCCTACATGTAAGGAGGCTGAGACAATTATTTTAGGGAGTTAGATTTCCTGTGGAGCAGAAGAAAAATAAGTAAGACTGAGGGAGAGGGAAATGAGAGGAAATTAAAATACCAAACAGTACAATAAGAAGTGAATATTTGGATTTTACCTAAAAATAGTACAATTATTAGTAAATGGTCTGTGGACTCACTGAACCCCAAACCAGGGTACAGTACATCTCAATATATCTGAAAAAAAACTATAACCTGTCCAAACTATGAGTTTGGACTGGTTGCCAATCTATCACGGGGCGACCACCGGAAGAGTCATAACTTCTTTCCCAGATAGAAATCCTGAAGCACGTTTTTGAAAACCTCGACAAAGTAGTACGTAGTAAGTGGCGAGTGCAATAATCTATAGGTTGAAAAACATCTGATCAAATTCCATGCAAAGAAGTTTTGGTCAATTGCACATTGTCAGCGCCCCTTGTTCAAAGCAAATGCCTACTGAGCCTTGCCAGACCACAACGAGTGCAGGCTTGCTGTATGAGGACAGCAGCTTGCTCTCAGTGGTTTAAAACACTGTATCTTAAGATTTATCTCTAAATTTATAGCTTTTTATAAGCTGACAGCTATATATAACTTTTAATATTTGTGTGTACATACCTTTTTATATACAGTCTATGGTACATACTCATTCGACTCATGTGTGCTAGCCTACAGTGTACTGCAGACTTCTACTGACCGACTCACAGCTCACTAGCTATTCTCATTTATTATCAGCTTCATCAGAAATTCCATCAAAGTCCAATGAAATATAATGAGTGGAAATTACACTGTGAAATTATGATTATAGTGAAAGTGATGATCCAAAGCACCTTAATACCTCAAGGAAATATTAGACCAAAAAGACTTGTTGGGTCAAATCTAACACCTTTTACAATGTAACTGCACTGAGCTGGTATACACAGGGGTTTCTATTATTGGTCAGTACATTGAGAGAGATTAATGTGTACTGCATATACTTGTGCTCATGTGAGATAAAATCCATATACAGTGTGTGCCACGAAAAGGTCGGCTGTGGGAGTATTGAGAATGCTGTGAAAGGTGAGACAAAGAGCAAAGAGGAGCAAGACAAACAGGTGCTACAAGATACAAGAGAACTTCAGAAAGGTCAGCTGATAAACTTAAGAAATTAAGACAGGCCTGTAATTGGCTATGCTGTCTAACATTAGGTAAATATGAACATACAAAGAGGCGCTGGGTGTGGCGCTTAGTGTCAAGATAACAGCTAAGCCCTGCTACAACTGACATCCATTCTACTACCAATTGTACCAAAGTAGCTACTGAAATAGCACAAATTCTTAAACTTCTCCCTGAAAATGCATGTGAAAGTATGTGTGAAATCATGCCGAAGCTCTGCAGTGTAATGGCTGACAGAAAGTGGAGTAAGTCCAAACAATTTATCCCACACAGAGATGAGTACAAATTATCATAACTTCACTTAGAGAGACTAGTAGAGAACCCTCACACATGCTTTAGGACGAGACTTACCACTTGGTTGCGTGTGCGGTGGTAGGGCTGAATAATGGGTAAGCCCAGGGGTGTCACCCACTCCACAGTGTGGCCAGACTTGGAGATGAGCCTGGCGCTCTCTGTCAGCCAATCCTGCAACACAAGGATGCCAGAAGAGGTAAAGTGAGGGCACACACTGGACTGAGGAGGATACTTTGAAATTATTCAAAACCCTTCACCAATAAAGAATGGGAATACTGGCCTATCTGTTGTGTTTGTATGTGGACAACCGAGCAATCAAGTTCAAATCAGTGAGTTTGGAGAGTTGGGTAATGAAGTTTGGAGGAATTAATACATCAGGCTATATTTAAAGACTATAGAGTCACTATGGTGAATGTGGAGCAACAGACAGAAAACAGGAACTTTCTCTCCATAGCATCAACAGATGGAGTACGCATTTAGGTCTGCTGTTCTACTTCCCGGAGCAGCAAACAATTGTTGCAAACTTGCTGAGAAACAGGTGAGGAGCTGTTGCTTACTCTAAAAATTGCAAGCGCAACAGTGATGTTTGTGTGAGTGTCTGGCACAGTTTATCTCCAAGAATAGAAGCCCTGTTAAGTCCCTCCTGACACATGCAGACACACAGAGAGCTGTAGAAAAGATATATATGTCCCAGCGACTCGGGGTAGCAGTCTGGCCCAAAGTTGCTCCATTCATTCATCATCACCTCCCTCCTTATATTCCCGGGTACAATGACATGGAGACAGCATGACTGCCGAAGAAACGGGAGTGAGACATTAACTAGCGAGTTGGAGAGACTGACTGATCGATCAATGGACTGACACGGTGTTGACAGAATAAATGGGAAATGTACGGGGTTTGGTTAGGTAGGTAGGAGGACGGGATGACGGCACAAGGGACTGATCAGCTACCTCTCTCTCAACTCAACGCTGCGAAATGCAAGAGGATGTGACCTATTTAATAGCAGCAGGTGCACCGACACGCGTGCACACACACACACACACACACACACACACAAAGAAGAGCATCACATCAGCACCAAGTATGACGGGAAGGGGATTTTTCATCTCAGACTGGGCTGTCCCCACACATTCCCCAAAGGACACACACATGGCAGCAGTGGGTGGTGTTTCTATTTGCTGGCCAGACTCCTCTCTGCCTGTGGAGATAATGTACAATCCTCTACCAGGTGCACGTCCTAAATCTATAAATGGAGTCTATGTGATGAATGGACGTAGTTGCCAGAGTAATAGTGAAGCAAACTAGTCATTAATAAAAAATAAAACAACACCACTATGCAGTAGTAGGTCAGGAGTAATTGGTGAAAAGTTTTGTTTATGGGTCTTTTACTAGGAAGTTTCCTGGAAAGAACAATGACATTTTACATTAATTAAAAGGCAAATAGAGACATAGTTCTGTACTTTAAGGTATTTTAGTAATAGTTTAGCTAAGTATGTTGGGCTTATCCATAGTGATTGATTTCAAGACAAAAAAGGTTCCACATAAACCCAATTTACTATTCATTCATTACTGCAAACCTTATTATTCTAATATGCTGAACTGTGTGTTTGTATTGCTGACCTTCTCTGCACTGAGTAAAAGACTCTCTAGGTTGCACTGGCAATTGATTGGAATTAATTAAGAATAAGTGTGTCAATTGATCATTGTCAATAATTCCCCCATAATTAATAGCACATTACAAAGTCCTTTCCGGGAAAATTCCTAAGAAATTAATAGGAAATGATGAGGAAATTACAGACTCCTAAAATAAAGAGTTACTGATATGGGTGTTACTTTATACCCGCAGCTGTCAAAGTCTGAGACTGCCTCCCTAGTGAAAATAAGCAACTGTATTTAAACAATATTTTTACTGAATGTCCCTTTTATGCAATTAGTAACAAAGCGTGAGATTAAATTGGTGGTAATTTGTTGGATGAGAAAATTGCATGTAGGTGCGATGAACCCACCTGGATCTCTCTGGTCCCTGTAAACATCTCTTTTAGGCCACTGAACACCAGACGCACCAGATAATGGGATGCATCCCATACATGTTCCTGGAAATACAAACACATGATTATGCATGTGTATTTTTGTCTGGGAGCGTAAACACACACACGCACCTACGCTGCCACGCACACGCACACGCACACACACACACACACACACACACACACACACACACACACACACACACACACACACACACACACACACTGCTGCTTCACATTTCTCAATTAAAACAAATGGATTGAATGCATAATGCAAATACAAGTGAAAAAACTTATATTATGTGGTATACTTCTCATATCTTTATGATATGATATCCTCCTCAGTAGGAGCTGCCTTGTTCCCCATCCATCCCCCTGTAATCACTCACAATTACACTCCCCCCTAATTCTCTGTTTAAACAATTAGGAACATTATGCAGATGTAATTTAGCACAATCCTCGGGCTGTGAGATGGTAGACACAACGACAGCAGGACCATGTTGATCCCATCTATGCAGACTATGAGAATATTGTAAGGAACTATATAGCTATGTGCCAGATAATAAGTCCCACACCGCTGTAAGAAGATTAAACACGTCCATTCTCCTGCCATTGTGTCATTTGACAGAATGGGTGTGTCCATAAAGAATCATTTACGTCCAAATAAATCGAAGTGAAAGAACTAAAAATTGATTCATAATGAACAGGATATCAAATATATCTATTGTTGTATTACACTCCTTGCCTCCCTGATACAGCCATGCAATATTTTATTTCACTGCAGTGAGATACTATATAAATAAACTTGACTAAAATAAACTTGCAGTTCACTTGGAGTGACTTGGTGCGGTGGGAGTCTTAATGTCGAGGTCAACTGTACTGAAAAATTCCTTTGGGTTTACAATCTCTTGTGTTGAATTTGTATGCAAACACTGTCAACTGTGTGATAAATGTCTTTGTGCACATGAAAAAAATGGAGCAATAACATGCAAGGACGATAGACCTCAGTAGAGACTTCATTACGCGTCTGTCTGGGCTCAACCTGTGTGTGAATGTATAGAGGATAGTGTAAGGGGAGCCCCATATAGAGGAGATCCTGAGCTAAAAGGCCACACTGAAACACACACACACACACACACACACACACACACACACACACACACACACACACACACACACACACTAACAATAAGACAGTATGCAGTGCAAGGGAAGCCCTGCTCCACAATCATCACCCTCCACCACTATTGTACCTTGGGAAACTCATCAATCTCCTTCAGTCTTTTCTCTATCTGGAGGCGTCCTCCGTAGCGTGTGACCCCGTACACTACAGTCATCACAGTCTGTTTGACCACCTTCCTGCTGATAAACCCCTCCAGGACCTGGGCAATCTTCAATCCGCTCTCTGCATCCCGCGCTCGGAACTCCTCCACCTGAAACAAGTGGACATCTTGCAGTTACACACACGTGTGTAATTTACATGACATACATGCAAATGGTAAACAGCCTCTGTTTGAAACACGTCTTTTGAAGGATACTATAATGCTAATGCACAAATCAACATACGTATAATCAGAGCAGAACTGCCGAAAAATGTCCAAAAATACAAGGTGACATCATCAAATGTCCAAAACACCAAGATATGCAATTGATTTTCACATAAAAAGCAAATTCTTACAGTTTAGATGCTTGAACCAGTAATGATTGACAATTTCTGCCTAAAGTCACAGTTTCAGCTCTACTTGCAATAACAGTTTCCAATAATATGACTGTTGCCACTGTTACTTATTGTACAGCTTATCCTTGTGAGTAAGCAAGATTTATATATCCAGGTAGCTGGCCATTTCACAAGCCTGATATAATCTACAGTATCATCTAAACTATAACTGCAGTGCCTGGAGGTAAAAATACAACAGTGTCCTGCAGCAAACTGACAACTACTTTGTCGTCAACAGTCACTACCCTTGCAAAGATTCGGCCTAGGACAGACTTTATTTTCCTTCAGCAAACTTAGATTCCTCCCATACTGAAATGGACACCACAATTAGCTTCAAATTGTTTCTGCTTAAAAAACACACAGGTTCACAGCAAGCTGGGTTCTTCGATAGCATTGTATACACGCTTGCCCTTTGAGGATTCAGATATGGGAGCCAGTTTACTCTCACTGCACGGCATGAGAAACTAAGCACTTTTAAATGCAAGACCTAAAGTGAGAAACTTGAAATATATTCTCAATGCTTAGTCTGTCACTCACTGAGGGATACAGTGAGTCATCTGAATTTTAACAGCTGAGCAACTGCAACGTGCCTAGCAACTGAAAGTAACCACAGTTCAGTTACGTTGTGCAGGTCCGTTATGTCCGTGGAACAAAACAATGCAAATGGCAAAACAGCTCACTGATGCTGACCTGCTGTGCTACTCCGCTGTACACATCCTGGGGCTCCTCGCAGGGCATCAGGTTGACTGATGTGGCACCAATAACATCTCTGCCCAGAGCAGCGTAGTGCTGGAGGCCATTACAGGAGCCGTCCTGCAGGAGAGGTGGAGAGAGGTAGAAGGAAGATTAAAGCATTTGATGTGGAGGAGGAGGAGAGAGAGAGTTACTGGGTTCAGCACAGAAGGGGCAGGGCAGGGAGAAAGGCTAAAGGTGAACAAGACAAATAACAAAAGATTTTAAGAAAGTGGAAGTTAAAGAACAACAAGAAACAAGAGAGAAAGGGCAACATGAAACACATGCACGAGCATCAGCTCAATAGATTAGAGAAACTATTTGATTGTGGTTGTTAGTTCATAACAACATATTGCCACGTCCCGCAGTCACAAAGTGACAGTGGCACGTAACGCAAGAATATCAAATCATCTATGAGCCCCTTAAATGTACTGCATCATTCAAAGCAACATCTGGACTTTGGCATTAGACAGAAAGGATACAGGGGTGTATCACAATTCAGTGATGGTCGATTATTCATCATTCACACTGAAGTAAAAGTTGTCAGTCAGTTTTATATTGGATTTTTGTCGTAGGTGTAACATTGTCCAAATCAAAAATGCAACTCTTTAAGCTGTCCACCAGACTGAGCAGAATATGAGAATAGCTGTATCTGGTTACCAGCAACATTCCCAATAAATACTGCAGTGAAATTGGCCACGCCTCTGCCAACTGTAGACTTTGTCCTTTTCATTTCATTCCCATCTAAATGCCTCTGACCTAAATGTCTCTCTACTATGCCTTACGTGTTGAATAGAGAAACAGCAGTCATTCTCTGTGCTTAACTGTTTGATTACGCTGAATTGTTTCTAATGCTTTTGTCTTTCTCTTTTGAATATGATTAAAGCCTGGAGAAAGGAGAACAAGTGCCACTTTACCTGCACTGCTATTGATGTCTTGTAATGAAATGTGCCATGACATTTTTTAATTATGCGTTTGGTACAAATAACATTAATCGTTCAAAGGAATTATATAAAGTGTGGATTCCTAAGAGTAACATCAGCATTTCAAGTGCCAAATAAAAGCTACATTATAACAAGGCTATTACAAAGACCGGAGGAGCAGACACTGTTGCTTTACTTTAAAAAAAAAAAATTCTAAAAGCCAGATTATGCTTAAACCTGTAATTTTCCTGGCATACACCTGCACAGTAATGGGCTACACAGAGCAGTAAAGATACACCTGACACTGACACTACTCAGTGTCAGAGGATTTGTCTGTTGCTTTGGTTTGTATAAGACAAGGCCGGGGCTTAAATACCAGATCTCAGTACAGGATAGCTAAAGCTGCGGTCTGGTCGGTGAGATTGGGGCTACAGGTTTATGGCAGATAACATAAAATGGGCCCAGATGGCCCGAGAGGTCTTGCCTTGTTAACTTTGATGTGCCCCCTAAAACAGCACTATAAAACACAACTGAACGGCAAACCTTATTTTTAGAAGGCTATAAATTAGAATTATGATTGGCCTAAGGTGTTGTCAGATGAGTAAATTCCTGAGGATAACCTCTTCTAATCATCTTATATTTTTTATCTGTGTTTCACCCAAGTGGAGTATAATGAATTTATATTTCCTTCACATTCTTGGTTTGCAGCTGAATGTCTTATTAAACAACACTTTGTTAGGAGATCGAACATTAGTAACTCTGCAAACCTGTAAATAATCTTCCAAGTGTTTTATGGTACCTGGTGAACAGGAAAATGAGAGATGAACTGTGTTGGATCGGGAGATCTCACAGCATTGGCTATCTCCATGCAGCAGGCCAGAGCCTGCCAAGGCTCATCTGCATTCATCCACCACTTTTGACCCTGAGAAAGACAAACACAAGCACAAGGCACATTATCCTGCATACATAAACACTACCACAAAAGCAATTTTTGTTTGGACAGATATCCATATCCCTTTTAGATTTTGTCACTTAGGGAAAGGGGTTATAATTGACATGATAGTAGTAGGCGTTTGTGTTTTCTGCAAACTGTACTTGTGTATACTAATACGTTTTAACAAATCATGCAATGTGGAACGATGAATTTATAATTGGACTAAACTTTAAGAGCAATAAAGACAAACTGACATTGAGAGGGTTGTCAGCAGAGTCCAGTACGTCCTCCATGATGGTGTTGGCGTACTCCAGCCGTCCTTGTAGTGAGCTCCTCTTCTTCAATCCTGTCAGATTGACTAAGTGGATCTTCAGCCAGTCCAGGCCCTTCGGACCGAGGGGCTTCCCCTCTGCAAACATGAGGACAGCCCGTGTGACATCACTTCCTAGGTGGTTGAAATACGGAGGGCAGGGGTAGGTACGTCCCCGGAAGTCCATGCTGTGAGGGAACCAGAAGATCTCATCCCGAATGTGGTTGGCGATGGAGAGTTTATACAGAGCATCCATACGCAGGCTGTGCATCTCACTGCATTTCTTTTTGGCATTAATCACCTCCCTCTTCATGTGGGCTTTCTCAGAAGCAGTGTAAGTAGGATCGTGGGACTGGAAGTGGGGTATTTTGGGGGCCTCTGACAGAGGAGGTGGGATGTCTAGCTTATCACTACCCCGATCATTGAAGATGGAGATAATAATATCCAACAGGGGTTTGTTGATCCTCCAGGCACAGTTGCCCAGCTGATTGAGAGAGTCCAGGACTGCACGGAGGTCCTGGCATTTCTCCAACAACACCTCGTGTTGTGTGGCGCCTTCCACTGTGCGCATCAGCTTGGTAGGTGTCAGCAGGTAGGCACCAAACTTGACTGAACTCCAGGGCATGGGAGGGCATAGCATCGGCATCACATAGGAGTCAAAGGTCAACTTGGTCTCCATGGCCTCCTGCTGCATCTGAGTCAGGATGGGGTGGGGCTTGATGAAGCCGATCTGATGGGTGAAACATCACAGGAAATCCAATTAGAAATCTTATGTTAGGAAACTGTATCTTCCTAAAACTCACCGTTAAACAGGTTTGTCCCATTTTCATTCATTTCATTCATTCATGTGGTCATTGAAATGTTGCCAACAGCATGTAGGATCTTCCACATTGCAGAAGATCTGGTGGAATTATTTATGTAAAACCTTGGTCAAAACTCAGGGTAGCAGACCCAGCAGGCAGGGATGAAATTTTTCCCTGGCTGTCGCTTTGATGTGAGGTTATACCGGACATAAAGATCATTAAAAAAAAAATTAAATAAAAAGCGGACAAAGTAAACTAAGCTGACACAAAATTAAAACACCTCAACATTGCTGGCATGAGTCAGACTGCCATGCTGTGCTGTAAAATCATTAGGATGCTCCCCTAATGGGCTAACCTCCAAAAGGAGAGAAAGACAGGGGAGGGGCAGAATAACCACTGTCAACGTGCATCAAGTTCCAAAAAGTCCACAACTCTCTACCTCTCTTTCCGCCTCTCTCCCCTGACACGGTCAGCTCACCCTCCTGCAGGGTCCCATGGCAGTAAATCAGTCAGCCAATTAAGGGGACACTAAATAAGGGGATAAGCCTGGAACCCATTCATCTTACTCAACAGTTCCCTGCACACAAGAAATGGTTTATAATTCAGACTCTTGGAGCTTCACACTGGATGGGTGGGTGCACAAGTGTACACAACAATAGGCTCTAGCGTGACAGAGAGTCTTCTTGTCCAAAGTGAAGGTCAAGTGTTTTTCCAGGTATTTTCTTTTGTTTATGCTCCACTATGGTTCTTTCCTTTCTGGTGAAAATATGTCAACGCTACAACTACTAGCACTCTGCCTGGTATGTCTTTTAATCAGACTAATTGTCTAACACAGTGAATATGATTTGATTTGACTGATGGGTTCTCATAATGAACAGGTCACTGTGTTTTATTTTTAAACCGTTTTAACCCCCCCCCAGTAATGTTAGTTTGCAGGAGATCCTTTTAAGTATAATCCCTGACCATTTTTCAGCATAAATCTGAGTTGAAAGGATTTTCTTTTTGGTATGGGTTAATGCTTGTGAATCCTGTTACCAGGTTAGCAAAGCTCTGTCTATTTGACTTTAGACCACTTTAGCATAATAGCTACCAACTCTTTTGATATACCTGTGGAAAAGACCAAGTGAGCACTTGAAAAGACGTGGCCATATACTGTACCTGCCGTGTACTACGGAAGGTGTACATATGGTAGAGGATGGGGATGAGCTTCCTGTTGAAAGCTGGGTTCAGGATGTCACTGTTAATTTTAAGGTTCTTGACCATCATATCGACCATGTAAGTGCCCAGCTCCAGGGTTACTATGTATGGCCAATGGGTCTCTCCTCCCTGTAGCGTGGGTCCTGTACTCTGCTCTGCCTCAAGCTTACACCACTGCTCCCTGGGAAGGAGGTTGTGCACCTGGAGGGAGAAAAGCGGAAGTGGGTTGTTTTCAATGAATAAGGACAGAGAATGATTGTATTAATATCTCTTGCAAAACACAAAGAAATTTCAAGTCTTTATAAGCTGCGGTGTTTTGGAAGGCATGTCAACATGTGTGAGAGACCCCAAGATCTTAAACAGGAACTGATTTTGTGATCTCATCAAGAGCATGTTTCATGGCAGCATGAAGATATCATTGTGTAAAGTGAGGATTAAAGATGCACCGATCAAATACTGATATCAGATATCAGCCCAATACTGACTGAAATAGCTGGATCGGGTATCGTGACAAAATGCCCAATCTGGGGCTGATCTGTTTAATTCAATTCAATGCGTCGCTTGCTGTCTATCTTCGTTGGCTAACTTGCCATCCAAGTTTAAGCAACATGATGCTGCTGCTGGAGGAGAGCGGTGGGGTTGTTGAGTTGGAGTCATATTTAACTGGGCTCAGCAGCCTGAATATAACGCTAGCTACTGGCAGAGGCAAATAGACAGAAGAGGACGTTGACGGAAGAACCTTAGGAGAGAAAAAGAGAGCTATTGAGACAAGAGCTTTGTGAAATAAAAGGCTGCAAGACAAACGCTGGTATTCTTTCTTTGTAGACAGTCGGACTAGTAAGTAATATTGCTCTGTCTTGTGTTGTCGCACTTGTTTGATGTTTGGCTGTGTTAGCAAAGTTGTCAGCTTGCTGTGCAGCTGTCCTTATTTATGACAGCGGTGAATAATACTCTGAAACGGATGAGGTGCCAAATCGCACCAAATCTTAAATAATGTTGCCTTACACATGATGAATGATTTAGTCTCTTCCTAACAGTGAGAAATACAGTTTTTTTCATTTTAAATTGATATTGGATTGGTACTCGGCATCGGCCAATGTCAAAAGCCTAGTCATCGGTATCATATCGGGACTGAAAAAGTCAGATCAGTGCATCTCCAATGAGGACTCAGACAAGTAAGTAAGAAGTTGGATTACATTTTTGTGTCATAACAAAAAAAAAACAATAATAGGCATCATTTTAACTACAAAGGCTGCATGTAAAATAACTTGTATAAAACAAACACCTTAACTAACTAACTTGTAGCATATTTTGCCACTGCAGTATAATGAGCTATTGCTTATTATAGTCGTGACGAAATTAGCGTTTTCCCCCAGCTCATTGCTACAGGAGCTGTAGTAATGAGCTGCAATGTCCTTCAGTTTGCACCTTTACCGGCTATGCAGTGTTTACTGTACAGTACAGTACATATAGTCTGTAGATTTTATAACTACAATGCTGAAAAATGCTTAAATATTACAGCATCACGCAACCTTCATATTGATTGTCAACAAATATGTTTTGTTAATAATTTTAAATTTAAACATATAGCCAAATAAACAAACAAGTCTGCCTCTCAGTTTTTGTTGTTCTGTTGTGCAGTTTTGAGATACATTTTCTTTTGCGAAAAATAATCTGGAGCATCACTACCTTGGTATCTTTGGCCAGCAGCTCTGTGTAAGCGGCGTAAATGTTGCTCAACTTTTCCACCGTCTGATTTCGGTATTTCTGCCTCACGGCGTACTTGGTGTAGACCCTGTTGCCAAGATCTCTGGCTAAAATCTTCAATGACTCTCCGCTGGGAGGCAGGCTGGCAACACTCTGCACAAGAGTAGGACATGTTTCAAAAGGTCAAACAGAAGAAAACATTTATGTCAATTCTGTAACAAAATGCAGATGAGTTGGCAGACCAAATTCAGTTTAATGAAAAAGCAACAGAAGGGGAAATCAAAGTGAAAATGACTTGACATCACATCCTTTGTATCTGTCTGCGTTGGAAGCAAAGGTATGTGATCAAAGCATGTTCTCCTTTGCTGCCAAAGATGAAGCCTGATCCTTTTACAGTTGGCTGTCATCGTCACAGCCACTTGATTTGTGTTTTGTGGTTTCCCAGATTGGTTGCGTCGTATTGCACAACAGCAGTTTCGAGAAAACAAAGCGTAACAGTGACATCACTACACATCGTTTTTATACGGCTGTAGTAAAGTTAAGCTACTGTCAATCAAATCTCTTTGACTCAAACACTGACAAATCTTTGTTAAATCTTAGACTCCTGGCATTTCTTTGAGCAGTAAGCTGGGTCAGGTGGTTTGTATTACCTGTATCATGATGTCAACATACTCGCTGTCCTGCAGCACACAGAGGTAGGGATAAAGGTTAAGCCTGTAGTCCTTGGTGTTAGTGTTAGCCAGGATCATCTTGCTCTCCCTCAGAGCCTGGAGGAGGATCTTCCGCCAATGTGCCCGCTGATCCGCCAGCAGCTCCCTCTGAAAGGACAACACGACTGGAGGTCATCCATCTCATGACAATGTCTGCCAGCAGGAAACCCTTACAGAATGTATGAAATAAAACGCTGCAGCAATCTTTTTTTTTTTTTTTTTTAAATCACATGCCGCATGAACCGAATGGAAAGTCATTATAAATTGTGAAGCAGAAGATGGGGCCACCTCTCAGTGGACACAAGGTATTGTGCAACATGAGTGTGCATTCCATTTGATGGTTAGGCTTGTTTGGCTGAGACACATCCAGATGACAGGGAAAAAACAGAGTATCCTTTCGAGAGGAACTCAACTGGGGGACAGACATATTCATCTCAGAATTAAACTGGAAGCAACACAACCTATTTTCCTTCCATGTCTGAGCCCACTGAAAAGGTTTTCAGTTGGTATGTATACAAGGTATCAGTGATAAATCGTCCTTCATCATTTCCATTCCAGTAGACTGAAGTTGAAAACAACAGCTTGGCATTTTTTAAATATTGTAAAAAATACAGTCTGATGCAGGCTCTGAGACCGTCACGTCCTCTCTGCATGTTTGCTTTGCAGCAGTTTGCCAACCCACAACTTAGCTAATGTTAGTTACATTGCTTGCGGTGTCACTTGTCAGAATCACATACCCCACTTTTATCACGTTATATCTTGTTTGTTTATTCCATACAACAAACAATAAAAAATAACAAAGCTAGCTACAGCTTCATATTCAGCACACAGACATAGCGGTATTGATCTTTCAATGTAACTCTTGGCGTTAAAAGGTGCATTACTTAAAATCTCAAACTACTCCTTTAACAAAAAAGCAAAACATTTCTTTCTGACTATTTCTCTAAGCTGTACTACAGCTAAAAAAATTCATTATAGCGCACCAAAAAAGTAATGTAAGTACTGCTGGAGCAAGTGCATGTTCTGGCTGCTGGCTTAAATATTTTTAATATGCAAAACCCATTAGAGCAACATATGCACCACAATGTGAGAGTGCAGAACAGTACTGGGTTAGTTAGCTGTACAATTTAAATGAAAAAGGAAGATAATCCATACTGCTAAAATATACTAAGGTCTCTTTCTTAATTGTCCTTAACCTTTAACAGTTAAGAACTCTTTATTGTAACTTTACAGGGCTGGAGGTCACCAACACACAATGAAAATGTAATTGCCTCAGTGCTAGCTTAAATGTTATTGATTTTCCCAACTGACATGAAAGGACTTACTGAACCATAGAAAAGGAGAATCTGAAGATTGGTAAGCACTTTAGTTCATGTATGTACATGTGCAGGTGGATGTGTTATTATCTGAGTGTATCACTGTGTGTGTGTGTGTGTGTGTTTGTGTCTGAATGTTCACTCTTCAGTTGAAGAGTTTTACTCAGTCTGACTGAAGCAGAGACACAGTCTGGATTGTAGATGGAGAGGTGACTCTGCGTTTTCTCCAGAGGCCTCCATTACAATACATTATTATTCTGCCCTGCCTGTCTGTAAATGCTTCCTGACCACCAGGGACTCTCAGCCTGCTCGCTTCCCACGTAGCCCATCTGCACAGGCAGACAAGCCAGGATGGACTGTAAATGCCACAGTTGGAAAGAAGGCACACCACGGGAATATGATGTTTCTTCTTCTAACCTGTCAGACCTAAATGCATATCATTTCAAAGTTGATACGAGAGGAAGAAGAGAAACGTTACTCATAGGACAAAATGGGTACCCTTGGACAAAAAACATATTTTAAATGCCAATACAGCACCTCTACGTAAATGGTGTTATATTAGTATAATTACTCTAAACAAACCAGGCTACTGCTCCCCCTACGCTCTGCATCTTGTGAGCCACATTGGATTTTGCAGGATATCAGGAGGATTGTTCACAATTTAAAGAGACAAAATTACAGCACAAAACAGATAGATACTCCTATAAGACACCATTAATCTGACTCTAACATATTTATGCTTATACCTCTAGTATGCTTAAGAATTTTAGGTTGCGTATAGATTGTCCAGACTGAACACCAAACCAGCGACAATTAGTTACACTAACTCCACTTCATAACATTTTTACAGATTTTTTAGCATCACAGAACTCTAAATAGACATTTCTAGCAGGCTCTATGTAATACAATAACACAATCCACTAGTTTATTGAGAGTGTGATGAAGATGAAGGGTACCACAGGTGGGTTTGTTTACCATTTTGGCCATGTTTTTAGTGACTGGCTTGGAGGCCTCCACAGAGTCAATTGTGACAGTGCAGGCTTGTTCCATGCTGAGCTGATGTTTGAAACGCTCCTGCAGCTCCTCCTGTGTGAAGTCCAGTTTCGGATACTGGTGGTCTGCCCTCTAAAACACACACACACACACACACACACACACACACACACACACACACACACAAAGGAGACAAAGAACCACAGAAATAATGATTGCTTCCAACTGTATGAAATTAAGGGATGTTCTTGCTTAACCTCTTAATTTGTCTGATTGTCTGTCCCTGACCTTTATTGTAAGCACCTCTAACCTACAAAATGTAACCATTTGATTTCTGGAAGTTGCTAGTACACATCTAGGGGATTAGCTTTGCACGAGAGGATCAATTCAGGGCAAGAATCAAAGAGAGTGAGCAAAGGCTAAGTCATCAGACCATCTCAGTCTGCTGACAACAGAGTGTTAAACCGAGTTTCAGTCAGATTCATTATTGCTAGAAAGTAAACAAAGAGTGAAATTAAATAGCAAGTTAGGATACATGCAGCTTGGGTAGTGAGTTACAGGACTGATGGTTTACATCCCTGGTACTTACAGCGGCTGTGGATGAGTATAAAATGCATGTGGTGAAATAAATCCAGCAAACAAAATGGCACACTAGGGCCAATATTGATTAGAAATAGCCTGAACTGAATTGCTGCATGTAAATCAACCCCCTCACAATCGAAAAGCCTCACTAACAGACACCTAATACGCTGCTCCTTACATCTTACCAACTAGGTGACCAACTCAGCAACAGACATTTCACACAAATGTCTTAAAAGAAAAAAAAGTGCTTTAAAGTTAGTTATTGTTTATAGAGAAAGTGACCTTTCCAAGGCAATAAAAACCATAGGTAATTATCTGTGCACATGGTAGAAAGGTTGTAGGCACGATTGGATGTATCAGAGCAGTTAGAACATTTATTAGATCATAGACAGCCAACAAGATAGACTGTAAATCAAGCTCTGAGAGATGTAGCATGGACAGCAGCCAGAGCAAAGCTTAAGGTAGTGTGGCACATATATTGCTCGCCAGACAGCTCTTATATTACATCTCATATTACAACCTCGCAACAATAAATGAGCAAAGAAGCAAACACCTCATTATCAGTAGACTGGGGTGAAATCAATAGATAGCTATAGGAGTGAAAAATGTGCTGGCATGAAGGTTTTGAAAACACAAACTTTAGGTTTACAAAGCCTTCTGGTTTGCAAAGAAAAGAATAAAGCTCTTTAGAAAGTACAGCTGTGTGATTGTATTTGAATACTGAATGAATGAATTCCAATTTCCAAACCTATAACAGTGTGTTTCCTTCTTGTCCCCACTGTGTCAAGCTCACAATGCATTCACTGGATGGATTAACAAGATCTGACCAGGAGAGATGAGCCTAAAAACTACTTTCAGTATAACAAGGAAAGCAAAATGAAATGTTTTGACAAAATGGGCACACACACACACAACAACACACAACACACACACACACACACACAGGCCAGTTTCCAGATGAAAATGATAATCATGATAGATCTCTGATGACAAGTTGAAACTAGATCAAACTGCATTTTGTACGAGCATCAACCTAATCAAAATTCCATCTCACAAACAATCAACAAACAATATTCTAATTAGATTGTGTGTCTACTGCTAACACTGATTCAAAATCCTCCGGAGACCATCCAGTCTGCTCCTCCGTTATCTAGTGGACCAGTTTTTTGGACAGCCTTTCACTCATTAAACCAACCTGCCAAAAAGTCACAGTCATAGTCAGATAGCCAACCGACAAGTAAGCCAACCTTACAAATGCAATCAGAGGCAATACTAATGGAACAGTCACATTTGACCTGTTTCACATTTCACCAAGTGGCACAGTTGCACATACACTCTTAAGATAAAAATACATGACCCGCTGATTGCTAAAATCTCACATACACATTCAAACACAAAGGCCAACAATAAGATAAAGTAGACCAAAAATATGTCACTCAGCCGAAGACCAAAGCGAATGTGGAGCAAGGATTGAGGCTAAAAATACTGCAATCGAACAAAAGGCTGTTAATGAATCATGTGAGAATCGGGAGGGGAAGGGAGGTGGGAAAAAAAAAGGGAGGAGAGGTGAGAGGAGGAGGAGAGGCAGGGAAAGCGGAGGACCCATTAGTAAGCAGAGTTGGCTCACTATAAATAGGCCAGTGCCTGTCTGGCTGTGAAGGGGTGACAATCAAATCTTTCGTAGTCACACTGGAGCCTTCTGACAGCTTTCCCAGCGTCTCTGGTGCTTTGACTCTCAAAACATACACAAGCCAAAAAATAACTCTTATCTGTATTTATAATAGCACATGCTCTTTATTATCAAGCCCTATACTAAATACATTCCTTATCTCATCTCTATAATGCTTTTAGCATGAAATGCTTGTAATAGCAAAGAAGCTTACTCTACATCGCATCCTTTTAAAGTAACACAAAGTGTTAAACATCTGCCATCCCATAATTAAAATGTAGTAGTCTCTATTCTATCCACTGACTTTAGTTTAAGATTGAAGAACGAAGACCAGAAGCCAACACAGATGTACATTATTCTGGTTATGATGATTTCAGTTATACAAATAGGCTTTTTATTTTCTGTGAACCCAAGAAAGAGTCAGGCAGTTAGTGACTAAGTATCATGATAAAGCATACATCTATTACTGGGACAATAACGTATAATAATAAATTCAACCTTTACTTATTCAAGCACGTGGTAAGTGTTATTTTAAAATAATGAATAATACTGAAGGCCATGGAGCTCTGAATGCTTAACCTATGGTTAACTTTGGCAAACCACAAGGAGTACTGCCATATTTCTCTGCTAATCATACAATATCTTAAATTTTTACTGATGGAATTCAAATATAAAGCACGAAAACATTCAATTAACATTCAAATCTTCATTCAAAGTATTTAATATTAAATAGTCATGACTACATTATTTGTTCAGGTATCTAACAGCCAAATACTTAGCAGTTGCATGCTCATGTAGCAGACCATTGCTCATGGCCAGAAGCTGAGAGGAGTCAACTAAGACTGCCAGCAATGCCAGTGGATACCCATCAAGCAGCAGAAATCCATTCTTCAAATGCTTAACACAGTATGTAAGATGAATACCAATGAATATATTTTATAATAACACAAATTAGATAAGGTTTTCTGTCATTTTAAATACTAATATAGTTAATCACAATAATGGCAACCATTTGCAAAATATAGTTTGATTGGAGGGATAATACTTTCAGTTTAGACAACAGAGATGACTGTATACTGCATTATAATTCTATTAAATGGCTTTCAATAAATATATATTAATTAAATATTATTAAAGAGGTTTCCAGTCTCAACCTTTGTGTTACAGGTCTATCCTGTGATACCTTAATGTAGAAGTCCTGAACCAGCGATGAGGAGCACTGGCTTGTGGTCGCTTGGAGGCAGGACTGGTAGTCCGGCCGGGCGATGTGCACTGCCTTTAGCACCATGTCTCTCTCGTCTTGCCGGAACACACATCGGCTGAACACGTCGTCCACAGACAGGCCATCCTCTTCCATTTGGCTCAGACACCTGGATAAACAGGGACATGCAGTTGGCCTACCAGGTTTACATTTGCCACTGAAGCAGGTTTTAACCATGTTATATCTGTGAAGTCCTGGGGACGCTCATCACAACTAGTGACTGAACAATTATTTTGCCAGATTCTGAGATTTCTGGCTTTTAAATTGTACTTGCTGGAGTTTATCTGGGATACAAACATCCTGTCCAGTCACTCCCAAATGACTCTTAGGGGCTCTATGAGTAGGATTTGCCTCTAGCATTATCAACGGGGCTATTTCACGTGTACTGTGTCTTAAAGAGGTGGGATTGTGCTCATTTGTACCAGAAAAGGTTTACATGGTTTAATATGGTGGTTCAAAAAAACATTTTTTTTTTCATAGTGCACATTGCTGCAGCTACTCTTTTCATCCTGTGTTGAAGGCTTTGTTTTAGTATGGAGTGATACATCTTGTCTCCAAATGACCTTTGTTGGGAGTTGCATATGTGCAGTTCCTAGTTAAGGACTACTAGCCAATCAGGAGCAGAGAAGGGCAAGTCAGCGAAAGGCCAGTAATAGCCAATCAGAAGCAGAGAAAGGCGGGTCAGCAGAAAAGACGGTAAACAGCTTCGATTCAGCTGTAGGCTACATGTTGCCAACCAGCTTGGCAATATGGACTGGTGCAAGTTTCAGAGTGGTGAGTTATTAATCTGTAACAAAAGTATCTTTCATCCATAAAGTTTTAACTGAGTTCTGTCTCTACATCACAGTTGCAATGTCCATTGACTGTCTGGAGAGTAGCTAGTATTTGGAAGAGAGGAGAGGTGTGCTGCAGGTCAGTGTTTTCCACCGTGTTTTTGAGGGCGTGTCAACTAGTCGATTGGCGAGAATGATGACGTATTTTCTTGTGACATCACAAGAAAGGGAAGTAATGGCTGGACTACAAACGAGCTGTTTTCAAGCAGTTCAGAGCAGAGTTTTCTGAGGGAGATGGGAACTCCCTTTGGGCTGGACTTTGGGCTTTTTCACTTTGCAAACCTGTTGCATACACAAAAAGATATATAACTCAATAAAGGAGTTGGAAAAAGGCAAAAAGCATAATACCACCTCTTTAACACTTATGTACTTATTGTGCTATGTAATACATACAAGGGATAAAACAAAGCAGAAATTGTCAGTTCTTTGTAATTCATTCCTGACAGGAGCACAAGAGAACAGAGAAGTACACTACAGGATTACTCAACCTCACATCCCTACTGAACTTCTGTAGACATTTTTAGTTTAGCCCCTCCCTTTATTTCCCATGATACATGCATAGCTGTGTGCTGTTACTTTTGTCTATGTTTTTAAGTAGAAAAGTACAAGATGGCTTATTTCATTATACAGTTAGGTCTGTTGCTGACATGACTGGAACTCAGCTTGTTGTCAGGAGAGGTAGGAAAACAAATGTCTGTATTTCCATGAAATACACTACATTTTTTTTGTTTATTGCTTGCCATCCAAGTTAAATTTTCCCACACAACATCTGTTTAGCAGCTAAATTAGAAGTCCCAGATGTTGGTCCTTCCTACCAATACATGTGTAATATTGCTATTAAAATTCTTAAAACTTTATTATTATTATTATGATGGAACAGAACAGGTTCAGAGTTCAAAACCTTCTAACCTGCCTGTTGAAATGGGAATGGGACTAAGATAATCATTTAACTTGCTGGGCTCCTGATTAATTCCGCCCTGATTGACGGATGCAGAATATTAATTTTAGTATTTGCATTGACAGGTCTTTGTGTCAGACTCAAAGTATGAGATTGATCTACACAGGTGGCCACTGACGACGACATCAGTGAAATGTTTATTTAAATATAATCTCCTAGAGATCTAGAGAGAGCACAGTCTCCATGAGTGGACTGCAGAATGCAGAGAATGCCAATGTGTTCTCCAAGTCCCTGGAATACAAATGAGAGGTGTAATAACATGAATATTCCATAACTCAATTTGATATACGATACCTAGGAAGGCCTGTGAATTAATATTTTCAGCCTGGAGGATCTTTATTCGCCTGGGATTAGTGAGATTTAGGGCTGAAGAGATAAATATTTTGTTTGTGTAAATTATTCATGAATTTTGGAATATAATGCTACTAATCTGTACTTTAAAGCAGCAGCAGGGAATTCTTTAAAAAATAACTTTTTGTCATATTTGCTGAAACTGTCACTAAATCCTGATAGTAGTACATGAGACACATAATCTGGTAAAAACAATCTGGTTCTCTGGTTTCCTCCTCCTGCTCCTAACGCCATTTGCAAGAATCCACTGTGCCTGAGTCAAAACCACCAATCAGAGTCAGGAGCAGTCTCTAATACAGAGTCAATCACTGCCCATGCACATGCTGCATAGCCTCTTTCCCTTCGCATGCTTTCACTTAGTCAAGCTCAATATCTTCAGCCATTGCAAACACAACGGCTGAAAAACAACCACCAGCGGTGAAAGAACAGCCCATCCCTCCTTTGCCAACAACAGCGTATAGTACAAACCACAGGTGTGATCACATCCCGGCTCCACACAGAAGCATTATGACAAACAGGGAGGAATATCTTTTGAGGGGGGATAGTGGTGTCCTAGCCTCTCATTGCCCGTTGTCGCAGCTTCCTCTGAAGCCTGGGGCGCAAAGAATACTCCTCACATGGTTGCCGCCACACACGCTTGACACCATCTGAATCAAACAAGTTTATCTTGGTCTCATCAGACCACAGGACATGGTTCTAGTAATCTATGTGCTTAGTCTGCTTGTCTTCAGCAAAGTGTTTGCGGGCTTTCTTGTGCATCATCTTTAGAAGAGACTTCATTCTGAGATGACAGCCATGCAGACCAATTTGATGCAGTGTGCAGGATATGGTCTGAGCACTGACAGACTGACCCCCACCCCTTCAACCTCTGCAGCAAAGCTGGCAGCACTCACACGTCTATTTCCCAAAGACAACCTCTGGATACGATGCTGAGCATGTGCACTCAACTTCTTTGGTTGGACATGGCGAGGCATGTTCTGAGTGGAACCTGTCCTGTTGAACCGCTGTATGGTCTTGGCCACCGTGCTGCAGCTCATTTTCACGGACTTGTCAATCTTCCTATAGCCTAGGCCATCTTTACGTAGAGCAACCATTCTTTTTTTTTAGATCCTCAGAGTTCGTTGCCATGAGGTGCCATGTTGAACTTCCAGTCACCAGTATGAGGGAGTGTAACAGTGATAACACCAAACATAAAAAACCTGCTCCCCCTTCACACCTGAGACCTTGGAACACTAACAAGTCACATGACACCGGGGAGGGAGGAGGACACAATTGGGCACAATTTGGACATTTTCACTTAGGAGTGTACTCACTTTTGTTGCCAGTGGTTTAGACATTAATGGCTGTGTGATTTTGAGGGGACAGCAGATTTACACTGTTGCACAAGCTGTACACTCACTACTTTACACTGTAGCATAGTGCAATTTCTTCAGTGTTGTCACATGAAAAGATAGAATCAAATATTTACAAAAATGTAAGCAGTGTACTCACTTTTGTGACATACTGTATATTACTAGAAGTGTATTTCACACGTTACTCAATTGCATGCTAGCTTAAGTAAATTACTGAATTACAAGTATTGTATGCTAATTGTAAGACGTACAGTTTGAATTATGCACAATATTTCTTCCGCATGTCTTTAGGGGTAAAACATTGTCAGTGCCATGCCCTGCCCAACAAAAATTGCCTGAAGGCTACATTTGGTTACACTGCCACCCAGAGGTTAACAACAGAACTACATGACAAAGCCAAGAGATCGAAGTGAGGAAAATCCATTTGGCACCAAACCCAGGATGATACAGCTCAGGTTTACCCTGCATAACTTTTCCTAAAGACAATTATAAATATCAGCACAATAATTACCATCTGGAGGAAACCGTGGCTCAGCAACCTCTACCCACTTAATTTAACCAGAAGTGAGCAGGCACTTCTGCACACGAATGAATAATTACAATGAAGAAAAAACAGTTTTACAATATACTTTCATATGTCTATCATTGAAAGTCATCAAGTGTACATTTAGAAATATTTCTAAAGCAAGCCAAAGAGGTCAATTTTTTTTTAGTATTTTAACTCGTGTCTTGGAGTCACTTGTGATGCAATGTGCAATTTTGGTCAGAGTAAATGAGAGAGCCTTGAACAAAGAGAGGATTAGTCTGGGTGCTGGCAGTGTGGTCCAGAGGAACAAAGAGAGCAGAGAGGTTGAAAGATAGAGCATAATCAGCCTGGTGCCTGCTCTGCTGCACCCTAGGGAGCAGAGAGCACTGGAGGACACAGCACTAACAAAGGGGAAAACTTAATATAAGTGTGTGCGCGTGAGTCAGTGTGTGTATGTGTGTGAAAGAGACAGAGGAGAGGGGAACTGATTCGTACACTAAGGGCAAGGATGCTGCAGGGGAGGCTTCAGAGGCGAGAGTGATATTAGGGGAGTACAGCAGCTGTGCCATAATAAAGGGGAGAGACAACACATCAAAGTATAGGACAGGCAGACAACGAACAAATTGAGTGACAGAGAAAATTATGATAGTGAGGAAGGTAGGAGAAAAGAGACGCAAGAGACTGAGCAGACTGAGTGCACCACTGCAGAACAATGTCATATGAGCATCAGCTTACAGTGATCGATGGACCAACCAGATACCTACCCCCAACGCTACTGCCCTGCCACCTGTGCCGCTATTGGACCAAGCTGCATAGGATGATGTCCCCGAGGTCCAGGAGGAAAGTATGTTTGACTGCGTGTGTGTGAGTTTTGTGCAGAAGCACTCGACTTGACTGAGGCTAATGAAGCTCTCAAACAACTAATCAAGCCAGCACCAACAAAGGGGCGAGATAGCATTTCATCATTTCACTGCAAACTCCTGTTGTATGAGTGTGCTATTTTGCACGGTGTGATTAGACAGTTGCTCTGCCCACGTTTAGAAGGTGCCTTGTTCAAAAGGACATAGTCTATGAAGGACAGACCTTCAGCAGACTGAAGGCCCAGGGCTGAACCTGCACTCCCTTTCCAAAGGAGGGGGACTTAAAGTATGTCAGAAAGACCAAAACTTAAATTGCATTCAAGCAGCTCTTGTTAAATTGTAAAGAAAAAAAAAACTCACAAAGATTCTCCAAAAAAATGTAATCCCAGTTTACTGCAAGTTCTGATACTTTTCATAACTGGCAGACAATGTCCCCAGTTAATAACAAATATAAGCGCCAAACAGATACTGGATTTTTGAGGGTGATGCAAATATTGATATTTAAGAGTTTCAAATAAAATCAGATACCCAACATCGTTATTTTTTAACACAAATATTTTTTGAGGAGATATGTAGGACAGGACATTTTACAGCTGAAAAATTAACTTGTCAGTGCTGTCTGGTGACCAAACGATGTAATGGTGTCACCATTTCTAAATAACCTTAAACCAATCTATCCAATCTTGCATATTTGTACTGCGATTCATTGTTACTTAAACAATAACTATATAGTATGTGTGATAAGCTAAAGTTTACTGATGACATAAGCCATGGTGATCAGTCAGGCTGGGCTCAATTAAACACTTACCTACTTACTTATTAATCCATTACCACCCATTTATCTGTAACAGCTTAGGAACTGTTTAATATGTCCAGCTTTCTAACAAGAACCAAGGGTTCTTGTTTTTATTTTTATCAGTCCAGATTATGTGAGTCCAGATGATGTGAGTGACACAAACACCTGATAAATACAACATGGAACCATAATATTTACAAAATATATTGGAGTTGACAAGAACCGCCTGAATGCACCACTACACATCTGACCAGCATTTAAGGGATCATGGGATATAATGGCCCACAAATGACGCTGACTCCAAAGTCAGATAAAAAAAAAAAAATTCTCATCTGCTATCTGAAGAGCTTTGGAGTAAGAGAGCCTTGTCTACATGTAGTCTTGAAATGCAGACTGTGAAAGAGGTGTCTCCTAAACTGGGACAGGGCTCATGTAGCCCATTAAAGATGTTCCACCCTGTAGTTTTTTCTGCTATAATAACTAAACAATGTTAGGCGCCTCAGAAAAAGAATAAAATTTAATATGAGCCCTGCCTCTGCCTGGGCAGCAGGCCAGCTGATTCTATTGGCTGCCACCAAACAGACACATACACAGTGACACATGTAGTCTTCTGCTGAAGCTGTGAGCTGTGCCCAGTAGGTGTATACTCCATGTGCTACGTGTCATGTAATAAATCAAAGTGTGGGGCTGACACAGTGACCACAACTCAATTAATAATACTTAACAGTGATCTGTCAGGGTGACCTAATTACCACTCAGACACAACTGGGCTACTGGCTGTCAAGGCTGTCCTTGATAAACAATTTGCAAGAACTGGCTAGTTTGAGCAAAAATAAATTAAACACACCACAATGCATGTCAACAGAGTTCTGCTGTCTTGTAACAATTCAATTAGTCTAAGCCAAACTCATTAACACTGTGCCAGCATGCGGCCACAACCAAAACAATTTTAGGTTACAATTAGGTTACAGAAACCTGCACGCCTGACAAAAACTTTAAGAAACGACCGCGTGACAGTGGGTTGCCATGGAAACAATATCCGTGATGAGGGAAAGGGACAGCGTTAGGAACAGTTGTATCTGTCAGCTTAATACAGGAGAGACACTGAACACTGATACGGTTTGGCACTAAAAATAAAGCATATCTTAATTTACAATTAATAGACAAAACAACTTTGTTTTTACAGACAGTTCGGTTGTGGACACTTATTCAGGGTGATCTGAAAACAGGGCATCGTGGCTGCCCAAATCAAAAGCATCATGAGATTAAAATACAGTAAAGTCTCATGCACTATGACATTGCTGGGATGATTTACCTGTGGCATCTTCAGTCCCACTGTGCTGTAAGTACTATATGCCAGAACTCAGAAAGGACAGTGCAAAAGTGTAAACCATGAGCACAGCATGACCCCTGCTGGTAAGCCTCTGTATCACCACAGCTTGCCGTCCACACTCAAATCTCTATCTCTGTCCCATGGTCTTACAGTAACAGGCCTCTTGTTAAATGTCAAATGGTACTTGGACATGTGTGTGGGTACATATACCTTGTGACAATCTTCGGGGAACAGTTGGGATTACGGCCCATACTCTCCAGTGCAGCACAGTAGGAGCCGAGATTTGGCTTCAGACCAGCCTCTTCTAACAGAATAAACATGCGACCGATCTGATTTAGTGTGCCCTATAATGAGGGAGAGAGAGAGACATGGAAGGACGACTGAACTTTGCTTCCACATATACTTTACACCAATGTTTACTCCAGAAATGTAAATTGAGACCAAGGAAACAAGTGAGAATAAAACATAATTAGTGACCAAATATGAGACTTCATTCAAGTGATGAAGAATGTGTATTTATAAATCAAACATTCATGCTTTCTTTCATTCAAACGTAATAAATTCCTGAGTAAGTTTTAGCAACAATCCAAGTAATTTAGAAAATACTGTATTTGATTTGTCATGTAGTCAGGTTTCTTAAACCTGTAAATATACAGCCTACTATATTTTAATGGGGTGGTGACTGTGCAATGGTTAAGACTGTGCCTTTGGTGTGAGAGATCCAGGTTCAATCCCCCACAGTGACCCGTCCACCATTGTGTTCCTGAGCAAGACACTTAACCCCTAGTTGCTCCAGAGACGTGCGACCTCTGACATGAATAGCAATTGTAAGTAGCTTTGGATAAAAGCGTCAGCTAAATGAATAAATTTTTTTAATGTTTATACAATTCGTTAAGACATAGCATTGAAGAGCAGTAGCTAAACATGTGTTACTTTCAATACATTTTTACATAAACCTAGAACATTTTTCTTGGACACACAATTACGTTTTCTTATTTTCACATTGGCTCAGGGTTAAAACATAGTGTCTTAGCTGTTGAACTCACCTTCTTGGCCCACACCCTCATCATAATGTTGTAGACAGCTGTGTTCAGATGTTTGCGTCGACTCATAACTCTGTGCTGGCTGAGGAGGAAACAGTGTGCCCTCTGAATTTCCCCAGCAAACACACACGCTTCCAGGTAAGAGCGGATGCTCAGCTGGATGTCTGCACACGCATGTCCTTCACTGTCCTGCTGTAGGCATCCTGGGTTACCTGAAGACGTCCACTGACTTACTTGTTGATTGAGCCTCCTCTCCAGCTCCTCCAACTCAGCCAGCTCTTTGGCCCTGCCTTGGGCATCTGTCTGCTTTTGGTCCTCTCCACCAGAAACCTGATTTTTAGAGTTCTTCTGTTTCCCCTTAGATAGTTTATGTGGCATGGCTGCTGTCCCTGCAGCAGTGGGGGAAACCTTTGAAGAAACTGAAGCACGAATCTCATCAGACAGTTTCATGTGACCTCTGCTCCTCTTACTCAAGGGCACAGTCTTTTTAGCTGTGGTAGATATAGTTTTATGTGCTATACCAGGGAACATCGAGCTGCTTTTGCTACCTTTAGATTTGGCTGTAGGTTTCTCCTTGACATTCTTCTGTATTTTCTGCTGGAGCTGCTGCTGTTTCTTGAGTTTGTTTTTCTTCTCCTCAGTTAATTTCTCCATCCAGCGGCTGGGCTGAGATTTAGATGCTCCTTTAGCAACAGTCTGTCCTGATTTATGAATGTCAGTTTTCTCCTGAGGTGTGGATTTGGGACTCTTACCAGATGAAACCCCTCTTCCAGAGGAGGGGGCTTTAATGAATTGCACCTTTGCATGTTGGACATCTAGAATGACGTCAGATTGGAGTTGGTGGATCCTGGCCTCTAGCACTGAGAGGGAGAAAATAAAATTAGTAAATAAATAAATAAAATTACTGACTAGTCTTTTTCAGAGTAGTATATACTTAAGACTACAGGCTACAATAGCTGATTAGGCCTAGCAAGTATTCTAACATCTGACAGGCAGGCAGCAAAACAAATCTATGACACATACTGTAGGAACCAATTCAGGAAAACAAAACTTTGCATAAGTCAAAGTATATTGCACAATTCTCACACAATTACTGTGATGCGAGGCTCTTCAGGACCTATCAGCATATCTATCAGGAGTCTTGGACGAAACAGTAAACAAACACAGTTTGGGTTGGTAGCATACAGAGAAGAAATCCTGTCACAGAACGCTGATCCACCATTTGGAGATGTGGCATTATGACAATCTGTCGTCTTCAATAACATACCGTCTAACAACTGAGACTGTTCCAGTACACGTTTCTTTCCATCTTCTGTCTTTGGGATTACAAATGAAACATTTCTTCTTTGAAGCCGAAAGGGTGTCTCTATAAAAACAACAGTTGTGCACCATTAGATATTACAATAAATATTGCAGCAGTTAAATCATCTGAGGTTACTTCAATGAACATATGCAATTAAAATACAGTTAACTTACAATAACTAATCGCAAACATACATGAGCGCCCCCTAGCAATGTGCTCGTCTAACATCACACACACAACCTGCCTGGTAAACTCTAAATCTTTAAGTGTCCTTAAAGAAACTGGGCGAACTTGTCAATCCTATTGTTAATTAACTGTACGTTATTGGCTGTGATATCTCTGTGAGACAAACTCCTTCGGCTCACCTGATATTCGTCTGACTGCACCGTTTTGCCTCGACACACACAGATGACAGCAATCCGCTAAAGACACGCGACCAGCACACTTTTCAAATAAACGGCGACTAGTCCAACATTTGGCAAAGGCACATACTCTGAGAAGTGACATGTTGATATGTAATAACCGCGTTACTTCTGAACACTAGGCAGCCATCTTAAATGAGACCAAGCTAATCACGAGGAGCGATCGTCAGGGTTAAGGCACAGTTAGAAGATCGCAGATAGTCAGATCGAGTGTGGCCTCTTTGGGTGCGTTGTGTTTTCCATGTGATATTCATATATAGTAGGCTACTGGAGACCTATCTTATCTTTTTTTCACTCAATAGAGAATGAAGAGATACATGAACTACTTAAGTAGTTCAGGACCAGTTCAGCATTAGCTTTACATTGTTAAATATCTTAAGGGGAATTTTGATGTAGCTACTAATATGCTACTGGCATGCTTATTGAGGTAGTGTTACGATCTGACCTAACATTTTTACTGTAAGTTGAATATTAACTGATGTCTTAAACGCTAACTTTAAACAAGCTAGTTAGAAAAAGGCTTATAGGTTATACAAACTTTCCATCTGTTAAATTAGGTGAGCACAAGACAGTCAAGATGCAGTATATCTTTTAGATTTATCCTTTCAAATAATGTTTAAAAATTAAGCAGACATGATGGAAAAGTGTTAGTACGTTTAAATAAAAAAAAAACATATTATTTTATCTTAATGCTAAAAATTGTACACTTTTCCTTTCTGTGTTTTCAGTTCTGGCTAAACAAAAATGTTTATATGTCACAGTAGTTACATAGAAATGGATAGTGAATTATGTATGGCCTACAGGTGGCAGTCTCGTCACAGTCAATCAAAGTAGGACTAGAGGTCAAACAGGAGGCCAAGGTGAAAGTGAGCGACCTACAGTGATACAAGCAACATGTTATTTATAATATTTTGACATTTCTATTCACATTTGTGTTACTTACAGACATTGGTATAGTATACTGTATAGTTTAGTTTAGAAAGGACAAGTTAAGACCACGCTCTTGTATTCTGGTTATATGTACAAGAACACTGGTTTAAACTTGATTTCAGCACTCAAATGTACTTCCTGTACTAGGCTTACTTGTGTACAGACATACATGTTGATATGCAACAGGATAAGTTTGAACCAGGCAAATAAGTTTGCATAAGACCTTCGCTATAAATAATAAAGTCAATGTAAAGTGAAATTTACAGTGTTTAAACTTCTTTATAGAAACCGAAACTCTTAAAAATGGCCCACCATTCTCTGTGCATGTTGTGTTTGTTGTCTCACAACTTGTGCAGCATTTATTGTTACAATAATATAAACTTCTCATTAATTGGGGAAAACACTGCATATGAGGTTTCCATTAAAGTAATGTGATACTCGTAGTACACACATGCAACCCGCACTCATGCTGACCAGACTAAAGGACTCGATACAGCCCGTCTAAAATTACAGTCTTCTTCTTCCAGTCAACTTTTGAAGTTCAAACATCATACAGCTTAAATCAAGTGTGACTCAGCTCCAAGTTGAAAGTAAAATTGAGTGTATTTCATTCACATCCTGTATACTTTCTGACCCCCAGCAGTGTCAGCCTTCTCTTGTCATGCATCCATAAAGCATTCTTAAACACTTTAGTAGCCTTTTGTGCCTCTGCAGGCTGGAGGTTAACACAAGCCCTACTTGATGGTGTGTGTGTGTGTACTGGGGGGGGGGGGTTAGGGAGAAAGGGAAATGAGGTCCTGGCAGTACATCTTTTCTCAGTGGAGGCAGTGGCTGAGAGCACAGCAGTGGGTGTCTGCTGCTGAGCTGTAGGTGAGGATCAGGAGGTGTTTGTTGCCACGGTTCACGAGCAGGGCCCCTTGACAGCCTCGTTTGATGTGGTTGGCCCCTGTCGGCGGCTGGCTCTTTGCGCTGGTGTGACAGTCATTGCCGGGTGAGTGACTGTCAATGCCTCGACCAACAAAAGAGGAGAAGACAGGCATTCATGGGGCCTTATAATGGCCAGGCCAGGACAAGGCTGCCATTCTCATACACTTTGATCATGTGGATTCTTTTGCACACCTTTGTAGGGGCTCCCTATTTGTTTAACAGATGGACAGAGGGCTGTTTTTTGATGGAGATACTTCTCTGTGAGATGCTTGTGTTGGTAAATGCCTTTGGCATGTGTTTGTGTGTCTATACCACTTACATGGAATTAGTGATCTGTCACTATGTGGAAAAAACTGCTTCTTAAGGAACTTCATCATGTGGCTCCACATCTAAGAAGTCATATTTAGAGCTCAATTTGAAAACTTTATTAAGCTTTTTTTTTTTAAAACTTTCAGGCTCAAGTTGAGACGTATAGCACACTAGTACTTTTTACAGTCTACTGCAAACTTCCAGAGCACTGATACAAACATTATTTATGGAATATTAGTCATCACATACTTTATGTCCATTACTGTCCATTACAGAGAGACAGACATCAGAATGATTGTTCAGGCTTATGCACAGGCCTTTACTGGACTGCTGTGACTCACACACTTACTGGGTTTTCCCACACATACATTTTAAGATGGATTAAATTAGTGAGTCATTTAAAATGTCTTAAGATGTGTCACGCTACTACTTACAAGTGTTTCTTAATAGAATAATTTGAAAGGATGATGTGTACTTCAGACTTCAAGGATGCTAGGTCAACCTCAACATTCAGAAAAAGCTACTGCACCTTTTAGGAGAGTAAAGAAATGCAGAGTCAGTAAAGATTTTTCAAAGTGCTTTTTCCATCCTCACCACCCGCATCCTGTTCTATCCATGTCCTCTGTTATGTGCTTCAGATATATCAGATTAGCAGTGCACAGATGTTTAATCACCCTGACAAGTCACATTTCTTTTCACCAAACCCTATCAGTCAGTTGGATCTCTACTCACTATCATGTGAAGAACCGGAGGCTGGATCTCTCAGAACTCTTCACAGCATCAGATAGACAACCCACTTATCACGTTGCCACTGACAATAGACAATGGTCACGAAGCAGGATATGCAAAGGGACATGTCCTCAGTGGGGATGAGTTGGGGTGGTCTGGTCAGTTCCTTTAACCATGTCCGGATGTTTGTCAGCCAACCACAGCAGCAAGCTGAAAGATATCAAGCGCACCTGCATTGGGTCCGACCCAACGACACTGGCAGAGTTGGACATACTGAAAGGATAAATTGCATAATCACTGAAATTATAAGAATTTACTGCCCATGAATAATTTATGAGATAATTTCCTTATGTGAGTGTTGCACATGCATTTACAATACAGAGACAGCAGAGTCTCTGGAAACACTTTCATTTAAAAAAAGAAAAGGAAAACAAACACCTACCTTCCACTGAGTTACAAACTGGCAGAATGTCAGTACACTTAAAAGCGCTAGGTCATGGGTGAGCTGCTAAAACACAACTACAGGAGCAGGAGAGAGAAAGAGACAGAAAAGGACTTAGCAGGCAGGCAAAACAATTAATAATAGGGAGCTATTACTAAGGGATTGTCAGAGCTAGGAGGGAGGTCGGGTTTCAGACGCTTTTGAAGACTTTGATGGTACAAAACAACTCTCATTATAGAGATATTATCTCTATTCATACACTTACAGAGCCGCTTAGATTCCTGCTTGGAAAGATTAGGTTCCTCTACTTGAGAACATCCTTCTTGGGTGCCAGGCTCACAGTGTGGCGTTCTCAACTCAGGGCACACCCACACAGCACGGCCCAACTCAACTCAGCACTCAAATCTAGAGGATAAATCCTAATGACTTTATAGATTGCCTAACCTTTCCTCTAAAGCCTTCATGAGATTGACATTTCTGGTTTTGAGTGAAATATCATACTATTTATTGGATGTACTGCTGTGAAATTTGGTACCTAGACATTCATGTTCCCACAGGAAAGCAAATGGCAGTCTCATTGGCCTTAGCTGTAGTTCGTGTCCAGTGCTAATTAGAAAAATGCTTGCATGCTAATATGCTAAAAACAAAGATGTGCTACCTAGAGCTGCAAGCACTGGTCTTTTTTCCAAAAAGGTCCCTTGTGTCTGCTTCTCATCTAAGAAATTAGAAGTTATGCAGTGGGTTCCACCCTGACTTGATTATAAATTGTAAATGAGCTAGAGAACTGTGAATAATTAACATAAACCCAACATAGGTATCAAGAAACAAGGAAACATATTAATTCCTCAGTTTATGTTGTGACCTTGAAACCATGTAAATGACTGTAGTTTTCCACGTCAAAGATGCCTACTGTAAAACAGCAAGCGATTGCACGTTAGGACATTTAACAAAGAAATACATTATGCTTGTGTCTGTGATGGCACTGAGCTCAGAGCCCAAACATTTGCTTGCAAGACACCACAAAGAAATCTGCTGCCACATCTGACACTCACATGAGGCCAGAGCTTTGTTGTTGACCCCAGTGGCCATTCAGATTTTTGAGAAGTTATACGGTACAGAGAATGATTGTATGATTTTAATTACAGGGAATTTCAACTGGAACCTCTTGGGGGTTCTTATGGTCGTTTTTTTTCTACTTTCTCTGTTTTTTCTCTCTCTCTTTGTTTTGTTTGTTTGCATGTGTATTTGTTTGTGTGTGTGTTTGGCAAATAGACACTGCTCCAACAGAAAATAATTCAATTTAAATATATTATATATGTATTTTACAATAGAGAAATAGACCACCATACTGTACAGTCATTGGTAGATAAGGATATCATATAAATACAAATTGCATTAGAAAATCACAAAACCCTCTTAATATATCATGTTTACCAGTTGTTACAATATAGACCACATCGGAATGAATTCGGACGTAGACTAGACTAGACCACTCCTTGGGCACTGTACCCGACTTCCACGCAATGTTAAAGAGACGTATCATCCAAGACAGCCCCTCCACACCCAAATCTTTTAGCATTTCTGGGTGGATCACATCAATACCTGGGGCTTTGCCATTGTGGAGTTGTTTGAATACCTCATTGACTTCCTCCAGGGAAATTGACGAGAAACCCCGATCAGCCTCCAGCTCTGCCTCTACTAGAGAGGGCGTGTCAGTTGGATTTAGGAGTTCATCAAAGTGTTCCTTCAAGTATTCCTTCCCAATTACCTCCCCAGTTGAGGTCAACAGGGTCCCATCCTTACTGTACACAGCTTGGACGGTTCCCCGCTTCCCCCTCCTAAGATGGCGGACAGTTCTCCAGAATCACTTTGGTGCCGACAGAAAGTCCTTCTCCATGTCTTCTCCGAACTTCTCCCACACCCGCTGCTTTGCATCTGCCACAGTAGAAGCTGCAACCCTTCGGGCCCGTCAGTACCTTGCAACCGCCTCCGGAGTCCTCAGAGACACCAAATCCCGGAAGGGCTCTTTCTTCAGTCAGACGGCTTCCCTGACCACTGGTGTCCACCACGGTGTTTAAGGGTTACGGCCCCTTGAGGCACCTAAGACCTTGAGACCACAGCCTCCCACATCGGCTTCAGCAATAGAGGCTTAGAACATTGTCCACTCATGTTCAATGTCCCCAACCTCCACAGGGATGCCAGAAAAGCTCTGCCAGAGGTTTGAGTTGAAGATCTCATGGACAGGGGCCTCCTCAGACGTTCCCAGTTCACCTGCACTACCTGTTTGGGCTTACCAGGTCTGTCCAGAGTCTTCCCCCACCCTCTGACCAAACTCACCACCAGATGGTGATCAGTTGACAGCTTCGCCCCTATCTTCAACCGAGTGTCCGAAACATGTGGCCTCAAATCAGATGGGACGATTCCAAAATCAACCCACTCGTGTTCAGATCAGGGGGGCCATTCTTCCCGATCACGTATTTCCAGGTATCTCCATCATTGCCCACATGCGCGTTGAAGTCTATGGTCCATCTCCTAGCAAGGAGTATGGTTCCAGAACCAAGACAACCTTTCCCCACAGAGATGTGACGTTCCACGTCCCCAGAGCCAGCCTCTGCGGCCCGGGTCTGGTCCGTCGAGGCCCCTGACCTTCCCTGCCACAGGTGGCAGCGCACCTAACCCATTGCGGATCTTCTGATGGTTGGTGGACAAAGCAAACTCCCATTAAATAAAAGCATTTTAATTTGCAGAATGACCTGTCTGACTAAACTCTCTACATGACTGTACAGTGATCAAAAAGTAGCACAAATTCTTCAAATACTTCTATGACTTTAAAAAAAATTGGCAACTCTGCTCTAAACATTATCAGTGGCCTTCTGGAAAAAGAAATGGTCAAGCCCGTTAAAGAGTTTATAATTGATATGACATCTGTGGGACGATCAGATGGAAGAAATATCTGTCTAGCAACAAATAATCTGCTGCAATCAGCAAAGGGAATGTAAGAAAAAGCACATTGTGATGTAAAATGTACATTTTTACAGTGAGCTTAAAATTTATCATTTCATCAGGGTAAAAATCATGTCTCAGTTACTAACTGATTAGTTTTACAAAAGTTCCACAGTTGGCCCTGATGAGGCAGCTCCACCATTGTCTTTTTTTGTACAAATGACATGAAAAGCATTTTATACTTTTGTCCATCATCAAGAAAAAGCAGCCATTATCCAAACACCTTATAAAACTTTGTTAAGAAATATTATTTCCTATTACAGTGCAGAGAGAGAGAGAAAAATAAATCACTAACAAAGCCATGCCTGCAAACACTCAGATGTCCTGAAAATGATCTGCATGGACTTTGGGTTTTTTTTGGAAGATGGGGAAACAACTTCATACAACACTAACAAAAAACACTCTCTGTCCCTCTCATTTGCTCATCTTTGTTTTTCATTCTGACTCTGTCCAGTTCTAGTAATGTTGGAAAGCTCATGCTCATTCTTACTAAAAACTATCCTATGCAAAACAGATTTGGCTTTAAAGGCAGGAGGAGAGAAAAGGTGAGTTAAGAACCGGAAAGCGTATAAAGACAGAGGAAGTTAACAGACATAGCAGCATGGTTTAATTGAGGGTGAAAGATTGTGATTTTTACGAAGGGCCCACATAGATTTATGCTGAAAGTAGCTTTGATGAAGAGCCTGGTGAGCACCAACGACCAGAACACACCGGCATTTAGACAGGAATGGCTTGGGGGGAGGAGGGGGCTAGAGCAGGGAGTTTACAGAAAGAGGTGACTGGTCTCTTTCTCGTAGGTTTTTTTATCATGTAAGGTTTAAATAGGGGCTAGGGGGACAGCAAGTCTCTGGCGGCAGTTAACAAGCTAAAGAGTGTGAAGTGACTATCACCCTTTCTGAGCACATACTTCTCAAACACACTTCCAACACCAGACAAGCCTCAGGGTGGTACTCATAATTGAACCAGGGAGTCTTTTAAAAAGGAGGTAATTGCCACCACTAACTGGACAGCTCCACTGGTGAATTTCTGGATCTTCTCTCTCTATTTCTCTCACTTTTCCAATCTCTCTCGCATCCATCTTTGTATCTTTCCATGAGTGTCTTTATCATGGAACATAAGGTAATTGCTAGTTTTCATCTCATGTTAAAAATCAAAAACTTAAAGGAATAGTTTGACATTTTCTGTTTTTTGGGGGGACTATACACACTACAAACAACTGTTGTTTTGTGTACTGTATGTTTGTATGACATTCCCCATCTGGTCCTATTATCTTTAAGTGGTTGCACACGAGAGTGACACGGGAGGGGATTTTCACTTCTGTCCCATCCCACTCCCCTGTCCCTTGGCAATCCTGGGAGAATGAGACCGGTCCCACCCTGTTCATGATGCAGCATTTAAACTACATATTCTATATATAAAACTGATCTATGATTCTAGTCCTTCCCACTCCCATTGACTTTGATTCCTGTCCTGCTCTTGCCCTAATCAGGTTCATAACACAGCTTGTAAAAAACAGACAAGAGTGTGGGAAGTCACAAAAAAGGTGTTCTTCATTTCCGCCCTGCTTTCCCAAATGAAACAGCAAAGATCAGAGAGGGTGTTTCATTGAAATATTAACACAGGTGATCAGAAAGTCTCTCAGGCTTCATCTGGACTAACTCTGCCGACACTCCTGCAACCTGCTCTGTGTTTGCAACTGCTTGATGATTCAAACCAGCAGCCATAAAAAAAGAGGAAAGGCTCCCTTAATTTGCCCCATGTGGCCAGAGAGAAGAAAAGGGAGCGAAGGTGTCAAAAAAACGCTTTTCTAGCTAGTTCACTGGACTGTAATGGAGCTGATTTGACCGTGTTACAGAATGCTTCACCCTTCACATCGAGGGGAGACACCAGAGGTCATGGGATCGGAAGGAGATGTAAGTCTTTCCAGGTGTCTGTAACCAAAAAAAGGAAAAAAAAGAAAAGAAGAACAAGAAAAGCATATGACTTCTTTCTCACAGAACAAACTTTTCTGAAAGAGAATAGAAAGGGGACGGTGCTTGATGCAAGCTTTCTCATTTGTTTGAAATGGTTATGAATGAGTGTGGAGGCCCCACCTCCCCCCCACCCTCCTCCTTTCAACCCCCTAGATGCTGGCCCTGCCCAGGATAAAATGCAGGACAACTCAGCCAGTGCCTCCACAGTAGAGAGGACTGATGGACTGACTGACTGACTGACTGGCTGACTGCACACAGCAGAGCGTGAGGCCGTTCACTTACTGCTTCACTGCCCCGTGCTAGCTGACACACTCGCTGACTGCCGCTCACTCTGACACATACAGACACACTCTCACTGCCTCTCTTTCTCTCTGTCGCAAACACACACCGGCTCTCTCCCTCCCACACTCACTCACTTGCTCACTCCCTCTCTTTCTCTCAGTATCACACACTCATATACACACACACACAGAGTCAGTCACCAGCCCTTATTCAACTCCGTCTCAGCCACGGGTCAGCAGCTCAGACAGGCACCTTGTTTCTATTCAGCTGGAAAGAGTAGAGCATCGCAAGGTGCACACACACACACACACACACACACACACACACACACACACACACACACACACACACATACACACACACTCAAACATTCTTCAACTCAACTCACACAAAAACACACATATCTCCCTGCACACACACACACACACACGCATACACACACACACACACACACACACACATGCACATCCTCATACATCCCAGGACTTTATCTGTGGTACGGGAAAGAAGACCTCAGTCCAAGGAGGAGGAGAAACAGAGAAACAAGGAGCGACACTAAAGAGGAACTTTCAAAGGTGGATTCATAAAATTATAGCACTCCATGAAAGGATCAGACAAATGGAATCAAAAGCAAGACTGAAGATGACAACTGGAGAAACTTTGACAAGCTTGTTGCTGTAGGAAGGCCTGCTGTCAGCCCAAAGTGGAGACTGGTCATCTGTGACATCCAGAGAATTTGCTGTGAGTGCCATTTCCCTCCCTTCTCACTTAGGGACCCCCACCCTCTTGTCATCCCTCTCCTGGGACATCTCCTGATCATCAGCATGCCTACAGCTTGCACAAGGTGCACCTTGGGAGTCTGACCCACCATGTGCAGATGGACGCCAACCGTAGCTCATCTCTGTCCTGAACCTGCCATTGGCACCACCACTACTGCAGCCTTTGCTGGGCGACCTCTCCCCCTGCCCAGTGCAGCCTCCCTTTGCCTGGCATGCTTCACCCTGCTCCTGGTCACCGCTGGTACGGCCACAGGGGCCTGTCCTCCTGGGGTAGGGCATGAACCCCTTCAGGTGTTGGCGAGTGGCATCAACTGTTCATGGACGTTGGAAAGGCACACTCGCAGTTACAATCACCTAGAGGGCGACGTCCGACTACGGCGACTTTATTCTGCCAACAAGTTCTTCCTCTGCATTGACAAAACCGGCAAGGTGGATGGTACTCGGCGGAAAAACTACGCAGACAGTAAGTCACTGGCACAGCCAGAGAGCATCTAAGTTCTGTATCTTAAATGTGTGTTGGGTGTCACAGTGAGGACAGGATGCCCTGCGAGGTTCTCACTTTTACTTTTATGGCTAGACTTTCTTATATGTTCACTTTTATAGCAGTTCATAGGAATATCCCATGGTTCTATCACAGCTGAGCTATTTGTGTTGTGTTTAGAGCAGAGAGAGACGCGTTGCTAGGTAAGAAGGGAATACCCTTGTGTGGATTTAGGCTCCTCATGGGACAGCCGGCTCAAGAAAGCCGACTTGAGGAGAGACATTGAGCATCAGTTGGCAGTGCAAACTGTGGCTCAGAGAAACAAAAAAGCTTCAGTTTCAACTTGTCAAAACTGTGATGAAATTACATCAATTTTAAGTAGCGGATCTGCACGGAAACCCATTCCTCCCACAAATGTAAACATCGCTTTTATATGTATTGTTCACACTTTGATTAGTCTTAAATAATGAGACTGCAGTCTAATGTCTGATTTAAAGTACTGAGGAAAAAGCTTCAGTTGAAACCAATGACTCATGTACGCTTCATCTGGGCTTTCTTTACTGACCAAGGTACTGTTTGCTATCAATTTTCTGGACAATTGTGCAGACAACTGTAAATCTCTCCTTTAATTGTGACTCTACCGTACACCCATATCATGCCTCCTAGCACCTGCTCAGACTGGACAGTACTTCCCAAAGTAATTGCTATATTTAGGATTCAGTTCCAGATAGACCCAAATAGGTTATTCTGTTGGAAAGCCAGTAGTCTGCACCTAATCTGTGGTTCAGGGACACCTGAGAAGAGGCTGTTCATACAGCAGCCGTGCCTCTTCAGTGTGTGCATAGGTCCATCAATGGGTGTCTTTCAGATGCTTGACCAGGTCAGATGAGCCGACTCTAGTCATGATCTGACCCTCTCCATTAGTCACCAGCTGACTGACTGACTGGATAGCCCTTATAGACGTTTATGCCTTTGACGGTAATATTTATGTATTTGGTCGTTAATGTTTTTTTATACAAGTGGGTGAGTCAGAGTTTTTCCATAGGGCTACTGGGGGGATGGGGGGGGATGGGGGGGGGGCTGCTGCATCCAGTTAATAGGGCAGTCAGTCTGTTGCCACTGTTTCACAGCTCCAAGCTGCAGTCTGGACGACATTTGTGAACCTGTCGGGATTAGTCACCTGGCAGAATCTTTTAAAACCACACACACTGGTAGAAATTCAAGTTGAGATGAATTATTACAGAGTTAAATTTGGACCTGTGGGCTTATCCAAGTTGGGACATTATTCTCCCATATTAGTGGTAATATATATCAGCTATCATAATAAAATATTACTCCCACACTTTGCTTGAATTTGACACTTCAGAGCTCATGCTGGAAAAGTAGTAGCAACATGAGGGAGTTCAAACTGAAACAAGTGTTCAGAGTCTTTGGAAAGTAGTAAAACGTTATGTATCAGGATTGTGAAATACAGGCTTTTTCTTGCCATAGTCATGTCATTAATGCTTAATGCCGATGGTTGCAGTAGCTCTCTATGAAAAAACGCAGTCCCCTTAAATGTAATGTCCTCATACACTTTAGCCATCATCCTCTCATTTCCTTTGGTGGAAAGAACGGTTCTTTCTCACCCAGAGCGAGGGTGTGTAGCTGCACCCTGAGCTGAGACCAGTGCCAAACCAGTGGTCATGTAGAAGTTGTGGTCAGTTTGTGGTTGAGCCTCACAATAGAGGCAGATCTGGAATCTTTTTCTGTGTGAGGCTACTGTTACTGCCATCATACAAGGAGGCTTTCAATCACACTTAAAGCCTCTTGACCCAGACAATGTCTTGATACTGATACGGTGGCCATGCTATTGATTAGAGTGGCAGGAAGTGTACATATTTAATGAGTGCAACATCAGCATAAGTGTCACACAGGAAAGTGGACACATTTCTTTTTAGGAAAACACATCCAGACAAATACAGACACACAATATTGGAGACACAGTACTGTTTGGGCTTGTATTCTAATTTCCACATTATTTCATTGTTTTGTGTCAGGCACAGCCTTATTGACAGTGGCTGAGCTCAGGACTGTCCTGGTCCTGATATGGAGCTTCCATTAGTTCTGCCCAGCCGTCTGGCCGACCCCTCCTCTGTCCTCTGTGTTGCCCTTACACTCTTGTCGACACAGCTATACTGCCCCGACAGCTCTGCCTGCTACACCCAGGCCCCGGCCCTCACCTCCACCCCACTCAGTTTTTCCAGCCTCAACTCCCAACTCCCTCTCAGGTGCAAAAACAGTTGGAATTAGTCAACAGGCTCTCTGCTAATTGAGGTTGGAAAATATTGTATCAATCCCAGTGGAGCAGGGGCATGGAACAGCTAAGGGAAGACAGACTGACTTAGAGGGATGGAGGGTTGAAAGGATGAGAGAGCTGGACAGGATTGAAGGGAGAAAGAGAAAAGTGAAAAACACACATTGGAAATGAATACATTTTTGTTTATCAGTCTTGTGTTTCATTGGTTATTACTATGACATGCAAACATATTGTACAGAAGTAATTTAAATGTTACTTAAGGACAGATTGATGTGTGTGATGAAATTCCAAACTTTTTCAGCAACAGACAGGGCGAGCTGAATGTGTATCCATTCCATCTCCAAACTGTTCTGTGAAAAATATCCTGTCATATGAAATATACACAACCACAACCATTCACTCAAACAACCTAAAGTTTCAGTTATCTGTTCCTGAAGTTTGTTATCAAGATCAAGCATGTTGTAAGCTTACAGAGCCTTCAATGCATTTGTTATTCAAACCAGAGAGATAAAAAATCAGACCAGATAAATGATCAACTATTATCTGACTGCAGCCTGTGAAACCACAAAGTCTAAATATAGATCCACCTATAATTACAAACCACTTGATCATTGAACTTTCTAAAAATAACTTGTTGAAGTCGCCACAAGAAGAGACAAAGTACAGGACTTTGAGGCACTTAAGGGGAGGGCCTTGAAATGTTTTTCGCTTGACCTATGGCAAAGCAGCGAACGACTGAGGGGAAAAACACACCCAAGTGTTTACAAAAGCTCCAAAGGCAGGTACGCATCATATCCTGTCCAGGGTCACAGCCTACTAATTAGACAGTGCTACAGCGCAACAGCTGTGTGGGCACGCCCAGCAACTGTTTCATGATCAATTACAACAGCAAATCATAAAGCTAAGTAGAGTAGCATGGAATAGACGGTAGAATACAGGGGGAAGAAATGGTCCTTCTAAGTAAAATTCAATTAATTCATGAAGGTAAATTGACTTTTCGGTTTAATTACAAGCCTGTTTTCTATTTATTCCCCGCTTTCTGTTTTGTTTTTCAAATTCGTACATGTTTGTTTTGTCATGCCGCACAGCATATATTTTTATGTTTCGATTTTTTCATCCCATTTTAAAGGATGGACTGTTAAGTTTTGGGTGTGTGTGGCTGAAGGCATCAAACATTTGTGCAGCCTCCAGGTAGTGACAGCCCATTCACCCTTAGGAAATAAGGTCACCTCACCACGTCGATTTAATCGCAGAAGTCACTGCGGCCATTCTGCCTCTACAGCCGTGCAACTCTCACAGCCAGGGTGTGTTGTGTTTACCAAATTTCCCTTGGTGTGCAACATCTTGCTGTTTGATGTGAGAGTTTTCCTAGTTCATGAGTGTATTTGACTTGGATGGGACCCATGGGAAGAAAATCTTCCACCCTACTGAAATATGTTGTGGAAATTATTCAAACTTGTTTTAGACAGGGGAAACTGTCACTCGCCAAGGAGAGACTGAGTTGAATTTGAAAATGGGAAAAGACAGGACAGAAAAGACAGTGCTGCAGACAGATGACTAATTCCACCTAAAAGGTTTGACCAGTTAGAGTGCATTGGCAGTGATGAAAATTACATACTGTAGCAAAATGAAGATGATAGTAAGAAAGAGTTCAAATACGTCAAATTTTTGTGTAGAAACTTCTTCATATTTGATAATCAAGTTTTATTTATGGCTCAATTCAGCAATTTGCAACAAAGTATCAATGACAAAGTAAAAGTGAGAGCTTAAAGTAATGAACCTATTGTTGGCTCGAAAAACCTACACTACCTTCTCAGCACCAAACAGCAGACAGACACAGCAACTGGCTGGTGAACATAGTGCAGCATTTAGCAGCTAAATAACTAGCATTCAGCAGCTAAATAATCAGATAAATCAAAAGTAATAAATGGTGCAAACAGGAAGCCACTCTAACGTCACTAGCTGTAACAAACAGTACTCAACATTTTAATATAATAAAGCATAAAAAACACTATCATTCTTCATCATTACCTAGTGTTATCTAGGCTACAATATTGGGTAAAATGGCATGTACATGCTAAAGCAACAGACATTACAAAATGTCTGTTCTGCGTTGTCTGTCATTTTAAAGGCGTAAGAAAGTTTATTCTGTGCTTGCCATTCTACATCCTTACCATGACTCACCATTTATTCTGGTAGATCTCAGACAGGGATGTGTGACTGGATCAACAGCACTGGGGCTGGAGGGGCTAAAGAGGGAAGCACCTGGCCGAAGGAAGTGCTTCGGTGTTTTGAATCGGGAGAATACACATGTTAATGAGGCTAAGAGAAGGGCTGGGGCGTGCTCTGCTCAGCATTGAGGTGGAAATTAAAGGCTAGAAGAGTGCTGGAGCTTTTCCCGTTTCTCATTAGGCATTATGTAAGGTTTCCTCCGGGTCGTTTCAACTGAGAGGGGATTCGTGGACATTTTGGATGCCAACGAGAGGGTAAAATCCCACGAATCATGCATTTATTATCTCCCCCAACAAGGACTGTGCATAGTTTCAGTCTGTGGGAGACAAATGGTGTTCCTGGTGTTAAGAGACCAAAAGCTAAATAAAACATCACTGGCACACGCTTGCATGTTGGACATGCATGTTAAATTCCCTCCCAAACACACACACACACCACACCATCACTGTCCTGGGAACATTGCAGGACAAGAGTGTCAGTGTCACCCTAATTAGCCAAGCACCCCTGGTTTCTGCCACCAGGGTTTGATATCATGAATGGACTCTAGAAATGTAGCAATTAGTAGCTAACAACCTTTAGCAGTCTGGCTTTGGCTCCTCACTGGGATTTACTGGGTTCATCAGCAGGTTTATAGAGTCTGACTTTGGCTCCAGCAGCCAATTCCTTTATAGCATCCCACAGCTCTGGGCATCCTGTGGGTGTGAAGGGAACACAAAAGAGAAGACTCACAGTGCCAGTAACCAGTTACTTGGAGCTTAAAGCCATTGATAAAAGATGTTTGCACTGATGTTCTGAATAGCTTCTTAAAACCAGAGAATGACACTGCATACAAGGTTCAAGTATATCATTGTCTATATACTTTAACGAAGAAATCGTGTGATCAGAAAATGATTAAGGAGTGTAATAGAGCAAGATTTTGGTCTGACTCTTTAATATTCTTTGGTCCAGAAAAAATAAACATTATACTTGCTTCTATTTTCCAGCTTTTTACCATGAGCAGACTATCTGTTGCCATCCAAAAGCTACTCCCTCAATGATTTAGCTGTTTTATACATCATTGTAATGAGCCAGAATTAATAACAGTATGGCAATGCAACATTTAACATGGTCAAAACCAGGCAGTTAGTTTTTAAAATGTAAGTGAAGAGTTTGGCCTTTTCCTCAATGAGAACACATTAGCACTGTTATTACTGTGTGTACTTTTTTCGTGCAAGGTGTAAAATGAGTATTTATTAGATCAGGTGGGAACAGTCGGTCAGCTAGTCTTACTCATGCAGCACCACATGCTTTAAATCATTCGCCAAGGGAAGTTCTCACCAAGGAGCAGCCGCCACTCACATCTCGGACCCTGCACATGCACACACACATGCACTGATGTAATCAGCCCATTGAGTCAGGGGAGACAGGTCTTGCCTCAACCTTAGATAGATTGAGACAGATTAATGGTTTTGTTTTGACCCTTCCAATAAAGCCTCTCACCTCCCGGCCCAGACATCATGTCTTGGAAGGCGTTTAACCACTGGCCCAGGAATAAAGAAGCTGAAAGAGAACCCCTGCTGTAGACAGGGGGAAAAAAAGAAACAACTTGGCATCCCTAAATGCAGCTACGGATGACTGGCTAAAGCTACAGGAGTTTAAAGGTGTTCAAATTTAACCTAAAATCTCAAGGAGCCAGGGACTGAGAAGCAATAATAGCAGGAATGTAATGCACCTGTTGCCCTAAGGACAGATATGCCTCCTTGTTTGGTTCAGAATCATAAAGGAAGCAATAAGAGGCAGTAAAATCAGGCGCCTCATTTTTTCTCATACGCGATATTCAGCTAAATCTGGGGCTCTCCACCCTTTTTTCCTATAAAGCTCTAAGCCACGGGAGCACATGGTAAGTCTATGGACTTTCTATAGACTTTAATCATTGTCTCTCAAACAAACAACTCAAACAGACACAAACAGAACAACCACAATCTGCCCATCACTGTATGTGGCTAAATATTGACTTGCTGTCAGGCAATCAAGTCACAAAAACCTAGCTTACAGCTGTAAACATGTGTCTGGGAACCTGTTTACTCATGGCACCTCTGTAGAGAAATCGTGCTACATCACACTGAGTCTCGTCAGTCACCTCTGGGGGCCATTAATGTCTGTAGCAGAATAAAAGCAATAAGAATCCGTTTCAAGTGTTAACCACAGTTGTATAGCAATTTCAAAATTTGTAAACTTAAAGCCCCAGTGTGACTGTAAAGTAAATCCATTCTGCATTCCAATTGTAATTCATACAGTGGAATACATATAGGATTGTAGACCATGCACATTCTAGTACATGGGTCATAACATAGAAATGCAGACCATATGGTGGGAACAAGGTACACCTCCATAACCTCTGTAAGATAATAGTTTTACATGTCTTGGATTTACACGACACTTTTTTGAAAGCAAACAAATAATCTGTGAGATTTTGTTCTACCAGATTAACAATCTCTGCGCCAAAGCTGCATTGAACACTGAAGCAGAGGAGTCCCTGCCTGGAAATGCGTTTCCTGAAAGTACAAGTTGGATAATTAATGCAAATGTGGATGGCTAAAACACCAACTCTGGTGCAGGTCTGTGCATACCAACAGGTTGACACCACACTGTATCTTCTCTGAACTGCATTACACACATCCACCCCTACCTGCTTTTTATCTCTGAGGCCATTTCACTAAACACCAGCAGGATGTGAGTATCGTGTCAGGGCTCTTTGAATGTGTGTGTACATTTAGAATGCATGGGCCTGTGTTTATACTTGTGCCATTGCAGGAGCATGAAGTGGACCCTAAACTGAAAAAGATGTGCATTTCCTTTCCCTAATGGCTAATAAGAACCAGACCTTACCTTGCACTCAGTTCAGACATGCATGCGTGTGTGTGTGTTTGCACGCACACTGACATGTGCAAGCTTGCACACATGGGTGTTTTTCCCGTCTGGAAGGCCATGCTCCTCATTAGAACACAGAGGGTGGCACAAAGCATTGCAGTGATATATGTGAAGCAGGACAGTACAGTCCACACCATACATCAAGCCACTCCTTGATCTTTGGACACCAAGATCTTTGTCCTGAATGCAACTTCCTTCTTGCTGAATGGTTGCTTTAGATTTCATCTAGCATTTAGAGCTTCTCAGAGAATGAGAAAGTGGATGTAAAAACATACCATTCATCTATGACATTTCCCCTTTTGTGTAATCACTCAGGTTGCAATTTTAGTAGAAGTCTGCTGCTTACAGCCTGTAGTCAACACATTTTTGCACAGGTAGAAGCTGCTTGGACGTGAACTCTGCCTTTTCGAACACATTTCTCTTCATATATATATTTATATACACATATCTTTCACTATCATCCTCTTGTCTCTGTTCTTTTATCTATCTGCCCCATCATCTCTCTCTCTCTCCTGCTGTCTCCATTTCCCCCGCTTCTCCCCTGCAGTGGATAGGATTGGGGTCAGGGCCCTTTGGCCAGTGGAGCAAGTGACAGCTCTGACAGGGCCCTGATTTCACTCCTGTGCCTTCTGTCACCTCCCTGTATGCCCATCTCATTTTAATAATGTAAATACGGGGCAGGCTCAGGCCAGAGAGAATATTCTGTGTCGTAGTGCTCACTCACTGAAACCTCTCTGCATGCACACCTGAGCCACACATGCACACACTTATAGTAGGCAGTACTCTCCAAACTAACTTGGAATTGGTGGGTTTTCAGACTGCTGTTGAGAACTACAAACACATTAAATTCTATTTTACAGAATTAAAACAGTTATTAATACAATCACGCTGTAACTCAACTGACACTACACACAAAACAGTCAGTCTGGGAATTAGCCATGAGTTTGGCAAATGCAGTGATATCCAACACAAGGTTGTCTGGAGGTATTGTAGGTAGCTAGTTAGCTGGACATGGTAATATTTGCAACTTCAGTTGAGCAAATACAGACAAAGTTCAAATCATTCCTCACACATTTGCGCTTGTGTTTTAGGTTTTTGAAAGAGTACAAAAAAAGATGAGTTGAGTACATTCATCTAAAAGAATTTTGCTGAAGAGAGAGGTAAAATAATAGCTTCTGCAACTTACTCTAATCTAATCTAAAAATAAGCGTATTTGCCAGTGTAGGCACACGGTCGCTGTGGTTCAGACAGACAGGGAACACTGGTTAGGATCAGATGTGGATGATCTTCAACAACTGCGAGTTTTGAACTGAAAGCCCAGGGAAGATGAACGTAGGAAACTGTAAACAAGGCCTTTGTTTTATCCTGATTATGTTTCCACTCAGGGTGGCTGAGTCTGGCCTGGACAGCCAACCAAACCAGCCACAGATGCAACACACCAGCTTACTGCAATTTAGTGGCACTGGGGAATGACCTCAGTCTAATGTGGATCCCGCCGTCCCAGCTGCCCCTCCCAGGGTACTAAAGTGCAGGAAACTGCAGAAGCTGTGAGTCACAAAGCTCTCGGTGGGCCGATCTACTCATAACTATCTGTGTAGCTCTTGATAGCTTGCTGTTCGCTTGTTACGGATGTGATGCATGATTTGGAGGCAGTCTGCCCTCCTTGATTAAAGAAAAGGCCTCTTGGTCGGTAAGATTGCGGCCCCTCAGTACCACACAGGCACAGACAAGCACACTGTGGGCTTCGTTAACCTTTTTCACCTCTGCCATCCCTCAGCCTCACTGCAGCAGCCCTCCACCCCACCACTCGCCCACCCCCTCAGGTTGTCCTCTAGTGTTACCTTTTCTGGCTTGCTTGCTCCCACTATGATTTTAAACTTGGGGTTTGATCAGCGGAGGGTCTTTTCCCTCTAATTCAGCATCCTGGAGATGCCTAATGAACTGATTGATGTTCCATTACACACAATCACGGCTTAGCATGTCCAAGGATGTTAGTGTTCAGTGGTATATATACCATGAAGTGTGTGCTGACAGGACTAGCAGATACACTAAACACTGTTTGATGGAGAGTGTGTTGTGTGGAAGAAGAGATTCCAGACTGCCAGAATTTTTGACCCATCAAACGGACATTTTCTATACTTTTTGTCATTGTTATTCACTTAACTTTAACTTATTCTTTGTACTAACATTTACTTTATCACAACACACATACAACTGCCTCTCCACACACTTTCACAGATGCAGCTGTGGGTGGTGATTCTAGACTATTGGGTCAGTCTGTCTAGGGAAAAATCAGACTAATCTGTCCTGTGAGGGGATGGAGGGTAATTGGTCACATTTGACCCTGGGCCTTGCGGACTGTGGGAACGTAGGCTTTATCTACCAGCGGTAATTGGCTAATGAAACACTTCCGCAACTCCTCCACTAGATTGTCATCCATTGGTTGGGATTGGTTGAGGCATGTGTGTGTGTGTATTTGTGTGAGTGTGGACGGCACAAGTGGCCGAGAGGCATGTATGTGCAGGGCGAGAGTGTGTGTGTGTGTGTGTGTGTGTTTGTGCGTGTAGTCTAGAGAAAATGGCAGGATGCGGAACTCCCTGTGGCCATCTCCACATTATCTACAGCATCAGTCTCATGATGCCTGCAGCATACTGATACATTGACAGAACACACATAAATGGTTGTGTGGTTGCCATTACAATTTAAAGTAGAAATTGTTAATGTAATTCAAATTTAATCTTTGGCCCTAGGCAGAGCTTTTTGTGTGGCTCATGCTGATAGTGTAGTCAGAACATGACTGAGCGCAGAATTAAGGTCATCTGGCCAACATGACACAGTCTTTGTATCATATTTGATTGAATTTTGCTCATGTTTTATAGCTGTTTTGCGTGATCATTTACCTGAGCAAAGTCATGCCCACATCAATCAAAAGGCAACAAAACCAGGGTGGGGAGAGTGAGTTGTGGGGGTGGGTGGGGATTTACTAAGAAAAAAAGGCTAAAGTTACGGTGGTGAGACAATGTCTCTGAGGTCCCATCAAGTGAGCCATTCATAGATGCAGGCCTACCAGTTTGCGGAGCCAGGGAGACACTCCGATAGAGTGGGGCCCAGGGTGGCCTTGTCTTTTTGTCCCAAGCTGACCCCTGCTCTCCTGCCTGGCCCCTGCGCCCCTCACCTGGCCTGTCCCAGCACACTGGTAACGGGATACCTGTAATTTGCTCTAATGGCCTTTGAAAGACCTGGCTGGGCTAATCCCTGGAGTACTTCTCCCAGCAGCACCATATGAATGGGTGGGGGTAACAAGGCCTAGTGCGAGTCCTGAAAGAGGACTAGCTTCTGGATTGTGTGTGAGAGAATGTCACCCCTTGCGGCCGGGGCTGGGGCCGAGGGAGTGCGGGAGTCAGCTTTCAGCAGATCACCACCATGTCGCTTGTTCACAGGCTCAAAAAAACTAGGGCCCTGGACTCCTAGAGAAGTAGATTGTCTCTGCTTTACACCTCCCTCAGTGGCTCAGTCTGGCAGACACAGGGGCACGGACTAAAGACCTGTCTGCACACAACTTTGAGAGAGTGCACTTCAAATTGTTTTCCAGATTTCTCGTGTAATTTTTGCTACGGTAGATCTTCATGGTCATTCATTAATAGAAGAGATAACCCCCAATACTGCAGAGCTGCAAGAAGAGGAGAAATAAAGAGAGAATGGTTTGATGTGATGTTAGATGCTAAAAAATGTCTTGCTAAAGCAAAGCAGTCCATGAATTTGGTCTGGTGAGGTTACACAGTCAAGTATTATAATGGAGGTTAATGCCATACATTAACTTCCATAATAATAATAATAATAATAATAATAATAATAATAATAATAATAATAATAATGTTGCTGAACAAAAGGAACTGACACTAAAAAAAAGACAGGGGAAAAATAATTGTATCAATCTCATCTTCACTCTCATCCCTCCAGAGATTTTAATGGAATGTGGGAACAGCAAGCGATATGTGGGCAGGGAAGACCAGCCCTCTGCCAGTCTTTTCTGTCCTTTCTTCCTGTTCTTTCTATTCATCGTCATTGTTTTTTTGATAGGGTGGGCCACATGCAGGGGAATGTACTCACAGGAAACACACACAAACATGCAGACTAACACGCATGCACACACGCAGTGTACAGAGTGATTTAGAGAGTGACAGCATGTTTAGATCTGTGGAAGTTCAAATGTGTAAGAGGGAAAATACGGGGTGCAAAAACGGTCCTGTTTCTTATTTCCTTTGCTGTTGCTTTAATTATGTACTTTTTAAATTTTGTTTGATCAAATCAAACATGAGCTGATTTGAAGGATTCCACTGTCCAGGAATTCAGAGCTAAATTAGGTAAAAGAAACACTATTCAGACTTCCAGACAGTCTGAGCTCATTTGAGGAAGAGAATCAGATCTCAGGGCCAAGTTACTTGGCATGTTGGCTAGAATGTGCTGCTTTGACTAACATGTGGTGCACGATCACAGTGAGGGCTGTTGAGCTCATTTTATTACTTTGTATCTTGGAGATTTCTTACTTAGTTTTTCTTATTTTTAATACCTTGTTGTCCAATCTGGCTTCCGTGGCAAAAAAAACAAACAACAAAGTGGCAAAAATCTGAGATTTTTTAACTGCAGGCTGTCTGTTTTGTGCATCTCAGCCTTTTATGTTTTCATGTGTGTTTTTGAACGTGTGAGCAGTTCAGCCCTGCTTGGCTGGGAGCAGACATACCTCAAAGGTCGGGATGGGATGAATAAATCATCCCAGTCCTGTGTAAGTTAATAGGTATGAAGCATGTCCGGAGACCCGAGGCAGACAGGCTGGTAGGGAGGAAGAGGAGGGGTGACCAAGCAAGAAGCTTCCAGTCTAAGACGTGAATCCAATGCGGAAGTCCCTTAAACCTACATTGTATTGAACGGCCAGCAGGGGGCCAATCTTCAAGTCCAGTTCCAATAGAAATAATGGTTAAATTACCCTACTTCTCACCTGAATAATTACCCCAGTAAACACTTTCCTAATGAGTTTATGGTCTCAATCACTAGTTTCATGTCTTCTTCAATACAACATGATGTTCATTTAGTAAATTATGGTCACATTTAGAAGATAATAGACCATAAAGCAGAGTATGCTTCAGGGCTGGATTATTTGTGATTGACAAGCAGTTACCATGGCGACCTGTCAATCAGGCTAGAGTGACCTATACCCACGGCACTGTGTAAATTTAACCAGCGCTGTTGAAAAAGCTTATTAGGAATTGGCTGCTCACTTTTTTGAGTAACTTTTTTAGCCTGGTGTTCACTAGACAAAACTGTCAGCCCTGTTAAAATGACAGTTAAGGTAAATTACAGATGCACCTAGCTAAGCAAGCTAGCTAGCTCCACACTACGGCTTTTAGTTCCAACATCTCATCAGATGGAAGACAGGTTGATGGAAAGAAAGACATGGTACAGTTTGCTGCCTGTACACCAACAGCTGTTTTGCCCTGTAACAGAGGGCCACTCACAAACAGACCTAAGATTACACATAGCACATATACACACACCAATGTACAAATCCTATGGAACAGGAGAGCTCTCAGAGTGGCAGTCACTGCTTCTGTTAAAGAGACTGTACATTTTTTATTGCTGTCCAGAGCTGGTTGGTCCATTAAACCAGCAAGGGCATTGCATCATATGTATTTTGAGCCCGATCACACTTATTCAAACAAAAATAAATGTCATAATTTCATCACTATATGTGTATGAAACATTATGGGCAGTGACTCAACCAGGGTGTTTTTACATTAATGAAAGGGAAATCCTGAGCAAACCCTTAACTTTAACCAATTCTGACCTTTCTGAGGAGAAAACCTCAGAATGAAGAACATAAAATAGCTTCCCCTGACTTTAATCAAAATGTTTTAAATGGACTGAAACCTCCTAAAAGCTGTACAAAAACCAAACCAAATGTTGTAGAAATTTTGTTGGTAATCTTTTCAGTTTTATAAAAGTAAATATAGATAACGATGTAAGAAGAACGATGGTCATGACAATGTTTTAGTATAGCAACACAGAATTTGAATTGCACTGAGCTTTGGCACAACAGTTCTGGAAAATAGTTTAAAAAACTAAAAAAATACATAACTTCTCCTAACTGGTGCTTAAATGCATGAAAAGTCTGAGCACAATCAAAGAAGACCTCATTTATATATGTGTTGCTTAAGATTAAGGGCAGAAAATAATTGAGGCACTAAAAGTACCTGCTTCACTCACTGGGGTTTGGCCACAAGTGCTGTATGCTCAGAAGTTTCTGCCTGTGGCTGGTTGCAGGAGAGGAAGTGGTGCATGGTGCATGCTGGTAGAAGGAGCACTAAGGTGATATTACTCAACTTGAGAAGAAAACAGGAAAATATAATATACTTCACTTGTTTAAATGAATATATTTTCTAAATCACCTGAGTTGTAGATTTGCCCATTTATTATATATGTTAGTTCCCAATCAGCAGTTAGTCTGTGTAATTATTTGCACTGGACCACACATTACAATATACACTGTTTTCACCATCTAAACTCATAGAAACCCCCTCAGCTTTGGAAATAGCCAGTGGGGAATTCTTCACCATCTGCTAATCAAGGGCTGTGTGCATGTGCTGGATTTGTCCCAGGGGTCAAGTTTGATTGATAAAGTATATTTTACCAGGAGAAATCCTCAGTCATCCACTGAAGTCATGGTTCAGCAGGAGACCATGTTTACCCTTGCCTTTCACTCAGTTTGGGTGTCTTTTGTATGTGTGTTTGTATAATTGCAGACCAGCTTTCGTGTCCACCACTCATCTCAATGAGATCATCACTGACCCAGTGTCATGTGCCGCACAGTAGAGATATCAGTGTATTGTTCACTGTGTATTGATTACTGCTACTATATGAGCCTGCTGACAAGACATACCTTTATCTGTCAGCTACCAATCAATAAGTTTTTGGATTTTTCTTTTATTCACACAGAAAATTAGGAATTTAACATAGGTACGCAGTTAATAAATGAAATTATTTTATTGATTACATATCATTCAGACAGAGCATGTTTGGAAGTGAATGCAGATCACTAATCATGTGTCCTGGTCTATCTCAGAGCCACTAACAAAATAGTAATTGTTGCTTGCCTTGAATTTGGTCCGTCACCACGTGCGGAGGGCCTTAATCATTGCCCAATTGTGGCTAAACATTATGTTGTCAGGGCATAAACAATGGCCTCTGCCCCAAATCAATGTTACAAATATGCTTTATGGTCTATGAAATAAAAGGGCGTGTTTCTTTGGCTGCCAAGCACGTCCAACAAGTACTTGTTGAGAGCATACTCCGGCCCTTAGTGGGACTAGGAAAGAAAGATGAAGGATATCTGAGAAGGAGGTTTTTCTTGGAGGGACAGTGCAAGCCACAGGGACAGGTCAAACGATCATCATAAACTGTGTGCAGGTTACACATTTCTCTCTGGAATTATGCAAACAAAACCATCCTTCTCCACAAGTCCTTGCTAATCATTGGTTTGTATTGTACTGTACATTTAAGGGTTAATGTCCAAGTTTCCATATCACACCACCTGGGATGGCTTCCACTAGAGCGCCTGTTCTCATGGTAATCTCTCAAGGTGTTTAAAGCAATAGTGAGTGATGCTGCCTTTGTCTGTTCTGATACTCACAGACGGCTGTTTCGGCCGGTACCAGACCCTTCGAGGGGGTCATGGCAGATCAAAGGTGCTGGTCACAGCCATTAGGCCCGGCAGCCCAGACCCGACATGAAAAGCTTGTGTTTTGAAAAGGAGGGCAGAAGGAAAAAAAACAACAGGGCCCTCTTCATTTAAAAAGCAAGCAAACTGTGAAATAATTGAAAAGGTATGTCAATCAAGAGCAGGAGCACAGCGGGAACTCCAAGATTCCCAGGCTCTGCTCTGGTCGAGCACTGAGCCATGGAGGGCTGCTCAAGGGGGCAACCCAAGAAATTAAAGACCTGGCAAAAGGAACAAAAAGAAGACAGGAGGAAAGGAGCAGAAAAATCTTTTCCTCACTCTCTCTTTGCTCAGTCTTTCACTATTTTCTGCTTTAAATTTTGTGATGAAAGGAGCCATTTTGCCACACTTTGCAGAGCCCCATTCAAATGCTTGGTCATTAATAAGATCTTGTCTAGCTCTTCACCTCTCAGGTGAGTAACAAAGACTTGGGGGGGGGCAGCCATTGGAAGTGCCTGCCCCCACCACCGAAACCCCAATCTTATAACCAGCACCTTAACCCTGTACTCGCTCCATCCTCCTCCCCCATACCATGAGTCTGACAAAAGGGAACCCCGTGAGAGTGTCTCTCTCTTTCCTTTCTGCTTTTTTTTCAAAGTCAGAAAAGGCTTGAATGATCTGACGATGGGCTAACGTCCAAAAAATGGGGGACGGAAAGAAAAGAAAGAGTAAAAAAAGACTGGGTAAAAGACTTTTTCTATGCTTTTAAAAATCCCATAGAGGAGAAATAAATGGCAAGTCCACAGTTGACTAGACATGTATAGTGCAGGATTTGCTTGTAATGGCAGCTTGAGCTTATTGACAGTCCCAGCCAAAACATGTCAAAGGTTAAGAGATCTTGCCAATTGCAAGTGGGAAGCCAAACGTACCGTTTTCATGAGCTCAATAGGGCCATCAGTTGATACTTGCTCAGCAGAACATGAAGCAGGAGTGACCTTCAGTTTCCAATGCAATGCAGGAACAAAGAGTTCATTTGTCTCCATTATTTCTCTCTCTTCTTTCTAATTGTGATATTGTTCAAAAGATTTGAAACATTTCTTGAATGAAATTCTCAATAGTGTCAGTTATTATACTTTTTGTGGTTTACTTAACATTTCTTAATTTACACTATGCCATGTGTTACAAAGCAGGGTTTGTAAAAGAGAGCATTTCAAAATGTTAGATATATTCAGAGATCATCATGCCCAACATGATTTTAAGTTTGTTTGGTTTGCAAGGGGCTAAAATGCCATGATTACCATTTTAATAAATTGCTTTATGATTTCTCAAGAACCACCATTAATCAAATCTCTGGACAGATTTTAACCTTAAACAGACCTTTTTAATAAATGTAATAGTTTCAGTCAAACATGTATATTTCTACAAAACTATAGCAATATTACAATGCAATTTGGAGTCTAAAACTCAGCATACAGCCTTCCTTCCAGTAAAATGACCTTTGGATTTCAGCAGTTAGGAAACCCCTCTAATAGCTTGAAATACCTCACTCTGATTTCTCAGGCTTTGAACACAATGGAGTGACTTTTCAAAGGGGGAACTGTGAGTTATATGGATCTAACTGGTCTTTATAGATGTGTGGTCAAGCATCCAGGGTCCAAGTGATTCCTCTAGACAATGTGAAATCCCCATTTCATGTGCTCAGATCTTTTGTGTATGCTGGATGCTACACCAACATGTATTAATGAAATGACATGTAGATATCAGAGACCGGGAGAGAAAGGAAAAATATTTAACGTGCTACAGACATGAGTTTTATTGCCTTATGCAATTATTGCTTTTCTGATATTAGTAGTCTACTTCAATTTTACTTCACATTTTTAGTACATTAACAACTCTTACAACAGAATTAGATTTATTTAAGTCTATTTTCTGGTACTAAAGGTTTTTCAAACCTGATATTTACTGTTCATGGCCAACTCTTTGCAATGTCTCAGATGTGACAAACATCCTTCCAACACACCTACTGTGCCTGGAACTCAAACCAGCAAATAATGGCAATTACTGCTGGCACCACTTTCAGGCACCAGCGGTTTTCATTGGCCTGGACTAATCCCCCATAAATTCTTGCAGCGCTCCAATCACTAGTCAGGCCTCAGCTAATTGCTTATGAGCCCCTTGCACGCTCCAGGTGACACCGTAGCGCACCCGGTGTTTGTAAACACAGCTCGTAAAGAGGAGGCTGCCATCAAAGTGTTAATGTTTCCACAGAGGATCAGAGGCAATGCAGGAATGATGGGGGTGCAGCTGGGCTGATACCTGGATGGACTCGTCTGAGGCATTCCCTCCTTCCCTGCAGCTGTGGCAAGCGGAGAGAGGGCTTCATTTACACGGTCCTGTCAGAGAACAAAGACACTCAACAGGAGTTTGTGTTTGTTTACCTTCTTCATCTTTTCTTCCCTCCTTTTTACTCTTTGTGCTTCTTTGTGTCCCTGCCTAAAGTAGATGACCTCACTGGTTAAGCATGACTGGTGATGTTCAGAACTGAAAAGAAAATAGGTTGTGATAGTTGCGTTTTTAGAGTGATGGAGGCAGCAGATGTGTGCTTTTTGGGGCCCTTCAGATATTCTCTTTGAAACCAGCAACAGTTGTCTGATGATCTTAGCAGCTGTCCTGTAGAGAAAAGTTAATTAGTAGCTTCTTTGCGTGCTATGAGAATATGTGATTACGATGTGTATTATGTTGTTGCCCAAATGTACATTGAAACGTGAAAAGTTTTTGTTTGTTGTAATTATTCCACTGTTTAGGGATCCTTTTTTAACGGTGTTAGATAGGGGAGAAACTCACAGTTCTCGTCATCAATGTGCTAGAAACTAACTAGTCTAACAGCGTCAGTCATTTCAGAATTCAAGTGACAAAGCCCTCTAGTAGCAGTAGTAATTATGACAGGAGTAATGGAGGAAGTCAGGTGACTGCAGAGGAAGGAGGTTGAGGTAAATTTATGGGTCAACAAAATGATGTTAGTGTCACCATTTTTTGTTTATTAAGCAAGACCCTTCCCAAGCGGTAACCTAGCGTGTATAATTGGAATCATACAACGTAGCCCTCATACCATAAAGTCATTTTTCATTTTCATAACCTAAACTAAGTGCTTATTTTGCCCAGAACCATGACCTTTACTAAAGTCATTGTCACATGATAAAACTGATAAAATTTTTCAAAATTTATTTGTAACAGTTTTGAAAAGCACAGACAATGTCCTATTGAGAGAAGCATCAGATCAGAAACTTCTTCTATGTGTCGCACTAGAGGGCATGGACAAACTACATATTTTGTCATTTTATTTGGATGACTTCTATATTCAGATAGACTTTAAAAATGTGAACCTCTCCCTTAAAGTCTGGTCTTAAACAAATATGTAACTCATTATTTAATCCAAAAACATATTAAGTCAAACCTTTGCGCCAAGTTCAGCTTCACTGTTCCTTCCAAACAAAATCTGGATTTGCACAAATAAATAGGTAAAAAAACAACAACTACAGTGCAGTGGGAGTAGCACCTGCGAACCTCCCGCTGTGAGCGTTTATTTTTCATTGCTGGATGGGTTTAACCAGCGAGACAGCTCAGGAACTCAGTTACTACCCTGTACAAGACTTGTAGTTGTACCAAAACAGCTGGGTGTTGGTCATTTGGGTGGCCAGCCCGCTGCTGCTTTTATGACTCCTTCATTTCCTACCAGCTTTGGGTCACCTTGTCCTTCACCACCTTGATCTGGTGCTATGTTTACAGTATCTGTCCAAAGCCAACAATCCTTTTTCACTAATATTCAGCAGTGCCAAGCCTTTGAGCAACAACATTATATGTTTGTCTCTCTGCACAGACTTGGTTTTCAGGGGTGTAAAAAGACGATTTCGTGCTCAGATAATGGACCACATCAGGGTGCTTTTGACGATCTAAGTGGGTAAATAAAGCTAGAAAAAATGTCATCCAACAAAGAGATTCATCTCCAGCAATTAGCTGCTATTCAGGGCCCTGCGGTAAGCCCTCAGGTCATCTCCAAAACAGCTCCCCTGCAGTAGACATGACAATGGGTGTGTGCCTTTATTTTTGTATGCAGACAAAAACCAGATCAAGAGTGAACACATGGGACTTGTTTGCAATCAGTGCCCAGAGGAAACAATTAGCTCACCAGCTTGCCAGCTTTTTCATGGGGTGAAGTGAGTTGGAGAGGCTGCTTAAATGGCCAGTAGACAAGGGTTTTATGTCCCTCAGTAAACAACACTGGGCATCATCAGGATGGAGTGTCACATCTGGAGTCAGGAGGTACGAATGGATGAAAGCAGCAAGTCAGAATGACATTGTGCAAGCTCAGACACTGTGTATGTGTGTGTCCAAATATTATGTAGTAAAAATGTGACTGGATGGTTGTTCAATTAAGCTTCTATGAGATACTAACAACAAACAAACTAACTAACAAACTTCAACCCGTTGTTCTAAATGCCCCGAGCTCCCCTGGTCTTCCCTCAAAGGCAGCTCTCTCAGGCCGTTGTGTGTGTCCTGTGTATTAGTGTGTTTTTTTTCCTCTTGTCTTTGGCTTTCTCTCCCCAGAGCATATGGCTGTCTGGTATCCTAATCGCTAATGATAGAGTGGCTTTTGATGGGGAAACTCCCAAAGCTTGATGTTTCTAACCCAGACTCTTGTTCCCTCTTTTATTTTCCAGGCCTGATGGAAATCCGATCTGTCAGTGTGGGAGTTGTTGCCATCAAATCTGTCAGCACCGGGCTGTACTTAGCTATGTCCAAGAAAGGCACGCTCTTTGGATCGGTGCGTATACTACCTGGTGACATTGTTTCTGGAGGTCAAGATGGGAGGGCTGGGAAGGGAAAAAGGGTACTGAGGGTAGGGAAGATTTTTATGTATAGGGGTCTCAAATGAGTGCCTACCCAAACGTGTTTGATTCTGCTGAAATAAAAGGGAAATGTCAGGAATCTTCTGCTGGAAAGTCCATAAAATGTCAGTGTTACAATCAATCATGGCTGTACACCTGGGCCATGGTTGACGATACCTGCAGCCTAAGTTGGCTTATTCCACTGTCAAAATAGATAGCAGATGAGAAACGCAACCAGCAATGACAAAGAGCCAGCTGGGCTCCTTTAAAAGTCTTTGCGTGCCGTCTTCCAATTGTTGTTTCAAACAGCAAGCTTTCAAAAGTAATCACCTTGCTTTGTTAAAATCAGCCACACTTCATACCTGAGGTGTGTGGTGTCTAGCTCATGTATTTACAACTTGGAAAAGGAGAAATCAGGGACACGCAATCACTCAGCAGCAGCGATAAGACAAGTGCCTTCAACAAGCTAACGCAGTAAACAAGACATAAACAGATCTGAAGACTCCTCCTAAACTCTGAAACCTCCCATAATAACAAAAAGGCAGGTGAATCACGCCAGGCTCATACTATCCTGATTTTATCACAAACAGGGCCTCATTATGGCGGCATGATAACGATCTGGAAAAGGGAATGCAGCAGAACCTCTTGTCACTACAATATCTTTCAAGACTCTTTGACTAACTGATAAGAAGTGGCAACCACCCATAGAGAAGTGGCTTTGCTGACTGTTGGAATACCTTCACAGATAGTGTAATTTAGCATTGATGTTGATTAAAAAAGTATTTTTTTTATTTATAACTTTGTTATCAATTGTTTTAAGTGTGGCATTTGAAGGTATTTTGGGGTTTTAAGCTTTGCTACTGAAACCATTAGAGAATGAGATTCAAAAGCTCAATTGCTTCTTTTTAATAACAATTCTCCAGTCACCCAGGATATTTCACAGGCCCCATTGTGATCAGTTTCTGTCAGCGATCAGTTTTCAGAGATCCCAATGAAAACTTAACTGTGAGGCCTCTAGATTATTGCAAGTAACCAGAACATTGTTTCTGTAAAGACATGTTGTTTCAAAGCTGTAAGCAGCACAAAGAAAATTCCACTGACATAAACTGTGTTGGTTTGATGGAACAATAAGCTTCAGAGTTGGATATTTCAAAATGCCCAAACTATCTGCATGGCTATAGACACCACGAGGGTAAGGGATGAGTGAGAAAAAGTGTTTTGTTGAAATTTGGGTGAACCAAACCCTTTAATTCTAGATTAAAATCTTCCATTGTGGTCATAGAAAGACAAACCAGCTAAATACTTTGTGATGAAAAACTCACCCCATCAACTACAGACACCTGGAAAATATTTCACTGCAACAGCAGACATTAACCTTTGTGCACTTCTTGGAAGCTGGCCTAGCATCGCACAGCAGGAACAGCAGTCAGCCGTTAGCAAAATACGCTTCTGTTGTAACCTCCTCAAGCTCTCTGTCTTCCTCCCTCTGATCGCAGGTGAAGTACAACCCAAGCTGCAAGTTCAAGGAGCGCATTGAGGAGAACGGCTACAACACATACGCCTCCCTCCGCTGGAAACACGGCGGCAGGCAGATGTTCGTTTCGCTGAACGGGCGGGGGAAGCCACGGCGAGGTCACAAGGCTCGTCGAAGGCACCCTTCGACTCATTTCCTGCCCATGCTCCCCTCCTAGCCGCCCAAGTTTGAACTCTGACCTGCAACTGGCTGGCTCACCTGCCTCCTCACACCGGGATGGCGATCTTTGTTTTTATTATTCCATCCTCCTGTCACATAAATGAACTTTTGTTGAGGTTTGTAACATTTGTAGAGTTAGTATAAAATGTACTTTTAAGTTATTTTCTTTATTTCCTAATGATGTTCAGTAATTCAGTCCAATATGGTAAAATTCTACTATCTTCCAGGCATCTGTCTGGCTACAGTATCTGTCTGTCTGATTTGCCTATAAAGAGGTGTTTGGGTGACTTTAAGATACTGTAGAGGATTTAAAAAGGGACAGCAAGGCTTGGAAGCAACAAAATGTGGCTCACCAGTTTGTTATTTAGCCTATTTCAGATACTTAGCTAAAAAGGAATGGAACAATCTGGTACACAGAAAAATTATATTTATCCCATCTGTGATAAATGGTAAGATTAAAACAAAAAAGTAGCATCTTTAAAATAGCTTCAAATCAGGGCTGTAGCTACTGCTGAGGACAGAAATAATGTCCTTAGTACTTTTGGGAGGCTTTTATTTGTTGGAGGGGTGTCACACTCTACAATTTAAAACTTCTATTTTTTAGACTTGTTATAAAATATTTAGCCTTACAAAAAAGCCAATGCGAGTTAATCATACCCATCCCATACAGAGTGATTTTTGTTTAACTCACATGTAAAATGTACGATAACTAAGCTTCAAAGTAACAAAACTAAAATATACATTTAATATTACATGTGCAACACTGTTTCAAATATGATAAATTCACATTCCGTCCAATGGTTTATCACTTTAAAACAACATTTCACTGAATTCACTTAATGTGGCTTTTGGACAATGTAGACAACTTAGAAATTCACATTTCATAGGTGCTGTTTTTTGTAAGGCTAAATCTGACTACTTTTAGGCCAGTAAATAAACAGATAGAAAGAAATTATATTTCTCCACTAGCAATTTATATACCGATATGTGTAATAAAGTTGTGGTGGCCTAATATAATTAAAGAGTTGACAGAGTAAATAAAACATGAGGAATATAAATAATTATCGAAAAATTGTGGGACTTGGACTCATCAGTGTTTCTAAAATCCTGGCAATGGCCTAAAATCTTCAATGTTGTTTGGGATAAACTGTACTGACACTACTGGATAACAGTAGTGACACTGATCTACACCCCAGCTGTACAGATGAGATGAAAATCTCTAATCTCTAATTAATTAATGTACTATTCTGTCTGTACATGTCTACATATGACAATATCACAACAGAAACTAAGCTAACTACTGGGATGACATGCTGGATTTTCTGAAATTACCTTTGTTTGTGCATGCTTCTGTCAGACTGCTTCTCCCATTCAACAACCAACAGCTAATAGATTAGAAATCGGTATCAGAAAAAAATGCACTGTTTCTCATCTAGTCTCTGATTATTGGTCCTTAGTTGAGTTGTGAAATAATAATATACGTTTTGAGTCATTTAATGCATTATAGCAACGATAGGTACACCAGATGTCACTAGCAGAAACTTCATTCTTTTTGTACACAGTAGTAAATTGTTATTACATACTGTCTATGTCAAGTCTCGCTAACATTTTCTTGACAAGGCGGTTGCTAATAGAACATCTAATATATTTAAAACATTTTGTACTCTTTAACTGTTTGAAGTTGATGTTTATTGTTATTGTCGACTTTTTGTGTGGGAAATGTAGTCATAATGTTAAAAAAGAAGGGGGGGAAAGTAATCGCCAAGTCCATATTCAGCACATTTTGCATGGTATTACGACTGGATATTGGTACATTTGTGATCCACAGCTTTCAGCCAGCTATCGGCCAGTAATAGTAGGTTGTAGTCTCAGTACAAACATCTTTAATGTCTTTAGATTAATTTCAGCAAAGCAAAATCAGTTGAGTGCCTTGGCCCATGCTGAGTTTGATAAAGTTCAATAAAAAATGTGGATAAATCATGAGTCATGGCTCTCTCCCTAATGTTAGCAAGCTTATTTTAAATCATCAAGAGCAAAAAAAATGTCATTTTACTCTTGTCATGTGCGTGGCACTGATTGTTAAGTGTTTGTAACATCTCCATCAGAGCTCTCCAACATAATCCCCCTCCTCATCATAATCATGACCAAAGTCACAGCAGGAGAGGCGTTGATGTGGGGGACCTCCCTGTGTTTGATGGTCTGCGGTTATGAACTATGCAACTGAGCATCAAGGTCATTTACACACAGACAAGCCCTCCAGTGGCACAGGAGGCCACTTGGTCTTTTCAGTGAACAGAAAGGAGAGTCGGGATGAATAGTGGCTGTTGGGGGTGAATAAAGGCCTGTCATAATATGAGATTACTGTGACGGGGTACATGTCTGGTCAGAATGGCGTGAAGTCACACTGTAGTTCAGCCCCAAAGGTCTGGGTGCAGCACACAAATGTCAGTATGGGGGGTCTGGCAGTACTGTTGCCATGCAAATGTCTTTGTCCTCAGCTGTGGACCCTTGAGAGATTCTTACATTTACAAGTAAAGATTACTTGCAGTTGTTTTCTTTTTGTTACTATTGTATTTAAACTGTAAAGTATAGTCATGTCATTTAAGTGAAAAGTTAGGCATTTTGGGAAATGTCTTTATACGCTTTGTTACCCTGAGTTAGGTGAGAAATCAATAATGCTTTAATGTTTGTACGCTGAATATAACATAGGTTAGCACAACGACTGGAAACAGGAGTAAACAGCCAGTTTGGCTCTGTCCAACACTTCTAAATCTCACTAATTAAAATGTGTCTCGTTTATTATACCAAAATATAAAAACAGCTGGCCTGGCAACCAGAGAAGACTCCAGGAAGTAACTGGTCCTGAACAAGAAATAGCCACAACCACATAACACACAACCCCCCTAAAAAAATGAATCGTCATTTTAATACTTTAGTTTTTTTTTTACAGGCTAGCAAGATAGCAGTTTCCCTGTGTTGCCAGCCTTTGTGCTAAGTTAAGTTAGCCAGCTGCTGTTGGAAGCTTCAGTACTTGAGTGGTATCAGTTTTTCTAATCGCATTCTCAGCAAGAATGCGATTTTTGCGAAGTGTATTTTCTCAAAATGTCAAAACTTTCCTTTTAGTTTTGTTAATATGTTTTATACAACAGACAAAATATAGATGATATACACTTCACCTCTTTATGCTTTCTTGTTGTAAAATAATACAAACAGCTGTGCAGAATAGAGCACCCTTAAGTTTTACAGGTGTCTCTGAACATATGATCATTGTCCAATCCTCAGCTGGCACAGACACACTAAAACATGAACAAAGTAATCCCATTTTCTGCCTGTTCTCTCGATTGACTCGCTTCTTTGTCAGTGTGTCTTCGGTCTCTTCTCCTCTACCTCTCCACTCTCCTCTTTTAACTGTCCAAGAATCTCTCCTTTCTTCTTGGCCTGAGGGTGCGACTGGCTGATGGTGCCAGTTCCAGGGACACCAAATGGGAGCTGTAATTATCATTGCTCCACCACTGTCCTGTCAGTGCGTTCGCCAGCAAAACAAGAGGGATCCTTTGGAAGTCCTGATCAAAAGCTTTGGCCTTTGATCATGAAGCAAAAGGAAAAACCTAAACACTGTGCAAAATCAACGAGGAATGTCCCAAAGAGAACCCAGGAGAATGGAAGTGACAGCCATCCAGAAGACATCCTCAGCTCCTCCTCTGCCATGATGTGTTGATGTCAGGAGCACAGGTGTTTGGGCTGTGTTTGATCTGATCAGTGTAAGCAAAGGACTGAGAGAGTGAGTCATGTAAGGATGTTGTTGCTAAAATGTCTGTCAGATAGCACCTGGTAGACTGCAGAGCAGGTTTTTATGTTTCTGAAAAAACCTTGTCTTCACCATCTCAGTTTGATAGAAATGTTTACAGAGAGGGTTACTTTCACTGCTTTGAAATTAATTTGCAGCTGAGTGACAGAAAAAAATAATAATAGAAGCCCATTTTGATGGCCTTAGCCAAAATCTACAGGGGCACAAGTCATGCTGCTTCAGCGACAACAAACCACAGCCTCTGGAACCTTTGAAACCCTGTGTGGTCATTTTCTCTCACAGTGACTGAAAAGAACTGTGGTGGGTGGGAAAGAAAAAAAGAGCCCCTCGCCACTCATAATACCAATCTTATGTATGTAGACGAAAATGGGAGGGGTTGGGGGGTGGCAGACGGACTAAGGCACAATTTTAAAGCGCTTATTGAATTGCCATTACAGCTCCTGAGACTAATTGTGGCTGTTGTGTGTCTCTCGGTGGCCTAGGGGGCTCTGGAGTGGGCCTGTATGCTCTTACTCAGTGGGGTTTTCAAACCGAGTGGCCCTGAAAGAGAACAGGACCACCGTAGATCAATGGCAAACCTTTCACTCTTTCACAGGCCTTCGCTAATCCTTCTCATTTGTCTGCCATTTGTTGAGGCACATTCACAGCTCCCTGAATTTAGGATTAGGCCTTGTTTTGTTACAAAAACAGCCCAAGTTATAATGCTGAATAGATGGACTAAAGCGTGGACGACGGATGAATGTGAGTTTGCGAGCATGTGTGCATGTATGTGTATGGTTATCACTATGGTATACACTGTGTTTATGACCAAATTCATGTGAATACAGAACTCATTCAGGATTTTGTATGAATTCTCATTTCAGTGGTGGGGTAACTGGTACAAAAAATTGTGGCTTTCCTTTTGTAGTTGTAGTTTTTATCTTCATACAGCAACTTAGGTCTAAAAATATTCAGAGTCCCTCTGAATGCTGAATTGAGTGAAACAACACCATGTTTTTCTTGAAATATTTAATGTTTTAAATAGTGCCACAATTTTGTCTTATATGTGAGTACAACTTTATATTTCAGATCTTCTGGACACAAGTCAGTGCATCATTTCCTTGTGTTCAGACCAAACATGAGGTGAATTTTAGTGGCGTTACGATAGCAAGATGTACATGGGCAGGAATAGTCATATATTCAGCCTGGGGTGGCACACACAGAGGAAAATAATCTGCTTCATAGATAGATGAGAGGAAAAAGGATAGACCTCAACATAAATGTACAAAAAAGTACACTCTAAAACACATGGTGCTTGATGGTCTGTCCTTTAAAGAAACATCTTCTGATGCAAAACTAGAGCACATCATCAGTGATGTTACCTGAGGTCATGGGGTGTTTCGGGTCTTTCGAACATTACTCAGGCAACCCAGCTGGGGTTGATCAAGCCTCATCTTGTGCCCTAGCAGCAGTGTCCCACAGATCCCCTCTCTTAATCTAGAGCACCTGGAGGCATATAGAGTACATAAACTGTTAGGGGCCAAATTCCCCGAAGAAATAGTCCGTTGGTCAAATTTGTACTCGTAACATGGAAAATTTTAGTTTTGCTTTTTGTCTAAATTTACCTTTTGAGAAATGTATGTTAAAAATTTTAGCTTTAAATTCTTAAAACTTTCCTTTACCAAATACCAAATATGTTCAAAAATTTGCATTTTCATTGGGCAAATTATATCTAAACTTCTACTTGATATAATGGCACAGTCTTGAATCTAGTGTAAAAATTGTTTTTATAACTTTTGGGCTTAGGGGAAAATTTCAGGGTTAAAGAGGTTAAAGGTTTGTTGACTTATTGAGATGATTGTCACCACTTAGCAACTGTATCACAAAAATAAAACCACTGCCTTTCTAACTGTTCCAAAGATATCGTTTTCACATGCTATCTTTTCATTTGTCTTCAGTTTTATGTGAGAGCAAAGACAGAGTTCACCGACCTGTGTCTCCTTTTGAAAATAAATATTTCATAAAGAGAGTGGAAAACCATGAACACATTGATTCATCACAGTGAAATACCTGCAAAAGAAATACAATTTTATTAAAGTTGCAATGATCCCCTTTTAAGCCCAGAGTTGGTCCCCATTGTGCACTGTCTGAACCTGAGAGTATGCTTAGACAGCCTTGGCAGCCTACAGCACAGCCATCAGACTGAAGTCTTCTCATCACTGAGTGGATTAGTGTTCATGTCTGAAGCCACTTACTGGACATTAGACAGGGTTGCTGAGTGGCACATGTGCAACGTTTCCCCTAAAGCCCTGCCATGCCACACTGCAGGTATGTGGTGCCGACTGGCCAAACCCCATGTCAGGCATTCTCTGGATGCCTGCAGTCGTGCCAGACACCAGGAGACAAGGTGTAGAGATGGATGGAGGGATGACTGTGTGAATCTGAATGGATAAGAGGAAAAGCAAAGAAAATTAATATGTATAATCTAATATTTGTGGGCAAACAAGAAAGAATATATATATATATATATATATATATATATATATATATATATATATATATTATACAGTGTGGATTAGACTGTTATATTGGTGGCAGAGGTGTATTTTCAGTTTTATGGCTCCAGCACAAAATTTGGTCCCTAAAAAGGTCAATTAAAAGAATGGAAATACCAACAGAATAATAGCTTATTGCTTTCTTGCCAAGAGTTTGGCGAGAAGACACAGCGGCTGTTAGCTTAGCTTTGCACAAAGCCTGGAAACAGGAAGAAACCACTAGCCTGCTTGAGTTCAAAGGTATAAAAAGACCTCTCACTAATTAAAACATTATAATTTAAGTTATACAAGTGCACAAATGAGAAGTTTTGTTTGTGAGCTAAAACTATTTCTTGGCCTGGAGCAGCAACTTCCTGGCTTCTGAGGCTGCAGAGCAACCAGTTGAGACTTAAGATTAAACAAATGAGATAAATAATGTGTTAATTAGTGAGCTTTAGAGGTGCTGGTAAGCAGATTTCTATGTTTAAACTTTGGACAGCGCCAGCCCAGCAGTTTCCCCCTGCTTCCAGTTTATGCTAACCTAAGCTAATTAGCTGCTGGCTACAGCTTTTTTAAAAGCGTACAGGTAAGAGATTGGTATCTATCTTCTCATCTGACTCTTAGCAAGACACTTTATAAAACAGCCCAGAATTTATTGCCTAAGTCTCCGCAACTTATGGAGTAACTTCCTGCAAAGTACAGTATAATTTTGTTGTATGAATCAATGGAAAATACTTTTCGGTTCTTACAGGTATTAAAATGTAGGTAGAGTGGAAGAAAAACAGACTGAAGAACAAGGGAGTAACAACTGTGTATCCAGAACAGACTACAGTGGTGGTAAACAGAGCTAAACAGCTGACAAAAATGATGACAAACACACATAGCACATCACAGTCGAGAAAAACATCACTACTTAGTAAGTGCTGCAGGATCACTTATTAAGTAATGATGTTTTTCTCAACTGTGATGTGCTGTGTAAAGGTAATATAATAATGGACAAAGTGCAGTAAAAACAAATGTTTTTGCCCTTTTCTCATGCCACTTTTGACAGCCTTTTTTTATGGAATAAGAACAATTTGACAAATGGGTCTATTCTTCATTCACCCACCACTGCAACATCTCATATCTTAATAACTTGTCACACAAGGGCCTAACATATTACAGTAATGTAATAATATGAGACATGCATATGTAGTAGAGAGGAACCTACAATTTATTGTTATTTCATCAAAAAAAATAGAATCTATGAATCTATGAATGTATGAAGAAGATCACTGAAAAGGTTGTGCCAGCCTGAGGGGGCACAGACCATCTCCTATGTAAGTCTGGCCAGCTGAGGCAGGCCAGCCACATGTTGGCTAAGGTCCCAGTCAACATCATGAGGTTGTCTTTGGCTGTAAGTGACTGGAAAAGACCAAAGTCGGTGCTGCTTCATGCAAAGTGTTAGCTGTGCCAAAACCTATCCACCCTGCCCCTCAAGCCCCGCTGTGTGAAGTAATTCTTCATGCCTGTGAAACCAGACAGACTCTGTGTTTTGTCACTGCATGCATGACGATATTTTTTCAACACAGCACTTTTTTAAAATTCTAAGTATCACAGGTGGATGTTCTTCCTTTAAAGCAAAAAAAACATCTGCTTTCTCTTTCCTGCAAGGAGGCTTGAAATAAAGCAGGTCAGATGGTTTTAATTGGATTAATACCTGCTGGCCATATCAGACAATTAGCAAGACACACAAATGTCTGTCATCATGTAGGAGTAAGAACTTGATGCTGGCTGGAAAACTAAAAGACGCTATGTCCACTCCAGCAGAAGGGAACAATCTTCTACTCAAATCCTGGCTAGAACTAGGGCTTTAAAAACAAGCTGTATATAATGTGTATTTTGTTCTGTACCAATGTGAAACCGAAAAGGTGAAATGTGGACAAAAACATTCTAGCAAGACAGCAATGTCTAGACAAGCTGTGAGGTTCAACTCCAGGCCAAAGTCAAGGGCCAAAAGGACCAATGACAAATCCCCCCGGCTCAGTGCCTTTGTATATTACATGAAGGTTTAACAACAAATCATAGAGTATAAATAAATAACTCAGTGTGACAGAGCAGCTCATAAATGTAGTCACAATGACAATACCTGCGTTCGGATTAAGGGCGGCTGACTTTCGCCGACTTCTTAGTGTAACATGAGCTGCAGGTGACTGCAGGGGCGGGGTAAAAAACGGCGCCATCAAGTCAGACACATTCTACCTGCAGCAGCTTACTGTGAGCTCAGATCAATGACTGATCTCGCGGAATTTGCAAAGGAAAATACCGCGAGACCAGGCAATAGTGTGGTTCCAACTCGGCGCCTTCAGCCGCCTTGCTCCCGCGAGTCTTAAATGTCATGTGACATGGTGACGTGGCACCGGCGAAAGTCGGACACGATTTCTAACCAGCACGGCTTATTTTAAGTCCAGCATGCATCAAGTTAAGTCAGCGCTGTGCAGCGCCACATGAAGTCAAACGCACCTGTAATCACGCATTCATTCAGGTTTTCTATTCAAACACAGAGGCTGTCCACCACATCAAATCCAGAAAGAGTTGAGTCAAATATGATAACTGAACAGAAGACAGAGACAGCAAGGAATGATCCATCTTAACCCCACTGAAATTTACATTAAAACAACCAACCAGCTGAAAAACAAAACAAGGCAGTAGCTCTCTAAGCACCATGCAGAGATTACTCCCATCCTGTCCTGCACTCCTCCAGCCTCAGCACCAGACTTAGTGGCTGCAGCCAGGAGAAGTCAAATTGATCGGGATCTGAGGCTCTGAGGCTCTAAGGTTTCATCCCTAAAGCAAGAGGATTCTGTAGTTTGTTGTTGCTGTTGATTAGAAATTTTGTTTGTCTTTTTGAACCCAAATCGTTTAACAGCACCGAAAATCAGCTATTAGGCTTTTGGTTTTCATTCTTTTGTATGTTGATATCTTTAAAGCACAGGATTATAGTGGATTTTTAGTTGCATGACTCCATGTCAGATTTTGTGGGAATCTGGGAATTATAACATGCAAATGTTTAATTTCCAACTAGAATACAGTCCTATGGTACAGTAGAAGGATGGCCCATTTTAGCATATCACTGTCCCACTTGAAACACAACCTCAAAGTCACAAAGTGTGAGACACTACCCTGTGACATTCTCACTGTTTTGCTTAAAGTGAGCTGACTTAAGGCATATAAGACAGATGCTTTTAGAAATTAGACATCTCAATTTGTGATTGATTTGCACTACGGCAGAAGCAGCACCCTCTGATGGTCAAAAGGCAGAGCATTTTTAAAGTCTTGTTGTGAACTCTGGCACTCTCTGCTGGATATCATGAAGTACTGACCCAAGTAACAGCGACTGTTTGCTGAGACAACATAGCCTAATGTAGTAACACTTGCATGTTTCTGTACACACTGAATAAATGAAAACTCAAAATAAAAATGCATATGTGTATAAGAGTGTGTGCTTGTGTGAATGTGTACATAAACAACAGTATGACAGTAAGAGGTTGTTCAAAACAAACCATTTTAAGCAGAGACTCTGACCTGCACCTAAACATTCACACTAACTTCCACATAATGTGTGTGTGTGTGTGTGTATGTGACGAGGTGCGTTCGAGATGGCCAGATACAAGGTGCGTTTGACTCAGCGCTCACAGTAAGCTCCTGCAGGTAGCATGTGTCAGACTTTACAGCGCCGTTTTTATACCCCGCCCCTGCAGTCACCTGCAGCAAACTATGAAGTCGGCGAAAGTCAGCCGCCGTCATCTCGAACGCACCTACAGTCTACCTGCAGCAGCGTAATGTGAGCTCAGATCAACGACTGATCTCGCGGAATTTGCAAAGGAAAATACCGCGAGACCAGGCAATAGTGTGGTTCCAACTTGGTGCAGTCGGGGAAAAGCAACTGCGACCGCCGGACTCGGCGCCTGCAGCCGCCTTGCTCACGCGAGGTTTTTGCTGCGTTCCCGGCAACTCGGAACTGGGAAATTTCCGACCTCCAACTAGAAAAACTATCCTGGAACGCCACTGGAAGTCGCATTTCCTACTTGTGAACTCAAAAAAATTGTACACCGACTTCACGAGGAGCAGCTGAATGACGTCACAAAACAATGTCAGCGCCCATGGAAGTAAAAACCATCAACTAAAAGGCAATAAAACGTATATTTGCATGTATTTAAATTAAAATAATACATGCGTTCATATAGTAAAACCTGTTCTGCATACACATTGATGTAGAAATATGTTTTGCACGTTGCTGGTTACAGTAGGCCTAAAGGATCTCATAAAGTCATCTTTTCTGCACAAAAATTATTGTTAAAAATGCCAAAACATTATGAAGTGCAACCTACAACAATGACTGACTAGTTGGCTACCAACTTACACAGCCAGAGGGGCACACAGATCTTGTAATGTATGGGCTATTTATGTCAGTTGTTGCTGTTAAACTGCCATCTTTTTATTTAACACCTAAAGCACTACTGAGGGTGCAACTGTGTACACACTTTGTCACGTTCACTTTCGGCGTCGTGCCCCACCATGCACCTGGGACGCTTTGATGTCTGAAGTTTGAAATTTCAACTGTGAAATATCCCAGTTACGACCAGTCTCGAACGCGACATAAGTCCAGTATGCATCACATTAAATCAGCGCTGCGCAGTGCCGCATGAAGTCAAACACACCTAAAGTATTTGGTCAAACTCCGGCCCTATCTGCTGGGAATGTGATGTAGGCTAATTGATATGTTCAGTTCTGGTCAATTTAAACATTAACAAATGTGAGTAATATAGCTCTTTAGCCTGCTGTCAAATGACGATGTATGAAAGAAATGTAACTAGTCTTAAAACTGTGACCTGGTGCTAGCATCTGTGGTTTCTGTTAATCATCTTGTTTTCAAAGGCAAACCAACCGCACAAAGCTCACAACCAGAAAGAAGATGATGAAAACAGAATCATGAATCTAAATCTATTTCCTTTACTTATTAAATTCAGGCAGTGCAAGAAGTAGTATCCAAACAGTCAGAGCGGGTCCAAAATACAAAGTCTGAAAGTCAAAAGAAGTAGAGGAAAATGTATTAAAATGACAGGCTGTCTTGACTGTAACTCAGAAGCAGTTGCATGGCAATACTGCATGTGTACTCATGACTACAGGACAGTTGGAAATGCACAAACAAAGACAGGATATGACAGGAGAAGTCAAGGTGTTGGAGGTGTCAACCACATGGTTGCTTACTGAGTAAAACTGTTCCATAAAGGGGTCTTTTTGACAGCCCCAAGACGACAAGCTGAGTGAAGTTGCCATGATGCATGGTCTCCAAAAGTTCTTGCTTTTTCATGTTCTGACATGTCTCGGAGGAAATGGTAAGACCACAATATCTGATTATTATTCTCCAGGTCACAAATGAGACCTTCATTGATTAAAATGTTCTCCTTATCCTTTTAAGCTTAGGAGTGAAATCATAAATGGTAAAAAGACCAAGGCAAAGTCGATGAAGTATATGGCCTCGGTGCAGAACAACAAGGGTCATGTCTGTGGAGGATTCCTCATCAGTGAAGACTTTGTGGTCACTGCTGCGCACTGTGACGACAAGTGAGTGAACTTTCCTCATCAGGCTGTCTTTGAATCGCATAAATATCACTTAAATAATTCTGTGAATATATCATGCATATATTCATGCAGGAATCCTACAAGTGTTGTTCTTGGCACACACAATCTCAAGAAGGTTGATGATAAAACAATGAGATACACTGTGAAGAGGTGCAAACACCCATCGTATAAGAGTATTGGATCTGGGAATGACATCATGCTCCTCAAAGTAAGTAGATATCTATTTATCCTCATTGTCCCAAGTGGCATCATGCTATTTAGGGTAAATGTAAAAAACTAGCAAAAATACAGGACTGTCAGGACCATTTAGGGCAACAACCACTTTTGATCAAAAAGCGAACAATAAAATAAATCACAAGCACTAAAAAAATGAATGAACAATCATTTTGTATCGATTCTTTTTTGAGTTGGATGTGTACTGGGTCTGCACTAGTACATGCTGCCTCCAGGAAGCAGCCACATGTTCGCACTCAAAGTCTGACCGAGTCCCTCACCTTCTCCCGCCTACTTGGCTTTTATGTTACTAAACAAGGGCTAGTGATCAAAATATTACAGTCTTAAACAGTGTTTGAAAACAGTGGAGGTGGTGACTGAATAATGCATGTTTTCCCTTCTGGGTCTTGCTGTATGTGCTCACCGCCAAGACCCCGCAGTACAGCTACTGTAAATGTTACTTGAATTAACATTTATATATTAGAGGAACTGAATACTGGACTCAACAATCATGCCCTAACAATTGCATGCCAATTGCTGAACCAGCTCAAATAGATCTTTGGGTGCACAGTACTACAGGACATGCCTTCGAATGCCCCTGAGCATCTTAATCCAGGATGTTATCTCAGGGTGTTTGATGTGTAGTGAAGAGGGTGTGTAGTGTAGACGGCAAGACTGCAGTAAGACCTGTCTCAGCTCATTATTCAAAAAGGTTTTCTGATTTCTGGGTTTGCTTTCGCATTGCGCAGGCTACAACACATGTGCAGTAGTGTTTCTCTCACTGGCTACGCTTTTCTTGGCTCCAGGCAAATTTGACAGATGGCCATTTTTATTTCTTCTACTGTCATGATACAACAGACATATAAGTTAGTAGATTTTTGTTTATTTGCTGTCAAAATAAAAAAAATACACATTTCATCAAGACAATTACCAGTAAATTACAGTAAAAATATTAAAAGTCTTCTTGATTTCATAATTTCATAAGTTAAGTTAGTGCGCTCTGCACTCTTGTGACCTGAAAGGTGAGCAACACCAAATACTGGAAAACCTGAATTCCCCGAACACTTTAGAGGTCCAGAGGTCCGTGTATATTGATGCAACACCACATTCAGACTTCATGGCGCCATCTTCCAGGAGTTAATTTTTTACTGTAACTTGAAATTTGTTGGTGAAAAAAGTAATGTTATGAAATAAGGTGTGGCAAGTTTTTAACTTTTCTTTCTTTTTTATGTCTCCAGCTGTCAAGGAAAGCTCGCCCGAGCAAAAAAGTACTAATTAAGCCAATTCAACTTCCAAGTCGTCAAATAAAGCTGAAAGAAAACCAAAACTGTAAAGTAGCTGGATGGGGATTGACAAGAACTGATGGTGAACCTGTTAGTGACCTGCAAGAGGTGGATGTTCCCATCATTAAACCAGAAAAGTGTCAGAAGGCATGGCATAATATCCTTCCTAAAAATATTATATGTGCAGGTGGATATGGAACAAAGAAAGGATTCTGTCAGGTATATTTTCTTTCTTTCGATAGAAAATGCCAGCTGGTTTGTGGTTTTAAAATGGTATGAACATCTTGAGTAATGAAGCTTCCTCCTCCTCACAGGGTGATTCTGGTGGCCCTCTGGTGTACAATGGGAAGATTGCCGTTGGTGTTGTTTCCTTTAACAGCAAGAATAACTGTAACTACCCAGATTTACCCAACGTCTACACAGACATATCAAAATTTCTTCCCTGGATAAAGGAGATTCTCAAGAAAAAAAACTGTTGAATGTAACAATAATACAGATTGTTTTTTAAATTGTGTTTAATGAATCTCTTGCTTTGTCTAAGTCGCTTTGTCAGCTGCTTTGTCCGCCAAATGAAAAATGTGTTTCCTTTTGGGACACCTTTCATCAGTACATGCCAAATGCCAAGGTTTTTGAAATAATCACAAAACCTCTCAGGGTAAGATTAAATAATGTTGCATAAAGTCTATGTGATCCACAGTCAACATGGCACGTCACCTAAAAACATGTCAATTCGGGTCACATTTACCATCATCAGACATCATTTAGACTGCCATCTGTTACATAATAAACATTTTTAAAAGATAACAGGCTATGGTTTCATAACTGTGACTGTGGGGACATCAATGATCACGTCTGCAGCTGGAAACTTTCTGTGGTTTCTGTGGTTCATCAAGGTCATCTCACAGTTCAAAGAAATGCTTAGGTTACGTGCAAGAGCACATTTGAGGCTGGCTGCAAAAGTGAGTTAATCTCTATGCATTTATCAAGTTTCTCTGATCTGGATACATAGTAGTATGCACGTAAAGTGAGAGAAGGAGAACTGACATGGTCCAAAGTGAATAAAATCAAGAGAATAAAAGTCAGATATAAAATGAAAATGCTTTTTTATGTCAATAGTGGCAACAACTGATTCAAAATAAGTCTGTGTTAACAATGGAAATAAATAATTAAATAATTGAAATAAACTGTGTGAGTGTGAAACAAACAAAGCAAGTTTGATTTTGACTGGGAAACAAACAATGTGTAAAAAAAAATGTAACCCTCTGTACACTAAAGCTGTACACATCACCAGTAAAAGTTTTTGGAACAATTTTGCAATTTTCTCATCCAAATTATGCAACCACACCACGTAAATGCACCGTTTTAAATCTATTTGCTCTTCTCTTCATGCTTCCACACTTTGGAATTTGAAAACATTTCTCATTATGTTCTTCTTTTGTGAGAATAAGTACATACAAATGTTTGATTCATACCTTTCAGACCAGAGGGTCACATACATGTTCAGGGCCAGCCTGCAGTAACAGTCAGTTTATAATACACGAATGTCATGTTGTGACTGTGAGAAAACCGACTCTCAAACCTGAAGCTATGGTTTCCGTTATTCATTTTGATTTTGGTGCAACATCACAGTGACAAAAAATTGCTTTGTCACTTCATTTCATCTAACTAAGTAGCTCAGTGGTATCCAAACAGTGAGAGAGGAAGGTCTAAGAATTCCCAGAAAATGTGAACCTCTGTACTTATAATAATAGTACAGAGGTTCACAGAGAGCCATAGATACAAGAGGAAAAAATGTATTACATGATAATAAATGTAGAACAGAGTAAATGGGTTAACATCACAGTCTTTGTTAAACTCATCACATGCTGATCACATAATGTATTTATGTACTTCAGGCTGCTGAGGCAGCAACACTGCAGGCTTTATATTTATTGTAAAGATGCCAGCACTACACGATGCTTCATGTCTTTACTGACCACAGGCACTTATCACTAAAAGGTTGTGCCTATGCACAGAGGATGCGGCTAAATAAGTCATGGTGAAGCAGATAAAAATGACGGGATCGCTTACTGAGAAAACTGCTCTATATAACGGTCATGTATTGTCACCCCTAAGACAAAAGGCTGAATTTGCTCCCAGCATGATGCATCAGCTGCAAAAGTGTTTGCTTTTTGATCTTCTGACATGTCTTGGACTTAATGGTAAGATTGCCAAATCTGGTTAAACATCTCTTCTCTATACCTGCTACATTAACTTGAGATGTTATTATTATTATTATTATTATTATTATTATTATTATTATTATTATTATTATTATTATACTGTGGAGACATTGCTGTGTTAATTCGTCAGTGTTTGCTCTTTATCTGACATACAAAACAAAAGTTCAGTGTCGAATGTCAAATACTTTGAAGACAGAAATGTAATGTAAGTTAAATATATTCGTACATATACCTATATATAAGGTTTCCTTTGAAAAAGGGAATATTGGTAAACTATCAGCTGTCAATTAATAATGAAATGAATTTAACCAGACTTTCGGTGACCATATTTGTCAGTTTTTCATTCTAAACAACTTTACCTGTCAAATACATGCATGTATCCTGGGCAGCCCCCCGGCCCCACTGACAATACTTTCCTCATTTCCACCAGACCAGAATTCAGACACAGAGACCAGAGTAGGAAAGTAACAAGGTGAGATTTATTTAACAAAAACTGCATAAGAATTCAGCCCCAAACCATGGCTGGTTTGCTGGTTTGTGGGGGCTGAGATCCGTCATCCAGAGATTGTAGATGGTTCTGAGTTAGCCGGTGAAAGGGTCCTGAGTTCCAATTGAGTCCTGAGTGAACGCTGTCCAACTGTCAAATCATCACATGTGCGTGAGGGCTCTCTTGCAGACATTTTGAGCCCCTTTTGCACCCTTTTCATAAGTCCACATTTCTGCAGACTTTGCCTGAGGGAATTGCCTGTATTTAAGAAGGAACATAGAAAATAGAATGCACTAAATCAGGAATGCAATTACCTCCTTATTACACACCTAGTTTATACAACTATTCATTTTAGTTTTTGCCTAATGCTGTTTTAATCAAAAATAACGCATTGCATATTGACAAATATACTAATTATTGACAATTACCAGGTACAAAAAAATTAAGCTTTGTCCTCCTCACAGGGTGTTTCTTGTTACGTGCAATGGGACAGACACAGCTGGTGTTGTGTCTTTCAACATGAACTTTAACTGCAGCCATCCAGACGTACCCATCGCCTATACGGACATCTCATAATACCTGCCCTGAATCAAGAGGATTCTCAAGGAAAAATTGTTGAATGTAACAATCATACATATAGTTTTACTTCAGTGTAGTTTCATAGTGTTGCCATGTCTACATTGCTCTATCAGTGCTTGCTCGTCAACGAACGCTCAGCAACAAAGCAAATAATAGTTGCTGAAATGTCAAGCTCTTCCTTTATGCAGTTTTCTCAAACTATTTTGCCCCATTTGCTTGAGGTAAAGATTTGAATTTCTGTCCAGCCCCTGTTGGCTTTATTATATAAAATCAGCTAACAATGTTAAAATTAAATATTGGCTCTGGTAAAGTCATTTGCTTTTGTTTTTCAGACACAATGAAGGTTGTAGAAGAAATGAGTTTTGTGACAACTGATTTTTAGTTAATCATCTCTGAACATTAAATGCAGTGAATCTTGTCTTCTTGACATAAGATGCAGACTCTGGGCCTCTCTGATACAATACAAGTAGACAGCAAGAGCTTACATTCATATGTATCAAATACTACATTTGTTACAACTGTATCTTAATATGGAGGAAAGGCACTAACTCATTGTAAATACAACAAATGTGAACGTGTGACTGCTTACATGACAAATCCAATTACTTATCGTAATGATTTCCCTGTCTGGATGTGTGATTTTTTTTAAATCTCCATCACCTGATTAGAGAAATAGTTTTATACCAGTGAGACCATTAAAGCCCAAATGTGAATATTTTAGTTTAAAGTCAGAATTCTGAGAATAAACTCAGAATGCCACAAACCGTGCAGAGAAAAAGATCACATGAAGATTACGTGACACACTGTATTAAAATCGATCACATACTGGTCACATAATCTAAGAGCATGTACCAGGCTCCTGAGACAGCAGAATCACAATTAAAAATACCATATTCAACCAAGATATCACAAGCTGCAAATTTGCATTGCAGAAAGGATGTGGCCATTCAGGGTCGGAGTTTAGAACATGATATAGATGGAAAAGGGCTACCAAAGGAATAGATTGAGGGTCCTGCCAACATAATGCATGGCCTGAACAGATTTCTGCTTTATGTTCTGACATGTATAGGACAAACTGATAAAATTGACAACTCTAATTATTAGTCTCTGGATGCTCTGATATTTTTACTCAATTACCCGCCTGGATAGTTGACATCTTTATAACCTTTAGGTCGTTTTTAAAATGCTTTACAATGTTTTTCTTGTTTTGTCAGAACTTGTGGTTGGAATCATCCATGAAGAAAAGGCCTGGGGAAATTAATGCTTAGTCCAGTATGTTGCCTTGGCACAGGACAAGCACTTGTCAGTGCATGAATTTGTGATTTTTTTTGTAACACAAAGCTAGATTTGAATTAATTGCCGCTCAACAAGATGGGGTCCAAGAACAGGTAATGATGCAGGTGTTGCTCTAAAACAAAATATGAATGAAGTGAAGGGTAGAAGATCAAGAATGGATTAATAGAGTGGTCCGTTCACCAAAACTCAAAACAGCCAAATAGTCACAGTGACAAATTTTCAATTCAGTTTATTAGAGCACAGCTCCTTGAGATGCAGCGGATAATTTTCAAGAGGGTCAAATTTTGATTTATAAAATAAATAATCTTGGTGTTGCATCTGTGTTCAAACATTAATGTAGTTAATATTCATAAACCCTCAAAAATACCCCAAAATGAACAAAACAAATGGATGGAAAGTTTCCTAAATACGAATGAATGATGAATGTAAACATAAGAAGAGGAAGAATTAATTAATGTGATAGACTGTTTGGCTGCATCAGATAACAACAGACAAGATGATGCAAACATAAAAGATGCAAACTTGCAATGCAAAAAGGGATGTGGTTAGAATTCAAGAAAAAATAGATAGAATAAGCTGCAGTATAAAAGGGTCCACTTGACACCCCCAAGAAGACAAGTCAGTTAACTTGCTGGCATCATGCAGAGTCTTCACAAGCTTCTGCTCTTTCATGCTCTGACATGTCTTGGACAAAACGGTAAGTTTGCTAAATCTTTTGATTATCCTCTAACAATTTAACTGGACATTAACTGAATAAAGATGTTTACTTATCTTTGCAGCACTTGGAGGTAAAATCATAGGTGGGGTCAAAGCCCCGGAGAACTCGATGCTGTATATGGTCTCTCTGCAGAACATCCGTCGTCATGTCTGTGGGGGATTCCTCATCAGTGAAGACTTCGTAGTCTCTGCTGCACACTGTGACTGCTCGTGAGTTACTGCCTCTTCTAGCTATGTTTTTTTGTATTTGATGTAAATAGAAGTGAAATAAAATGAAATATTGAGGTTCTACAAGCCGCCCACTATTTTAAATGCCCCCCCATCTCTATGAGATAGCAGAGCAATGCCAGTATATACTGTATATAGATAGATATATTAAGAAATTATATTTACGTAATTATTCAGTAAAACTATTGAAAAGAAATATTATTGTTACTTGTTCATTAATAAACAGCAGTCACATCAAGAAATGAAGTGCTACACGATGTCTTATTCTCCTGTACATTATTTTACAACTTGGGAGGATTGGCTCATCTGGACTAACATACCAAAGTTAATGAAGAACATCTCAAACACTATCACATCTTGTGCATCAAGTATGAACACTGAAACATAACAGGACAATGTAAGCCTCACTGTTTCTGCACCACAGTCCATTATAATCCCCATAATACATAAAGTTTACAAAGGCATTGTAAGGTGAGGGTTAAAACTCCACTCACTTTGCTTAATTAGATAAGCAATCTTACCAAAATGTATTTTTAAATTTTTAAAAATACAACAGAAACACAAAGTACTGACAGCTATATTTTCAGCTTGTCGTAAAACAGTGCAACGTTTTTAATGGTCATTTAGCCTGTGAAAGTACAAATTGCACAATTGTGTGCACAGTGGGGAAGCAATATCAAAACAACAACAACAACAACAACAACAACACTTTTTTTAATAGGCACACGGTCTTGTTACATATCACCATTAGCAGTAAAAAGAAATACATGTTTTCCACCAGGGCAGTAAAATGTGAAGTTTAGCTGATGATCTGAGCTTCCTTGTTGTTTCCGTTTCATTAGCAATAATATTCAGTAGTGATCAGCTGATTGTCTCACAGTAACAAAACCAAAGTAGAGCTCTGGAGAGAATTACTACATACTGATCTGAGCTTCCAGCAGTAAGCTATGTTTTATTGCCAATTAGTGATCAGCTGATTGTCTAGAGTAGCTACATGAAACTAAACCAACAACATATTTTACACCACAAGCCAAAGCCAGTGCTGGAGAATAAACCACTCCAACTAACCATACATGATTTTTCTACCAGCGCAGTAAAAGTTTAGCTGGCTGATGCTTCCATGCTCTAAGCTAACGGCTAAGCTAGCTCAGGTTTTTATTGCCAATTAACTTTATTGATCATTAATCTCATAAAGTTATAACTCTCATAGTATGACATCTTCTGTTTTTTGATTATAAATAACATCATTTCAGGGGTAGCGTAATCTGATATCAGACTAATGTCCCATATTAGTCCCAATGTCCCTACAGAATCATTTTAATTGCACTACTCACTCCATGTGTACTGTAAGGAAATGGGGAGCATGTTGAAATACTATATTATGCCATCTTTATTTAAGATATCAGGGGTAGCGTATTCTGATGAGCGTGACTGATTTGCCACTTTCTCGATGGTATTCCCAACAGCAAGGTTGCACAGATTTATAAGCATGGGTCATACGCATGTGCAGAACCGCTAAGTACATCTCGAGAGGTAGCAAATTGACAGAACACTGGAATAATACAAGGAGATGAAGAATGTGTGATGACGAAACACGCTCTGTTGCGCTGTTTGTCCTTTGTTGGCTATTGTAGAGACATGACAACAAAATACAGCGACCTTCATAGAAGAACCCTGCGGTTATGTAGATAAAAATGGCTCATTCTAAGTTAATAAAAACATAACTGTTCATTATGTAAGGTCTTTATACACCACTGAAAACATAGCTATGGATATTATATTGCATTTTTGTCAATAGCTCCTCAGAAATATTACATTATTGAGAAAATCTACTGACAACTTCACAACTAACTTTTTCAGGAATTCTTCACGTGTTGTTCTTGGAACTCACAATCTCAAGGCTGAAAGAACAGAGAGATCTATTGCAAAGAAGTGCATACCACCATCTTATGAGAATGTTGGAACAGGGAATGACATCATGCTCCTCAAGGTATAAAAACACTGTTTCCCCCCTCCATTGTTTTGTGGATCCTTGTAATAACCTGTTGAATAGCGGAGAATTCACAGTACACAGGCCTACTGCAACAATGCATTAATTGTGAATTGTCCCCTATCAAAAAATATTAAAGTATTTTAATATCCTACTTTTGCAATACAGACATCGTGAACTGTCCCCATAAATAATTGCACTTACATTTGAATATTCTACATGTATATTTGCATGACACATGAAATACATTGATATTGATTCAATTTGTAATATTTTCTTGTTAAATTGTTGAAATTGTATTTATCCACCACAAGGTAACACACTCTTTCTGATGACAAAATGTTTTTAAATTGTAAAAAAAAATGTAAAATTGCAAAACAGAATTCAGAAAAATTAAAACATAAAACATGGAATTTGGGGAAAATAATAAAACAGATCAGGCCCTGTCCATGGTCTTGTTGCCCAGTATGTGAATGTGGCTTAACTGTTGTAAGCTCCATCAGGAGGTGGTAACTTTAGCAGTCAAAATGTCAAAGAAGAAGAAGTGACACTACTAAGACGACACCATCCCTAACATGCCGGCTCTGCAACACTAGTAGTTTTGGGTACAGCCCAACTTGAAAAAAAAATCCTAGGGAAACACTGAGGAATATATATTAACTCCCAGTAGTTCCAGATGACATATTGCATTTTACAGTGAAATTATTTGTAATTAAACTATCATTCAAAAGCAAATTGGTTGGATACATTTCAAATAAACAATCAAACATTTTTTCATCTGAGAGTAAATGTAAGAAGTGGGTATAAAACATGAAAGTATAAAATAAAGATGTCCCTGAAACGCAATAACTTAATTTAAACACAGCCCTATCAAAAAACTGTTTAGGGCAGCTACCAATACATATACTGTAATAATGCTAACAGTAACCTTCCGTTAAGCCTGGTTCACACGACACAATTTTTAGCCCGATTTGCTGCTCGGCAAGCTCAGCGACCGTCAGCCTGTGATCGGGGGTAAATCAGGGGTCGATCAGTGGTCGCCAATGTCTGCCAGATATCTAGCATGCCAAATATCTGGTGGAGTCGGCCGACTCGACATCTACATTCAGCCAATGAGAGCAGGCAGCTGGCAGAGCAGGCAGCTACTTTTTCACCGCAAAACACTTTTTACTCACCTCCAGCTCTCTCTGTAGCTCAGACGATTCCTGCTACCTGTGTGTGCTAATCTATTCTTTCACTCATATTCTTTGTCTTTATAATTGCCACCTTTATAATAACAAATAACAGCTGTTTTGTGGGTAGGTTTACATCATTTCCTGTTTGACATTTCATGAGTGTTTTCTTGACATAATGTGGTTTGGAGACCAGCGTTGGGTGACAGAGCCGCTGTCAGCTCGTGTAGCGTGTGACCTCCTTTCATCACTATGTCACGTAGTGTGAACGCCACAATGCCTTTAAGACTCACGTCAAAAGACGGCAAGTTGTGTAGTGAGAACGGCTCGGCCATGGGCCGACGCTGAAAATTGTGTAGTCGGCACAAGCCTTCACATGATTCATCAGCTCCAACTTGTAACAACTGTTTAACTGAAGTCTTATAAAGAGTTCCACCAGTTTTTAATTGATACTTTCTGATTTTGTCTCCAGCTGTCTAGTGCAGTTCAGCTGAACAAGAGAGTACAGCTTATCCAACTTCCCAAGACTGAAATTAGCATGAAAGGTGGAGAAAAGTGCAGTGTGGCTGGATGGGGTATAACTAAAAATGGTGGTGAAGTTGTTGATGAGCTGAGAATGGTGGATGTGACTGTCATCAACCCGCAAGTCTGTAAGAAGGAGTGGATGAAATGGGGACATCTTCCTGCCAATGTTACCTGTGCAGGTGGATCTGACACAAGCAAAGGATTCTGTCAGGTATGTTTTCTGTCCTCTAATAGAAAGTCTAAACTAGTTTCTAGTCTAAATTAAACAACATATGAACATTTTATATCGTGAACAAACATATTAAGATATTTCCTCCTGACAGGGTGATTCTGGTGGTCCTCTGGTGTGCAATGGGATGGCAGTTGGTATTGTGTCTTTCAACAGAAATTTGAACTGCAACTATCCAGACGTACCCAATGTCTATACAGACATATCAAAATATCTGCCCTGGATCAACAAGATTCTCGAGGAAAAGAACTGTTAAATGTAACAATGTTACGCTGATGTTACACAGAGCAACTTTTAGAGCAATGTTGCTGTCACTGGTAATGAGTAACGATTACTACTGTGACACCCCCCCCACCACCACCACTCCAACCCCACCCCCCCACCCCTCGCTTTCTGTTCAAAACATGGTCAGACTTGCCACCAGCAAGACTGCCCAGACACATTGGTCAAAAAGTTCCCCCCGTGTATGATCAGCTTTACACAGAGATTTGTTGTGTCAGTGTTGCTCTTGTTTCTTTAATGCAGAGGCTAAATAAAATAATATTGTTGGAAATATTTCTTAGGTGTCTTAATTGATGTAACAGTGAAAGGTAAGACAGGTCTAGCTGAGAGTAATATAGCTGACTCCATAAATATTTGACATTATAGCTTTAGGTATTTCTCATGTGTACTTGTCCTCGTCAAGGAGACAACAATTGACTGATTAGCTAGAGACAGTAGCTCAGGCGTCAGGCTAGCAGATATGAGTGTTCTCTGGGAATCTAACAAGGTTGAGCCATACAAGAATGTTTACAAGAACTAACTGGCTACACAGATTAGAGTACAACTCTTGGATAGTGAGAGATTCCAATATGACGAAGCATTGGAATCTAAACATCAGATAGATTAGGTGTTCTAGGTGAAGATGACCTAACAGAGAAACCTACAGGCTCTAGGGGGAAGACAGAAACATAAAAGGGACCACAAGATGTTATCCTTCAGATTTGGTGTTGGCATTTGACGTGTTCACATGTTGTATGCTGGCACTGCATCTCCTCGGCCGGGCTCAATAAACTATGCTATGTTAAGTCTTCATCAGTCTCTGAAACTTCTTCACACCTGAACCTGGCTCACCACAATAATTTCCTAACAAATATAAAATATGAAACTAAAAACTTTTCAAATATCCCGTTTCCTTCTTTAGTTGACACAAATGCTGTTTACATCTTTACACTCTACACTTTGTCAGCCAATTAAAAAATGTCTTTTCATTCTGTGACTCATTTCATCAGTAGACACAAATGCAAAGATTCTTTCTCTAAAAGATTGACAAAATCTCTCAGGGTAAAATCCAATAATAATAATTAAATATAGTATAATCAGGTTCATCCAGTCTGGATACATAGCAGTATGCACATAAAGTGAGAAAAGGAGAACCAACATTTCCCACAATGAACAAAATCAAGACAACAAGAGTCTCAGATACAAAATAAAATTTTCGGAGAATAAAATCAATAGTAATGTAAATGCTCTGTATTTGTATAGCACCTCTCAAGTCTTTGCGACCACTCAAAGTGCTTTTACACTACATCTGCATTTACGCATTCACACACTCAGCCTAAGTGCTCAAACAGAAACTAACATTCACACACATTCATACACTGATGTAACAGCCATCACGGGCAATTCAGGGTTCAGTATCTTGCCCAAAGACACTTCGACATGCAGCCTGGAGGAGCGGGGAATTGACTGTTCCGATAAACAGGCAACCCACTCTACCTCCTGAGTAGATAAGATGTGTTAAGGTAAGTCAGTGTTAACAATGGCAATGCCCAAATCACTATTGCTAATGAAATAAAATAAGTGTAAAATAAACAAAAAGTTAGACTTTTGACTGTAATACAAGCAATGTGTAAAATATGTAACCCTCTGTTTTGCCCATGTCATTCTGTACACTAAAGCTGTACACATCACCAGTGAAAGTTTGTGGAAATTTTTTGCATTTTTCTCATCCAAATTATGCAACCACACTACATAAATGCACTGTCTTAAATCAATTTGCTCTTCTCTGCATGCTTCTACACTTTTAAAAATATTTCTCATTATGTTCTTGTTATGTGGGAATTATTACATGAAAATGTTGAGATATACATCCAGTTCACACATTCTCTCCCATTTAATAAACATCCAGACAGTCACATTCTTGTTCAGAGCCAGCCTACAGTAACATCAGTCAGTTTATAATACACGGCAACATGTTCCTCTTGTTCAAGTGAACCACTGACAGATGAGTCATGATGCTCTGTTAGACATCTAGCTGTCAGTCAATGATCACATGACTTTTGAGCGTTAGTTGTTACTGAAAAAAACAACTCTCAAACCTGAAGCTGTGGTTTCTGTTACTCATTTTGATTTTTGTGCAACATCACAGTGACAACCGCGAACAACAGCCCAAAGGCTACGCCTAAAAGTATATCTATCACAGAAATAATTTAGAATTTTTTGTGTTTGTTCATCTAACTAAATAGCTCAGTGGTATCCAAACGGTTAGAGAGGAAGGTCAACGAATTCCCAGAAATAACAAAATACACAGGTTGACAGAGAGCCATAGATACAAGAGGAAAATATGAATGATCATCAATGTAGGAGAGAGTAAATGAGTTAAAATCACATACTGTTAAACTCATCACATGTTGATCACATAATGTATGTATGTGCTTCAGGCTGCTGAGGCAGCAGAACCGCAGGCTTTATATTTACTGTAAGATGCCAGCACTGCACAATGCTTGATGTCTTTACTGACCACAGGCACTTATCATTACAAGACTATTAAAGGTTGCACCGATGCACAGAGGATGCGGCTAAATAAGTCATGGTGAAGCAGATGAAAACCACGGGGTTGCTTACTGAGAAAACTGCTCTATATAAGGGTCATGTATTGTCACCCCAAAGACAACAGACTGAGTTTGCTCCCAGCATGATGCATCAGCTGCACAAGTGTTTGCTTTTTTATCTTCTGACATGTCTTGGACTTAACGGTAAGATTACCAGATCTGGTTAAACATCTCTTGTCCATACCTGCTACATTAACTCATACTTTTTTTCCTCTTTGCTTTTAGCACGTGGTAGTGAAATCATAAATGGTAAAAATACCCCGGAGAAGTTAATGCTGTACATGGCCTCAGTGCAGAACAACATGGGTCATGTATGTGGAGGATTCCTCATCAGTGAAGACTTTGTGGTCACTGCTGCGCACTGTGACCGCCTGTGAGTTACTTCCCCTCTTTCAGCAATCTTTGATTCATGTAATTACAAAGCAAATCAAAATATGTGGCATAAAGATGTATTTATTTTTGCAGTTTTATTTATTTTATGTCATTTGTAACTATTGACAACCTCTCAATGATCTTTCCTTCAGGAATCCCACAAGTGTTGTTCTTGGCACCCACAATCTCAGGAAGGTTGATAATGACACGATGAGATACAACGTAAAGAGATGCAAGCATCCATCTTTTGACAATGAACGATATGGTCATGATATCATGCTCCTCAAAGTAAGTAGATATTATCAGTCTAACAGTCTCGTGTGAAATTGTGCATTTTTCACTTTAATTTACTTTTACTAAGTTACTAATTTACTTTTTAATTCCATTCAATTCAATTTAATTCAAACCTGAGGTCTGATGGACGATAATACCAGTACTACAAAGTGATCCTTATTGGTTTTCACTCTTAAAAACCTTTTCACTTTTGTTTCTCTAGCTGCTTAAGAAAGCTCGACTGGGTAAAAGAGTTCAACCGACTCAGCTTCCCAAGACTGGTATTAAAATAAAAGATAAAGAAAAGTGCCGTGTAGCTGGATGGGGTTGGACTCGAAGTCATGGTAAAACTGTTGATGTACTGCAAGTGGTGGATGTGCCTTTGGTCAGCCTGGAGGTCTGTAAGAAGGAATGGGCTGATATTGGCGGTAATCTTCCTGACAATATTATCTGTGCTGGTGGATATGGCACAAACAAAGGATTCTGTCAGGTATGTTTTCTGTCTGTTCATAGAAAGTGTTAACTGCTTTCTAGTCTTAGAAACTGAATAAACAAAAGCAGCTTCCTCCTCCTCACAGGGTGATTCGGGTGGTCCTCTGGTGTGCAGCGGGAAGGCTGTTGGTGTCGTGTCTTTCAACATGAGAAAAAACTGTGACTACCCAAATGTTCCTAACGTCTACACAAATATATCAAAATACCTTCAATGGATCAAAACTGTTCTCAAGCAAAAGGACTGTTAAATATAGCTTAACATACTGTGTTGAACTGCCTTAAACTAAGCATCAGGTCTGCTGGAAACTCACTTTTACAGAATGGCCTTTCTTAACAATTGACATCTTTATGTCTTTGGAAATTACTTTGTGGTTTTTGCTTGAAAAGTGCTTTTTAAATAAAACTATTATCATTATTTTATTATTTTATTGTGAGGATAAAATATTGTTCATTGCTGTGTTTAAATCTCACTGTCATTGTTTAATCTGAAATGCAAAACAAAATTTCAGTGTCAAATGTCAAATATTTTATTTTCCTGTGGTTACATTCTTCATCAAAAGACAGAAATGAAATGTAAGTTAAATATATACATATACGATACATGTACATATAAGGTTTTATTTCCAAAAGGGAATACTGCTATCAGCTCAGTCAATTAATAATGAGTAGTATCTGATAACTAGAGCATGAGTTTCCTAACTGTGACATGAGAACATTGTAGATAAAACCTCAATCTGGAAACTGTGGTTTCAGTGGTTCATCGAGTTGTCACAGAATTCAAATGAATGTTTCAGTGGGCTGTGTAGATCCACACCAAAGACAACTGGTCTTGCATCTGTGTTTTTTTTTACCCATAAAACTCATCAAACTAAGGTTCACTTAGTGAAGTGGCTGAGCAGTATCCACAAGCAGGAAGAGGAGGAGTTCTAACACCAGGGCTGGGTGGAGTCGTAATCTGGCAGCGGCCCATAATGCATGATCAACAGCCTATTGGGTAATTTTCTGTACTGACACTAGGCCGGCCCAATCACATCTCTTACTGGCCCCCAACCCTCTGTTTCTTCTGTTACAGCCCCCCTACCCAAAAATCTTCAGACCCAGACTGCCAATTGCATGAAAATGATCAATATGTTTGCTACCGGGGCTGCAGTAGCTTTAACATCAGCTGCAGTAACCTGCGTAGAGCAGGCACAGGCACTTTAAGGAGTAAAGGGGAGCTGCAGCCACTGCCAAGCAGAGGAGGAGGCGTGTGTTAGCGAGTGACAAAGTTACAGGGGTAAATGAGAAAGTAAGCAGGAGTACAGGGGAAGCCTGTAAGCATGGAATAGGTCAACCTGTAGGGAGGGAGCATCCTTTACACTGGGGACGTTGGGGATAACTACCACTTTTTGAAAGTATTTGTTAAAAATGTTCTGAAAATATCTTCTACCAAGAAATGTTAACCAACAAAAAAAATGCTGTGAAAAAGGTTTATTTGCATAATAAGCCTGCAATGCAATGTAAAATATAGAAGAAAACTGTGTTGTCCAAAAAAGTAACTTAAGCTAAAAACAATAATAAGCTACTGATTACTGCATTCTATCATATTTTTATAGTCTGAATTGTCACCTGACACATGAATTTTGTGACCCAAAATGTCTCCAGAAAATGCCCCCAGATTGCAGGAAATTAAGTGTTTAATGCTCAAAATCTTCTGGGGCAGCACCCCCAGATCCCATGTCAATGATTTCATCAATACATTTGTTTTTCTAAATAGTAGGCCCATTTAAAATATATTCTTGTCTTGTTGTCATGGCCCCAATCTTGTGCAATATTATATCTCATGGGCTACGTGTTTTGTCACACCCCTAAAAATAACCTCTCTCAGTCTTTGTACTTCATTTTTAAACTTTCTCTTTTTGATTTTGTTTGTCTCTGCATGTTCAACTGGGCAATAAATATCTTCTACCAAGAAATGTTAACCAACAAAAAAAATGCTGTGAAAAAGGTTTATTTGCATAATAAGCCTGCAATGCAATGTAAAATATAGAAGAAAACTGTGTTGTCCAAAAAAGTAACTTAAGCTAAAAACAATAATAAGCTACTGATTACTGCATTCTATCATATTTTTATAGTCTGAATTGTCACCTGACACATGAATTTTGTGACCCAAAATGTCTCCAGAAAATGCCCCCAGATTGCAGGAAATTAAGTGTTTAATGCTCAAAATCTTCTGGGACAGCACCCCCAGATCCCATGTCAATGATTTCATCAATACATTTGTTTTTCTAAATAGTAGGCCCATTTAAAATATATTCTTGTCTTGTTGTCATGGCCCCAATCTTGTGCAATATTATATCTCATGGGCTACGTGTTTTGTCACACCCCTAAAAATAACCTCTCTCAGTCTTTGTACTTCATTTTTAAACTTTCTCTTTTTGATTTTGTTTGTCTCTGCATGTTCAACTGGGCAATAAAGTACATGCAGTTCAGCTTAAAAATTTAAAACTTAAAAGTGTGTTTAAAAATATGAAACATGCAAAATGATTAATATGGTGGTGAAGGGTGAAAATGGTGCAAATGGTTCTGAGTTAGCCGGCGTGTGGGAAAGTTCCAGTGAACGCTGTCCAACTGTCAAATACGCCATATAAGAGACGAAAGAAGAAGAACGGTGAACAAAGATGCATTGAAGAAGCAACCAGCAGTTGGTGTTGTGTCTTTCAACATGAACTTTAACTGTAACCATCCAGACATGCCCAACGCCTGTACAGACATTTCATAATACCTGCCCTGCATCAAAAATATTCGAAAGGAAACATTGTTGAATGTAACAATCTTACATATAGTTTTGCTTCAGTGTACTTTCATAGTGTTAATTCTGTGCTTGCTCTTTCTAACCAAGAACAGTAGGCTTCAGTGACACATAGGCACCAGCTTTCTCTTAAGGTAAAATACTTGCTCTGTAACACAGCTGATACAAAGGAAAGACACTGAATCATTTGTAGAAGGATGACAGACACATTGTTTGTCTTGGACTGAGGGAGGTTTGTTATGCACTGCACAGGGCAGACATGCTGACAGAAACTATGATACTCTGTGGTCTGACTCTGGCCTAGAGAACAACAGTGTATCAAACAGTACTTTTGTTACAACTGTATCTGAATATGGAGATAAAACACTGACTGGATGCAAAGTTGTCAAAAACAACACATGACAGAAGACTCCATGTTTACTGCATATTATACATGAGACTGTTACACCAGGGAAATGGGCGAGGCCGTAACAGTAATGATTTCCCTGTCTGGAGGTTTGTACTCTTCAGATGACCTCTTCATCACGTACTAACTAGAGCATTAGTTCCATAACAGTGAGAACACAAATCATTAAATGTTAATATTTGAGTTTAAAGTCAGAATTTTGAGCATAATCTATTGACAATTACACAGACGGGGCAGATAAGAACATACAGATCACATAATAAACCAGCCTGCACCAGGCTGCTGAGACAGCAAAACCACAATCAAAAATACCATTAACCAAGATACTGCAAGCTGCCAATTAGCATTGGAGAAAGAATGTGGCTATAGAGGGTCAGAGGTTAAAACATGATATAGATAAGGGCTACCAGGAGGACGGGTTGATTGTCCTGTCAACATAATTCATGGACTGTACAGCTAACATGTCTAGGACAAACTGATAAAATTCACAAATCTGATTATTAGTCTCGGGCCTATGAACGGGGCATTAACTCCGTTCATATTTGTCTTTTTTTCAGTGCTTTGGGTTGGAATCATACATAGTGAAAAACCCTTAGGAACTTAGTCCAGTATATAGCCTTGGTAAAGGACAACACAGGTTATGCACTTGTCAGTGCAGACAACATAAACAGGCAAGATGATGCAAAGATAACACAAAAGTTGCAAACATGCAACATAAAGGGATGTGGTTTGAATTCAAGATAAAATATACAAGTATCACATTTTCCAAGAAAGCAAACTGATGTATAAAAGGGTCCACTTGACACACCCAAGAAGACAAGTCAGTTAACTTGCTGCGATCATGCAGGGTCTGCACAAACTTTCATGTTCTGACATGTCTCAGACAAAACGGTAAGTTTACTAAATCTTTCTATTATCCTCCAAAAATTTAATTGGACAAAGCCCCGGTGAACTCAATGCTGTATATATCCTCTATGCAGAACATATGTGGTTATGTTTATGGGGGATTCCTAATCAGTGAAGACTTTGTAGTCTCTGCTGCACACTGTGACTGCCAGTGAGTTACTTAGCCTCTTCAATCATTTTTTAAAAATTAATGTAAATAGAAGTCAAATAAAAAATATTCTGGTTTTACAAACCCACTATTTTCAGTTGGGTTGTTGCTTTGCTTTGTTGTTGTCACAACTTAAAAAATCCACTGAAAACTTCATAAGTAACTGTTCAGGAATCCTACACATGTTGTTCTTGGCACCCACAGTCTCAAGGCTGAAAATGCAGTGAGACATATTAAAAAGAATTGCAAACACAAATCTGAATGTTTCAAAAGGGAATGACATCATGCTCCTCAAAATAAGTTAATACATTTAACCCAGTAGTTCCAGATGACATCTCGCATTTTACAATTGAATTTTCCATCCATCCATCCATCCATCATCAACCGCTTAGCCTGCGTACAGGGTCGCAGGGTGGGCTGGAGCCTATCACAGCTGACATTGGGCGAAAGGCAGGTTACACCCTGGACAGGTCGCCAGTCCATCACAGGGCACAATTGAATTATTGAATATTTAAATGTAAAAAAGGGACTCTAAAACGTCCAACAGTATAAAATAAAAATGTCCCTGAAATGCAATAATTTAATTTAAAAATCTGGCAAAAACACAGCTCTTTTAAAACTATTCAGGACAGCTACCAATACATATACTATAACAATGCTAACAGTAACCTTCATTTTCATGATTCAACAGCTCCAACTTGTAACAATTGTTTAACCGAAATCTGATGAAGAGTTCAGTTTTTAATTGATACTTTCTGATTTAGTGTCTCCAGCTGTTTGGTGCAGTTCAGCTGAACAGAAGAGTACAGCTTGTTGAACTTCCCAGGACGGAAATTAGCATGAGAGATGAAGAAATTTGCAGTGTGGCTGGATGAGGTATGACTACAATTGGTAGTACAGATGAGCTGAAAGTGGTGGATATGTCTGTCATCAATCCACAAGTCTGAAATTAGGAATGGATGAAATGGGGGCATCTTCCTGCCATTGTTATCTGTGCAGGTTTATACGACACAAAGAAAGAATTCTGTTGTAAAACTTGTTTGTAGTATGAACAACCTTTGAACATTTTACATCATGTACCTGCAATTCCTGCCCTAGATCAACAAGATTCTCAAGGAAAAGAATTGTTAAAAGTAACAATCTCTCACAGAGATTTGCTTTGACATGCTTTGATTGGGAGGAGCTGTTGTGTCTGTGTTGCTCTGTCTCTTTAACGCAAAGACATTTTTTTTTTTTAACATGGTTTCCTGTTTCTTTAGATGACACAAGCGGATATTAAGCTGGAAGAGTGTTAGAAGGCACTGTATACCAGTCTTACTGCGAATATTATCTGTGCAGGTGGATATGGAACAAAGAAAATATTCTGTCTGTATGTTTTTTGCCCTTCAGGTTTAAAAATGGTATAAACATTAATGTACTTATGTACTGAAGCTTTTTCCTCCTCACAGGATGACTCAGGTGGCCCTCTGGTGTGCAACGGGAAGCTTGCAGTTGGTGTTGTTTCCTTTAACAGCAAACATAACTGACTACCCAGATGTAACCAACATCTGTGTAGATATATCAAAATTTCTTCCCTGGATGAAGGAGATTCTCCAGAAAAAGAATGTAACAGAGTGACAAAATTCTTTTTGGATAAACATTTAATGGATCTGTTGCTTTGTCAGCCAAAAAAATGTGTTTTCATTCTGTGACAACTTTCATCAGTAGACACAAATGCAAAGGTTCCTTATCCAACAAAAGGTTCACAAAACCTCTCAGTGTAAAATGAAATACTTTTGCATGCAGCCTATGTTATCCACAGTCAAAATGGAACTTTCTGTGGTTTCTGTGTTTCATCAAGATTGTCACGTAATTCAAAGAAATGCTTGGGTCATGGGCAAGCAAAAACTTCTGGGGCTGAGAAATTAAGACAGCATAATTAGGGCCAGAAACTGCAGTTCACCGAATGGTCACTCCTGGCTGGCTCCAAAAGTGAGTTAATCTACATTTATCACGTTTATCTGTTCTGATAGTAGCATGCACATAAAGTGAAAGAAGGAATTGTTCTTTCACTTTATGAACAAAATGAAGAGAATAAAAGTTTCAAAGGCAAAATGAAAATGTTTGGAGTGACTGTGACACAAGCAATGTGTAAAATATTTAACCTTCTGTTTTACCTGTGTCTTCCTACTCACTGTTCACTAAAGTTTTGCACAACACCAGTGAAACTTTTTGGAACATTTTTACTGTTTTCTCAAATGATGCATACACACTAGGTAATTGCACTGTTTTAAATCAATTTGCTCAACTCTGAGTGCTTCCACATTTTTCAAAACATTTTTCATTATGTTCTTGTTATGTGGGAATAATTACATAAATATGTTTGATTCATATATTTCATTGAGAGGTAGGTTAACTCCAGTTCACCGATTCCTCTCCCATTTAATAAACAACCAGACGGTCACATTCTTGTTCAGGGCCAGCCTACAGTAACATCAGTCAGTTTATAATACACGTCAACATGTTCCACTTGTTCAGGTGAAACACTGACAGATGAGTCATGCTGTTACTTATAGCTGTCAGTCGCTGATCACATGACTTTAGTTCTGACTGTGAGAATAACTACTCTCAAACCTGAAGCTGTGGTTTCTGTTACAGTGACAACAGCCAACGACAGCTTAAATGTTACGGCTAAAAGTATATCCATCACAAGAATCTTTTTGTTTTTCTTACTTCAGTTCATCTACAGTAAATAAATAGCTCAGTGGTATCCAAACAGTGAGAGAGGAAGGTCTACGAATTCCCAGAAATAACACAATACAGAGGTTGACAGAGAGCCATAGATACAAGAGGAATAAAATAATTGAATAATAATAAATGTAGGAGAGAGTAAATGAGTTAAAATCACATACTGTTAAACTCACCACATGCTGATCACATAATGTATTTATGTGCTTCAGGCTGCTGAGGCAGCAGAAACGCAGGCTTTATATTTACTGTAAAAATGCCAGCACTGCACACAGGCACTCATCGTTACAAGACAATTAAAGGTTGCACCTATGCACAGTAGATGCATCTAAAGAAGTCATGGTTGACTCAAAAGAAAACCACAGGGTCGCTTACTGAGAAAATGCTCTATATAAGAGTCATGTATTGTCACCCCAAAGACCACAAGCTGAGTTTGCTCCCAGCATGATGCATCAACTGCACAGTTTCTTCTTTTTTATCTTCTGACATGTCTTGGATTTAACAGTGAGATTACCAAATCTGGTTAAACATCTCTTGTCTATACCTGCTACATTAACTCATCCTTTTTTCCTCTTTTCTTTTTAACACATGGTAGTGAAATCATAAATAGTAAAAATACCCCGGAGAACTTAATGCTGTTTATGGCCTCAGTGCAGAACAACATGGGTCATGTATGTGGAGGATTCCTCATCAGTGAAGACTTTGTGGTCACTGCTGCGCACTGTGACCGCCTGTGAGTTACTTCCCCTCTTTCAGCAATCTTTGATTAATGAAATTACAAAGCAAATCAAAATATGTGACATAAAGATGTATTCATTTTTGCAGTTTTATTTATTATTTTTTATGTCATTTGTAACTATTGACAACCTCTCAATGATCTTTCTGTCAGGAATCAAGGGTTGTTCTTGGCACCCACAATCTCAGGAAGGTTGATAATGACACGATGAGATACAACGTAAAAAGATGTAAGCATCCATCTTTTGACAATGAACGTGATATGGTCATGATATCATGCTCCTCAAAGTAAGTAGATATTAATCAGTCTAACAGTGTCAGGTGAAATCATGCATTTTCACTTTAATTTACTCCATCTTCAAACAATTATTTGAGGTCTGATGGACGATCAGTCCATGAAGTGAATGTCAATTAAATGAATTTCACCAGAGCATGAGTTTCCTAACTGTGACATGAGAACATTGTAGATAAAACCTGAATCTGGAAACTGTGGTTTCAGTGGTTCATCGAGTTGTCACAGAATTCAAATGAATGTTTCAGTGGGCTGTGTAGATCCACACCAAAGACAACTGGTCTTGCATCTGTGTTTTTTTACCCATAAAACTCATCAAACTAAGGTTCACTTAGTGAAGTGGCTGAGCAGTATCCACAAGCAGGGAGAGAAGGAGGTCCAACACAGTGTCAGAAATCTGAGAGACAGACAAAACGGCCTCTCTCAGTCTCTGTTCTTGTTGATCTTAAACTTTTACTTTTTATTTTATGTTTCTGCATGCTCAACTGGGCAAGAAAGTACATGCAATTCAGCTTCCAAAAATTGAGTTTAACAATATGAAACTTGCAAAATAATTAGTATGGTGGTGAAGAGAGAAAGGAGACTTGGAACAGAGCACAGAGCACCAATTAATCCACCACCAACCTGTTGAGGTGAGGAGATAAAAACAAATGCTCTGTGCAGAGAAAGTAGTTACAGCTGCTGATTGTGAGGACAGACAGGATGGACATCAACATTATCAGATTTATGTAATTTCTGTCACGTAACTGTCCTTGCTAGGGAGAAAACATTTAGACTGATAAGGTAGTTGTTTATTCTAAACATAAAAATGCACTTTGCTGTCACACGCATGCATGTATCCTGGGCGTCGTGTGTGAGGGCTCTCTCGAGGACATTTTGAGCCCTTTCTGCACCCTTTTTATAAGTCCACATTTCTGCAGACTTTGCCTGAGGGAACTGTCCACAGTTCATAGCAGTGTGCCGTGAAACTTGGGAGTTACCTGGAGTTACCAGGGGAAACCTGTAGCAATCACAGCAAAATCCACCTTATGAGACATGAAAGAATAAGAACAGTAAACAAACAAGAATTGAAGAAGCAACCAACCCTGACACTGACATGGTTAGAAAAAAAGTTAACTTATATTTAAGATGGTACATAGAACGTTTTAAATCAGAGGAATGCAATTACTTTATCACACACCTAGTTTACTCAACTATTTATTTTAGTTTATAAAATCTAATAATGCTAATAACCAAAAACAGTGCATTGCATGTTGATAAATATAATTATTGACAAATATCTGGTACAAACAATTTTCTGTTTCTGGTGGCCTGCAATGGGACGGCTGTTAGTGCTGTGTCTTTCAACATGAATTTTAACTGTATACATTCAGTTTTACCCAACACCTATACAGACATTTCATAATACCTGCCCTGCATCAAAAAGATTCTCAAGGAAATGGTGAATGTAACAATCTTACATATAGTTTTGCTTCAGTGTACTTTCATAGTGGTAATTCTGTGCTTGCTCTTTCTAACATAGAACAGTAGGCTTCAGTGACACATAGGCACCAGCTTTCTCTTAAGGTAAAATACTTGCTCTGTAATACAGCTGATACAGAGGAAAGACACTGAATCATTTGTAGAAGGATGACAGACACATTGCTTGGCTTGGACTGAGGGAGGTTTGTAATGCACTGCACAGGGCAGACATGCTGACAGACACTATGATACTCTGTGGTCTGACTCTGGCCTAGAGAGCAACAGCTTACATTTATGTCTTTTTGCTGCACCCCCAAAGCCTGAGCTTCTAGGGTTTCATATTTTTTTGCTCAATGTCCTGCCCACTGCATTATCTGACTGGTTTCACAATGCAAATATCAGCCTATAAAGACTTTGCTCCAGTAAGCAGTGGAGCTGTGTGTTGAACAGAAGGCAGCCGATATTACTGAAGGTGCAATAAACATCAAAATCTGATGATCTGTTTTATAATGACAAGCAGCGCGGTGTCCCTGTTACACCAACATACCCAAAGTCACAGCCACGGGGTTTCACTTGGTGACACTCTTGAAAGTGACGACTTTTAAATCAGTTGCTCTCCCCCGTTACCCACTCACTGTGCTTAAACACAGCATGCATCTTCCTTCTCTGTCTTTTCACTGCAACTCTGCATCGCAATGTAACGTTATATATTTATTACTTTAAAAAGTAACAGCAGTAAAACTTTTTCTCATACTGTGATGGTCAAACTTTGCAATCAAATCCACATTTCTCCAGCATGACGAACCGTGCAGATGGAGGTGGGTGGGTATTTTCATGACACCCTGTTATAGCCTGATTAAAAGATAACATGGACAAAAAGAAGATCCATGTGACAGGCATGTGATTGGCAAAGGGCAAAAAAGCAGGAAAATATACTGAGATCCCCTGACACCCAGATTAAACTGGCGGCGGCTCTAACATGGATGGTAAAGCAGGACCCATGACAATGACTTATTTAATGGATGTGTTGCTGTGGGAATCAAAGACAAGGGTCTAATCCACTGCACCATCGCAACCTCTCTATAATAATATATATATATATATTTTTTTTTATGAAACTTTATCAGCTAAATGTGCAACATGAAACATGAAAAAATTAAGTCTATAACTAAATAATATAACTACTAACTTTCAAATTAGTTCAGTTGAAGTTAATAGATGATTTTTAATGAATAAGAGACAGCAGCAAAGATTGCTGCCGGTTTAAGACCTGGTGGCCTGACTGTCAAAGAACTGTCTGTTGATATACTGTAGGAAAAAATGTGACATTTCAACTCTGGCAGCGGGTGGGTGTGTGCGTGAGACGAGAACGACCGTGCCAGTCACACAGAAGCCGTTGCCATGGTTACCTCTCGGAGCGCTTGTTTGCCTGTCTGTTGATGAGGAAAGCTGAGCGAGCTGTGTTAAAAGGCCTTATATAGCCTAAACACCCATTTACAAGACATTAATTAATAACGCGTCAAAACCTTTAATATAAGGACAACTTAAAAAGCAACAATTCAAAAAGCAAAGTGTATATATAGACTACACGAGTGATCAATAGACAACAAAGTCAAAGTAAAGGTAAGCCAGTGACAATACAGGGTTATAATAATGTAAAATGGTGCGTTCAGTAGCGCAGTGTTACTTGGATTAGTAACTGTAATAACACCCCTTCTTCCTTTACAAATCCTCATATCAGGGATGTGACTTCCCCCCCCTTCAGGTCAGAAAGTCACATCCCTGATATGAGGATTTGTAAGTACAAAGCGGATGACTCAGCCTGAGAGGGAGAGAGAGGTGTGTGAGAAGCCATTTCCTGTGAGCTAACTATTAATAATAACATTTTTAAATTCTGGTTTTTGTTTCATGAAAAATTCCACAAAAAAATAATTGTTGTAGTTATTACCCTACTACACCACCATTACATTTTTCCTGTCGAGCACCTCCTAGAGGCAGCTCACGCACCCCCAAGGGTGGCACACCACACTTTGGGAATCGCTGAACTAGAGCATTAGTTTCATAACAGTGAGAGCACAAATCCTCAAATGTGAATATCTGAGTTTAAAGTCATAACTCTGAGATTAAACTGTCAATGATTACACGAGAAGATTACATGAACATATGAACATACTGATCACATAATCTACCAGCCTGCACCAGATGATGATGCAAAGACACAAACTTGCAGACATGCAATGCAAAAAGGGATGTGGTTAGAATTCAAGATAAAATATATAATTATCACAGTTTTCCAAGAAAGCAAACTGATGTATAAAAGGGTCCACTTGACACCACCAGAAGACGAGTCAGTTAACTTGGTGGCATCATGCAGGGTCTTCACAAAATTATGCTCTTTCATGTTCTGACATGTCTCGGACGAAACGGTAAGATAACTAAATCTTTCTATTATCCTCCATCAATTTAATCAGATATTGACTGAATATAGATTTTTACTTATCTTTGCAGCACTTGGAGGTAAAATCATAGGTGGGGACAAAGCCCCAGAGAACTCAATGCTGTATATGGCCTCTCTGCAGAACATCGATGGTCATGTCTGTGGGGGATTCCTCATCAGTGAAGACTTTGTAGTCTCTGCTGCACACTGTGACCATGAGTAAGTTACTTTGCCTCTTCAGTTGTTTTTTTTTCAAATTAATTTAAATAGAAGTCAAATTTAAAAAATTCAGATTTTACAAACCCACTATTTTCAGTTGGGTGTTGCTTTGTTTTGTTGTTGGCACGACTTGAAAAAAAATCCACTAACAACTTCACAAATAACTTTTTTCAGCAATCCCAAACGTGTTGTTCTTGGCTCCCACAATCTCAAGGTTGAAAATGCAGTGAGATACATTGAAAAGAAGTGCATACCTCCATCTTATGAGAATGTTGGAACAGGGAATGACATCATGCTCCTCAAAGTAGGTATAGCCTATATATTTAAATGTAAATGCTCCGTATTTGTATAGCGACTTTCTACCTTCATTTTCATGATTTCATGAATTAGCTGATTTGGTGTCTCCAGCTGTCTAGCGCAGTTCAACTGAACGAGAGAGTACAGCGTATCGAACTTCCCAAGACTGAAATTAGCATGAATGATGGAGAAAAGTGCAGTGTGGCTGGATGGGGTAAGACTGAAGCTGGTGGTGCAGTTATTGATGAGCTGAAAGTGGTGGATGTGTCTGTCATCAATCCGCAAGTCTGTAAGAAGGAATGGGGGTATCTTCCTGCCAATGTTATCTGTGCAGGTGGATACGACACAAACAAAGGATTCTGTCAGGTATGTTCTCTGTCCTCTAAGAAAGTCTCAACTGGTTTCTAGTCTTTACAACATATGAACATTTTATATCATCTTGAACAAACATTAAGACATTTCCTCCTCACAGGGTGATTCTGGTGGTCCTCTGGTGTGCAATGGGATGGCAGTTGGTATCGTGTCTTTCAACAAATATTCCAACTGCAACTATCCAGATGTACCCAACGTCTATACAGACATTTCAAAATACCTGCCCTGGATCAACGAGATTCTCAAGGAAAAGAATTGTTCTGAGCAATAATCTTACACAGAGATTTGCTTCAGCATTTGATTGGGAGGGGCAGTTTTGTCTGTGTCGCTTTGTCTCTTTAATGTAAAGGCAAAATAAAAATAAAATAATTTCACATAGTTTCCTGTTTTCTGTCCCTGTGTCCTGTCCACCTTTGCAGTGGAGTCAGACACCATGGACTTTTGTGTGTAAAACTCCTAACTGCAGTCAGGAGTTTTACACACAAAAGTCGTAGCAAGCAGTAGCCTATAAGGTATACAGTGAAATATAAAAAAATTCACAGATGCCACAGAATGACTTATTTTTTGGTATTTGTGCCACATAACAACATATGCAGTGATGATTGTTGGGTAATGTGTAAATGAATGCCCAATCTTAAGTTTCTATTTGATCATGTGACAACAAGACTCCAGAAATCGTGTGAAATGCAAAATCAGACCAGTAGACTAACAGAGCACACTTGCAGGCTGGAAGTGTTGCCATTCACACATGAAAAAAGTAGTTTCAGTAAGAGACAGGAGAGAAAGGAACAGGAGGAGAGCGTCACAAAGCTCCTAAATAAGATTTTTTTGGATTTCTAAGGACATTGTCAAAGATCTCGCTCAATGCAGGCTCTTCAGATGCCTTTCAAATAGGTGAATAGCTTTACACGTGCTTTTTCAGTGGATGTGGCGTGGCTGTTTTAAAGGCTGTTATCATTTCATGGTCAGGTCGCCGCTGAGTAGGCCGACCTGTTGTATGGATGTGCGTGTGGGTATTAAACTGTGTGACATGTTCTTTCGGGACATGGTAGTGAGTTTGCCACTTTTCTTTCTTAATCACCATAATGTCTTGCCTCTCTCTTTGTAGGGACGTTTTATGACTGTGACAGTGATAGCACTGGCCATGCTCCTTTGACTTCAGAAAATACAAAAGTCAAGTTGACACAGTCCGGCTGTAAAATCCATCACATGATGGCGCTTTACCTTAGCAGCAGCAGTAGCGTGTGTGTTGGAGAGAGATGCTAACAAAGACAACTGTTGAATTCAACATTTTAATATGGAGCAAAAACTCATCTGTCTTACTCTGATCAAAAGATGAAATCTCTACAGTATCTTAAATAAGTGTGATTTTAGTCTCCAGAATGTGGATCAGAAAAAAAGCTCCAAGATATTTCTCAGTTTTGTCTTAGTGAGGCCAGTTGGGGGTTATTTTACTCAAGTACTGTACTTACGTCAAATGTTGAGGTTGAGTATTTTCTTTTTATGGGGATTTGTACTTTTACTCCCCTTAATTTCAAATCCTTATTGCATTTATTATTAATTATCTATTACAATTTACTGAGAAAAAAATTGAAATTATATATTGAAATATTGAATATTGACATTGAAAATAATGCACTTTCAAATGTCATGCTTTCCATTTCGTTAAGGTAGTCGCAGTCGGCATAACTAGAACGCCCAATAGTTTGACCTGATAACAGTTTAATTCATTAAGGGACCGAAGGCACACAAGAACTGGGATACAACATGTATCTGTCATACAGAATCAGCACTTTTACTTTTGATACTTCAGTGTTTCCTCTAGGATTTTTTTCAGCAGCGGGTGGCAGGACAAACAGCCCCCTTCCCCCAAAAAGAAATAGCCACACTTCACAAACAAGCAGAGGAAAATTTTTGTCTGAATATAAAACCCCAACACAACATGTCTCAGCAACATTGCTCTTGATTACCTCAAATAACTTAAAATTTAATGTGAGCTTTAGATTAATGTTTTGGTGATGGTCGTGATGGGGGTTTAAGTTTAAGTTTTCCAGTGAAAAATATGTAATTTCTCATCATAGCGGGCAAGTATTTTCACCATATCTCTGAACAAATAGTTGGAAAAGCTAGAGCAGATAATAAATAACAGACAGCCAAAGATCAGTCTACTGGAGGAACTACAACCTTTAGATCTGGAGAAAGTAATTTGGTTGGTTCTGTTGCTCCACAGTGATTTTACATGGATGGCACAGCATGTTTTGGGCACCACCCCTAAGCCTTAACGGCAGGAAAACCCCTGTTAATGTGACCTCAGAATCATTCTAGATACGACTGTTCATGTTTGCATTTTGTGTTTTCATTTTACAGATTCTGACATTTATCTATAGACATTAATACCAAAAATAGTCAGCATGAGAAACCTACTCCTTTCTGAGGTGCATTTTATTTGCACATTCAAGGAACACGCCAATGCTAGATATTATGGTGTTGTTGAGAGGGGAGGGATGAAAAGGGGTCGAGGGAAGAGGGATGAAGGGGGCGAGAGAAGAGGGGTGAAGGGGTCAAGCAGGTTGTTTAGGGTTTGGTGGCCAGAGCAGCTAGGAACCCGAGGGGTTGAGACTCAGGGTGGGGGCTCGTTACGATAAGCAGCTTGGTCTTATGAACCCCCCGTGTGGTTCCTGTTGTAGAAGAAGACAAAATGGTTACTAAGCAGAATTACGTACTTGAGCGTGCATGTTTTTCTTGATGGGAGGAAGCCGGAGCACCTGGGGGACACCCACTCAAAACGGGGAGAACGTGCAAACTCTGTGCAGAGAGGCCTGCGCTGAGCGAGGTCTAAACTCAGAACCTTCTGCTGTGAGGCCACAGTGCTGGCCACTGGGCCGCCGTGCTTCCCATTAAAGAGGTGAATAAGCAGGGTTTGGGTGGGAGGGATGTGAGAACTGAGAAACGGGAGAGAAAACGAGTTAGAAGGTTTATATACGTGAGTGCTTGTGGCTGGATTGAGAAGCACAGGTGGATGGAATGATTGCAGTACGGGTGGTTGATTGGAGGAATTGAATGAAGCACAGCTGGTAGAATAAGTGAGGGAGGCGTGGTCCTGTTCCTGAACCTCAGTTTACATAACTCCATTTCACTAACAAGAGCCATGCCAATGTTCGATTTTATGGTGGTTTATTATGATGAATAGTTATGGAAGGAGGGGTCGAGAGGGGAGGGATGAAAAGGGGTTGAGAAAAGAGGGATGAAGGGGTCGAGTGGGTTGTTTAGGGTTTGGTGGCCAGAGCGGCTAGGAACCTGAGGGAAACTCAGGGTGGGGGCTCGTCTAGATAAGCAGCTTGGTCTTATGAACCCCCAACGGATTACGACGGATTGAACGGAAATTGGTTCGAAGAATGTCTGTATGGTTGTTGCGGACATAGCTATAGTAGGCATGGGAAGAGAGACAGGTGAGAATTTGGCAGTGTGGTCTAGTGCCTGATACGGAATGAGTTATCTGGGTATGGGTACGAAGAATCTTGAATTATGTGATAGGCAGAGATGGCGACCAGGAGCCTGAGATGGCTCTGCCTGATTCAGTGGTGAAAGTGGGCGTTCCAGGGCGGTCTGGTAATGTAGTGTGTGGTTGTCTGTGTGTGCCAGGATGGCTGGACCTTGTGCCCCCCAAAAAATGGCAGCAGTTCTAAAGGGTGGTGGAAGGAGGATGGTGATGACTGTTCTGTGGCTGCTTGGATGCTAGCATCGCCACCGCGGCAACGGCGAGGGTAAGGGTTCTGCCTCTGTGTAGTGTGATGTCTTCGGGTTGGGCTATGTCTGGCTGGAACCAGGAGTGGAGGTGAACGAACCAGCGAATTTAAGGCATTGATAGATGTGGTCTGGGGTATCTGTGTGGGCATAACCGTACTGGATGGGGTCATGGGGGTGGCAGGTTCTGGTTTTGACTATGCAGGGCCCTCATGTGAGAGGGGGCAGCGGAGATACTGGTGTGACTATCTGAATTTTACCTTTTTATATTCATATTTGCATATTTGATTACATTTGCACCCTTCGATATGTTGGATTGAGCAAACATGTTTAATGAAGTAGCTATATGAAGGCAACATAAAAGTATTTAAAGCTAGGCTAAAATAGCACAAGACTCCTAAGGTTTAATTGTTGGAGGTGGAAGTGGCATGCAGCCTGGGAAGCAATATGGACGTCGTATGTAGAACCTGGTGCTGCTGGAACGCAGCTGAGTCTGAGATGATTGAAAGATAGTCGTCCACAGTGCGATGGGGGAAAACTGAACAACTGTGTCAAGACAGAGGGAAAGCAAATGCAAACTTGATGGCTGTAAATGCTGTGGAGCGAGAAGAAGCTGTATGAGCTGGGCGGAACCTAGTGGTGAAGAGAGCTCCCTCTAAGGAAACAGAAAACACATGGGAAGAGGGGAAAGAATGGGGTAAGGATGGAGGAAGGGAGGGTTCGGATGGCAGAACGGGAAAATCAGACACAAGGGGAGAAGGGTGGAGGGGGTGATACAACCTGGCCCTGTTTAAGGGATGGAGCAGTTTGCGTTATGACGGTGGGCGTCGTCGTGACGTCATCAAGGTGTCGGACTTCTCCTGAAGTCGGCTGTGGCTGCCGTGGCCTGTGTGTGTGTTCGGTGGGGTCAGACAGGAGCTGCTGGATAAAGAATGTTGGATGATGCGGTGTCCAGAACTTGGATGATGGAGCGTTGTCGTGGAGGATGAGTGGCTGACCGCATGGGAGTGAAATTAACTATGGATGAAGGAGATTAGAGACCAGGCGGATCGTCGTAACGGATGCCGGTTGGAGGGGCTCAGATCGGCTCGTGATCTGTGTTTGAGGTAAGCAAGCACTTTCGGGCTTGTGGTCCGTGAACTTCACTGCATTTGTGTGTCGAGCCAAATGGAGGATTCCTCATCAGTGAAGACTTTGAGGTCACTGCTGCGCACTGTGACCGCCTATGAATTTCTTCCCCTCTTTCAGCAATCTTTGTTTTATGTAATTACAAAGCAAATCAAAATTTGTGGCATAAAGATGTATTCATTTTTGCAGTTTTATTTATTTTATTTCATTTGTAACTATTGACAACTTCTCAACGATCTTTCCTTCAGGAATCCTAAAAGTGTTGTTCTTGGCACCCACAGTAAGGTTGATAATGATATGATGAGATACAACATAAAGAGATGCAAGCATCCATCTTTTGACACTGAGCGATGTGGTCATGATATGATGCTCCTCAAATACCTGTTTTCCACCAAAAAAGAACTGCTTCAGAACTGGTGCTGGTTCAAAGTTGGTTCAAAGTTGGTTCAACTTGCGAACCTTCTCAGAACCTGTTTGTTTTCCCACTGACTAGAGATCCCAGCGAACAACGTCATTACGTCACTGTGCATGTCGCCATATGTCTTCACCTTCCCAGAAATGTGGTAAAAGAACGGTTCTAGTCCAGCAAAGAGTTGGTGCCACTTTGGAACCAGTTTTCCTGGCCAAGAACCGGTTCTTTGGTTGTCGAAACACAAACAACTGGTTTCGCGAGTAGGGACCGGCTCCAAACCGGCTCTCACAATGCTTTGGTAGAAAAGGAGCTAAAGTAAGATATTAATCACTCTAACAGTCTCAGATGAAACTTGCGTTTTTCACTCCATCTTCAAACAATTATTTTTTAATTTTTTTTATTCCATTCAATTCAGTTTAATTCAAACCTGAGGTCTGATGGATGATAATACCAATGCTATAAAGTGATCCTTATTGATTTTTAATTTTCACTTTTAAAAATCTCCAGCTGTTTCAGAAAACTCGACTGGGCAAACGAGTTCAACCTACTCAACTTCCCAAGACTATTAAAATAAAAGATAAAGAAAAGTAAACATCCAGATGTAGCCAACGCCTATACAGACATGTCATAATACCTGCGCTGCATCAAAAATATTCTCAAGGAAAAACTGTTGAATTTAACAAACTTACATATAGTTTTGCTTCAGTGTACTTTCATAGAGTGAGACAGGTATTGCCATGTCTACATTACTAAATCTGTGCTTGCTCTTTCTAACCTAGAATAGTAGGCTTCAGTGACACACAGGCTTTCTCTTAAGGTAAAATACTTGCTCTGTAACACAGCTGACACAGATGCAACAGTGAATCATTTGTAGAAGGATGACAGAAACATTGTTTGGCTTGGACTGAAGGAGGTTTGTTATGCACTGCACAGGGCGGACATACTGACAGAAACTATGAACCTCTGTCTGACTCTGGCCTAGAGAGCAACAGCTTACATTTATGTGTATCAAATGCTACATTTGTTACAACTTAATCTGAGTAAGGGATAATAAACACTGACTGAATGCAAATACGACAAATGTAAACGTGTGATTGCTTACATGAAAAATCCTTCCACCAAGGACAAGTTGTCAAAAAAGCACACATGATGGAAGACTGCACGTTTACTGCATATTATACAATACTGTTATATGTACATTAGTTAATGATTTCCCTGTCTGGATATGTGATGTATGGAAATGACCTCTTCATCATGTACTAACCTGAGCATTAGTTTCATTACAGTGAGAATAAAAATCCTCAAATGTGAATATTTGAGTTTAACAGAATTCTGAAAAACTAATAAACTATCAACAATTACACAGTGCAGAGAAGATATGAACATACTGATCATATAATCTGCCAGCCTGTGCCAGGTTGCTGAGACAGCAGAACCACAATCAAAATACCATGATCAACCAAGATATCACAAGCTGCAAATTTACATTGCAGAGAGGATGTGGATGTAGAGGGTCAGAGGTTAGAACATGATATAGATTGAAAAGAGCTACCAGGAGGACGGGTTGAAGGTCCTGCCTACATAGTGCATGGCCTGCACAGATTTCTGCTTTATGTTCTGACATGTCTCCGATAAAATTGACAACTCTGATTATTAGTCTCGGGCCTATAAACGGGGTATTAACTCCACTATAATACTTGTCTTGTTTTTTTCACAGCTTGTGGTTGGAATCATGCATGAAGAAAAGCCCTGGGGAACTGAGTCCAGTATATAGCCTTGGTAAAGGACAACACAGGTTATGTACCTGTCAGTGCAGATAACATAAACAGACAAGATGGTGCAAAGATAACACAAAAGTTGCAAACTTGCAATGCAAAAGGGGATGTGGTTAGAATTCAAGATAAAATAGATAATAAAACATTTTTCAAGCAAACTGCTGTATAAAAGGGTCCACTTGACACACCCAAGAACAGTCAGTTAACTTGCTGGCATCATGCAGGGTCTTCACAAACTTCTGCTCTTTCATTTTCTGGCATGTCTTGGACAAAACAGTAAGATAACTAAATATTTTTATTATCCTCCAATTAATTAATTAGAAATGAACTTAATATAGATGCTTTTTTATCTTTGCAGCACTCGGGGGTAAAATCATAGGTGGGGACAAAGCACCAGAGAGCTGTATTCTGTATATGGCCTCTCTGCAGAACAGCAATCATCGTCATGTCTGTGGGGGGATTCCTCATCAAAGAAGACTTTGTAGTCTCTGCTGCACACTGTGACAATGAGTGAGTTACTTTACCTCTTCAGTTGTTTTTTTAATTTAATGTAAATAGAAGTAAAATTTAAAATTCAGCTTTTACAAACCCACTATTTTCTAAATAAATATATAAGTTGTTGCTTTGTTTTGTTGTTGGCACAACTTGAGGAAATCCTCTAACAACTTCAAAAATAACTTTTTCAGGCATCTCGCACGTGTTGTTCTTGGCTCCCACAATCTCAAGGCTGAAAATACAGTGAGATATATTGAAAAGAAGTACATACACCAAAGTTATGAGAATGTTGGAAAAGGGAATGACATCATGCTCCTCAAAGTAAGTGTATACATTTAACCCAGTAGTCCCAGATGACATCTTGCATTTTACAGTCAAATTATTTAAATTGAATTATTAAATATTTAAATGTAAAAAGTGGGGGTAAAACATCTAATAGTATAAAATAAAAATGTCCCTGAAATGCAATAATTTAATTTAAAACTCTGGATGGCAAAAAACAGCTCTATCAAAACTATTCAGGGCAGCTACCAATACATTTACTGTAACAATGCTAACAGTAACCTTCATTTTCATGATTCAACAGCTCCAACTTGTAACAATTGTTTAACTGAAATGTGATGAAGAGTTCAGCCAGTTTTTAATTGATACTTTCTGATTTTGTGTCTCCAGCTGTCTAGCGCAGTGCAACTGAACGAGAGAGTACAGCTTATCGAACTTCCCAGGACTGAAATTAGCATGAAAGATGGAGAAAAGTGCAGTGTGGCTGGATGGGGTAAGACTAAAACTGGTGGTGCAGTTGTTGATGACCTGAGAGTGGTGGATGTGTCTGTCATCAACCCGCAAGACTGTGAGAAGGAATGGGAGCATCTTCCTGCCAATGTTATCTGTGCAGGTGGATTTGGCACAAACAAAGGATTCTGTCAGGTATGTTCTCTGTCCTCTAATAGAAAGTCTCAACTGGCTTCTAGTCTGAACAATGTTTGAACATTTTACATCATCTTGACCAAACATATTAAGATATTTCCTCTTCACAGGGTGATTCTGGTGGTCCTCTGGTGTGCAATGGGACAGCAGTTGGTATTGTGTCTTTCAACAATGATCACATCTGCACCTATCCAGATGTACCCAACGTCTATACAGACATATCAAAATACCTGCCCTGGATCAACAATATTCTCAAGGAAAATAATTGTTAAACGTTAGAATCTCACACAGAGATTTGCTTCAGCATACTTTTATTGGGAGGGGCAGTTTTGTCTTGTCTCTTTAAGGCAATATAATAAAAAACAAAGTGTTTACATCACTTTTTTTAAAAAATGCAAAGCTTCTTTTTCCAGCAATACATCCAGAAAATGTCTGATGTAATATAGTAGAGATGTAATTGCCTTGTGTTGACAGATATTATTCAATGTGACTTTGGTCAAAGAAGTAGGTCAGTGAAGACACTTGGGTCAAAAGACTTCATTACAGAGTGTAACAGAAGCAGTGTTTTAAAAAAAATTCAAATATGTAATAAATGTTCAAATATTAAGCCAAAGGGAAAAGAAACAGCTATTTTGACCATTTTACATCATCTTTATACAATTTACATTATATCTCTACCTAGCATAAAGCTGGATGTGGTTCCACAAGAACTCGTGGTGAACTTGTTAATGACCTGCTGGTGGATGTTACTTTCATTAAGCTGGAAGAATGTCAGAAGGCATGTGTTATGGCCCGGCTCAGAGGCCAAAGAAAAAAAAAAGAAGAAACCACGCTTAAGGGATTTCCAGGAAAGGATGTTTATTAACAAAAGTAATTGAATTTAACGAATATAACAAATCATTTTAGAGATCAACAAATATGTCTGACAAAACATAAACAAGTCATTTAGGTCAACCTAAACAACTAAAGAATTAACAAAACATCGTGGTGCTGGGGACCAGAAAAAAGAAAGCAGTCAAGTCTAACTGCAGTTAGGTGGGCATATACATAACGGTATGTATTATACCAAACACTAATTTATGCTAGTTACTCCTTCAGGTTGTGCCTCTGCAGTTTAGCAGTCAGGATGCCACTGTGCGAATGTTATCCTTCAAGCCAGCCTCCTCCTGTGTGTACCAACCAATACACACACACACAAACATGTAAATGGGGAGTGCTGGCAACTAGTTTTTCCAATTCAAGCACTGGATGTGACAGTTGAAACTTCCTGTGTTCAAGCTGGTCATCCACATCCCCCCTGCAGGTCTGTCAGCAGCCTCCCTCTTGAGGCCATTATGTGAAGTAACTGTCTCTATTATACTACAAGATTATCTACACAGTAAAGTCTACACAAGAAATAAGATCCACTGTTATTCATAATTTACTCCTATTAATTCACTCTTCATAGTGTTAAACCTTTTCATTAACTCCTGCAAGTCATAAAATTCACTAATATTTACTCACCTTAAACATTATTCTTGCCAAACACCTTGTTGAAATAAAAATCTAAATAACTACTTTCTAGTGTTTTACAATTTTCTACCTTACCATGTCCAGCTAATTTAAAACAAGGAATACTTTTAATGTTTGCAGAGGGGGAAAAAACCCCTACATAACATCCATGTAATCCATACAATTTATTAAAAATAAAAACATTTAACCTAAACATGTACTTTATATAGTTCTTTTTGAATGTGACAGCTCCTTTAGCACTCAAACTGCACATTCATTTTAAATACTGAAACTGTTGTTAAAAGTGCATTCCAGGGTAGAGTTGTAGACCATAACAAATGTCATTATCATGCCATCAATTGGAATCTACCAATCAGGTCTAGCCAAAATCTACCAAATAAGCCCTGAGAGAGTTGTGATGCCGGAGTATGCCTGCTGTGTGTTTGCGTTGAATGTGTCTCATGAGATTTTAGAGTGACAATTGTCTTCGAGATTTCAGATTCCTGCTAAAAACAGAAAGTCTCTTGGAAGCCATCTACAGCACTTAAACCTTTCTGTACCTATGGGTCATTTCAACACCAAAATGTGAAAAGGGGGCTCAGGTTTAAAAATACTGAGATTATCCTTTAACCATCTGTTGCCATGAGGACTCAGAGCTTGATGACACCACTTCCACCAGGTTTCTTGGTCAGTGCAGATTCAACTAACTGAAAGGAGTAGAAAACAAGACAGTATCATTAAAAATAAATCATGAACTACTTTCAGAAAATACCCCATCAGAAATAACTACCAATTAAAAAAAAACTGTGCAAAGGAGGCTCTCACAATTTACATTTATATTCATTCATTTGGTAGAAGCTTTTATCCAAAGTGACATTTGAGGAACAACATACAATCATGAACAGCGCATAAACTACAACAATACAACTACACTACTGTCACACTTTCAGGCGTGCGTGGTGCAGTGCAGGGTGAGCAGGTTGAGGACCCAAACACAGGACATGAAGCCGGCAGGTACAGTTCAACAGTTTATTAAACAAAAAGCGAGCACACTTACTGGTGAGTGGCCGATAAAGTCCAAATCCACAGAGAAATCTAAAAACAAAGAAACAGTGAAGACAAACACACTCCAATCCAGGGCTCACCACAAACAATGACCCGACAGAAACACCAGGTATATATACAAAGTGACTAACGAGCAGGGTGGGAGCAACACAGGTGACAGGAATCAGGGATAACGAGGCGCAGGCAGGGAGAGAGGGAGCAGAGGAGACTGACATGACAGGCAGACAAGGGGCAGAGTGAATAAACAACAGGACAGAACACGCATGTAACCAGAGTACAAGAAACCCAAACGAGAACACAGAACCAGGACATAGAGTGCAGACTAAACCAAAATAATGTACACAAGAACTAAGACTAATGACATAAAACTAAAACCCAAACCACCCAACAGAACACACTGACAGGATCGTGACAACTACAGATCTACAACTGACAATCTTTAGGACTTAACTGTTAAAGGCTTGCAAGTGTCTGGCTTCTTGTAGTTTAATATCAGTACTAGCACAATATTTATTGCTGGTGATTTGTACATACAAGTCTGCATAAAAGATGCAGTTCACTATTTGCTTCTCAAATAAATTGCCCTTTATGATAGGAATAATAAAGTCTATATCTATAGATGTCATTAACGGCCATAATTCAATCTAAATGAACATATCAAATTGGATTATTTTAATATAGTCTGTAATGTACATGCAGGCTGAGGCATGCCGCTGTCCAGCATCCAGTACAGACAGGAAGGTGTTTTTTTATTTTATTTATTTCATAATGATCATCATGTGGAGAAATAATTTGTTTGAATTTATGTAATTAAGAAATATTTCATTGTTTTTTTTTGTTATGATAAAAAGAGCAAGAGAGACAGAGAAATCTCCACAGACTCCCTGGAGTGATACTGTAAATAGCAGTGTGCAGGTGAGAGGAGCGTAATGTGTGAAGAGTGATGATCGGAGCTCACAGGTTAAGAAGACATGGTTCGTGGAATTCAGAACGGCACAAACGTGAACCATTTCTTCTTCACTTTTGAGCAACTCCGATGCTATTTACCTTTTTCCGGCAACAACGAACGGATTCCCACGGGACTTCAGCGCGAGACTACAGCTAGCCATATAAAACACTATTTAGATGAATTTACACAATGGCTAAGTTGCTGAACGCATCGTGTTGTCATGTAAGAGCCCTGTTCATGTTGGACAGACATTTTAATTGCATTTTGTGTCTGTTAAGAGTCCAATCACAAGTCACATTTACTGGATAGAGGGATTGACAGACTGCTCCGCCAATGACAGACGCGGACAGGATCCGTGTTCAGGAAGCACGGCTCCCTGGACGGGCTGGCTGTCTCCGTCCAAGCGGTGCGTGGACGTGCAGAGGAAATGTGCGACGGGTGGAAGCTCAGGGCGGTTTGTTCATCAGCGCGATGTCACCCGTGGTGTTGTGTCGGGAGATGCAGGAACTGAACCAGCGGTGAGTAAGAAATAGTAAGTAACATGTCAGTTGTTAAGCTACGAGGAAAAGTCCGCTAGCCGCTAGGCTAACTTATGCTGCGTAACCTGCAGGCGGTAAATAAATTAAATCAGTGGAGACTATCAGCCAGACAAATCTCCACAGTTATTATGCCAAAATGTATGCCTTTGTTAAATGTGATTGTTCTGTTAAGTCACGTTTTGTGTGTGGCAGTGGAGTCATTTTAAAGTTGACTTTAACCAGTAACAACTATTTGTGTTGTTTTTTCTTTTATAAAGCACTGAAGACGAGGCAGCATGCTGTGGTCATCACTCACAGGAGGACAGACAGAAAGAGGAGGAGGAGGAGAGCAACAGAAAAAATAACTTATTCTAAATAATAGAATAAATACGGTTTAATCCACTGCACGTCTTGTTTATGTGTAAATACAGAGGAAGCTTTGGATAACTGCACATAGCTCGTTGTTACTGTGTTATTTGAGCATGGGAGAACAGTGGATACTTTTAATACAGCCCACATCTATAATATTACTGTGTAGCCACCATACAGTCTGTGGTAACTACAGAATAACGAAGTGGAGAACATGCAAGATTTTTTTCTTTTTACAACAGTCTGCATAGCTTCATCTATTGTGTGTTAGGAATGAAAATAAATATTAGGCTCCTCTGCACCCCGTTTACATTAAAGGTTAGTTGTGTTTGATCCACCTTCATATACAGTGTATTTCACAATAGTACATCACTAACTTGAGAAAGGTAAGTTTGTTTTCTACTCCAGCCTGCCTAAAACGCTGTTGCAGTGCAGGATGAAAATAAACTTCTTTTTCAATGTATTATTGAAATCATGCGACCAAATCATTTGTTTTTTTTATTGAATTCAGTCCATTAATATATTATTTTGGTAGCACATCACAACTGAGAAAAACACCTCAATGAATTAATAGATGCTAAAGGAGGTCATTCTTTCTTGCAAAGCCTTCAGCTTTGTTTACTAGCACTGTAACTAGTAAGCAAGGGCATCACTGTGTTGTAAAGTGGGGACAGAAGGTCTCAGAATAGGGGCGTCATGATAAATTTGGGTTATAAGATTAGACAATGCACGTGAATAAGACAAAAATATAGCACTAATTAGATGAAACTATGATGAAATATATGTGCTGGAGGTCTGGGTACTCCCCCAGAAGAGTTTAAGCATTGAATTTGTAATTTCCTGCATTCTGGAAACATTTTCTGCTCCAATTTATGGTGGAAATGTCTGTTTTTTATGAGGGAAAACTATATTGCTGTGCATGTTTTATTTTGCAAATAAATCTTTCTCAAAGCATTTTCTTTTGTTAGTTAACATTTCTTGGTGCTACTTTTAAGAACGTTTTTACCAGATGCTTTCAAAAAGTGATGGGGACAAAATGTGGTGGGGACATGTCCCCAGCATCCCGAGTGTACAAGACACCTAGGCTTGTAGGTACCCAGCCTTTTAAGTTTAATACTTGCATATTGCAAACCAAAAGGAGAGAACAGAATCAAACAGTTGTATTTGTTGAAATGTAAAAAGTTTTATTCATTGCACAGTGCCATCGTTCTTTAGTTTAGATTTGCTGCACCTTAAAACATTTGACAGCTGAATCAGATTATTGTGAGTCCGTTTAAGTTTAAAATAAATTAAAGTAGTTGCCTTTACATCCAAAGGTCTCTTTGAGAGTGAACTGATGAATGGCAACTCATCTGTTAATAATTATTGGTCATTCATTGTAGACAATAACAATAAACTCCAGGATGAAGCTGTATGTCTCCTCTGTCCGTCCTCCTGTGAGTGATGACCACAGCATGCTGCCTCGTCTTCAGTGCTTTATAAAAGAAAAAACAACACAAATAGTTGTTACTGGTTAAAGTCAACTTTAAAATGACTCCACTGCCACACACAAAACGTGACTTAATAGAACAATCACATTTAACAAAGGCATACATTTTGGCATAATAACTGTGGAGATTTGTCTGGCTGATAGTCTCCACTGATTTAATTTATTTACTATGGAGCTAGAATTGTGTCTTTTTCAAATGCGAGAAAATAAATAATCTGAGAGAAAAAAAAAGTTTAAGAGAAAAAGTTATCACTCTGATAGCAAAAAAGCATTTCATGAGAGAAAAAAGAATATTTGAGAGAAAAGGTTTTCATACCAATAGCAAAAATTAATAACATTTGTGACTAAAAAAAGTTTTTGAGAGAAAGTGTTTCCTCATAGAATATAAAAAAATATAAATATGAATTTTTAAAAAATAATTTCTGAGAAAAAAATTCTCTCTCAAAATACTTCTTAAATATATATATTTAATATATATATTTAATATATATATATAAATATATATTTATATATATATATTTAATATATATATTTAATATATATTGCTATCAGTGTGAAAACATTTTCTCAAAAAAAAAAAAGTGTTTCTCTCAAAACGCTTTTCTTTGCTCTCGATGAAAGTTTTGCCTCGTGTCTGGATTTTGCTTTCGCTGTGAAAGTTGTGTCATGGGCGGAGCCACGTTCCTATTGGCCAGTCGGGTGAGCATCGCCTTGTCTTGGGAGTCGAACTGAACCATTACACCATTGTTCGGTTCACCTAGTAAGAGAGACAGCTAGCTCAAATTGTGGCAGCTTGAGATGCCGCGGCATCTGCCTCGGTTATCTGCGGCATTTCGGTGGCAATGTAAAATGCCACAGGTTTTCCCTGAAGTGCCACGGCACCTTTAGCCGCTCATATGATATTTCTGGTGGAACCGACATGCCACAGATTCACCCAGGCACCTGTGGCTGTTTGTGTGGGATTTCTGGTTGCAATCTAACGTTACGATACAACGGCATCTGCCGCTGATCTCTCACTTACCGTGGAGCTAGGCATCTGCCGCTGATTGTGTACGTTAGGTCGCCACTGATTACCGTGAGATGCCCAGCATCTGCCGCTGATTCAAATCAATCAATAAACCTGGACCGAGAGAAATATGTTGGCAACAGTAGTTGCAGTGTATATAGGCCTAATATTGTGCATTTCTTCATGTAAACAGCAAGAGTACACGCCTAATGTACAGTTGGAGGTTTAACCTAGGTAATTATTGTGTGTGCAGAGGTTACTGTTAGCCAGTGTTGAGTAGTAGCGCCGCTACAAGTAGCGCCGTTACTAGTTTAACTACATTTCTCAGTAGCTTGGTGGTAGCGTCGCTATTTTCTGAATCAAATAGCTTTTCAGTAACGAAGCTCTTTTATTGGCCGAGTAGCGCGGTAGCTTCCACACACGCTACATTTTCCCAAGCATTTCTGAAGGATCAGTACGTGACACCACCGCCACACACGGACCTGTACGTGCAACCGGCACAGTGTTGCCAACTATTTTCAATGGAAAGTAGCTAAAGCCTGCTCGAAAAGTAGCTAAATGTCGCCAGATGACGTCATGCGTTATTAGCATATTAATGACGTCATCGCGTTGTATTTGCATTCTGCCTAATTTGTCGGTACTGTAGCCTACTTCAGTTCAATTTCAATTTCAATTTCAATTTGCTTTATTGGCATGACTGCAGAACAATATTGCCAAAGCATCATACATATAACATAACAATCATCCCAATACATATAACATATCAATCACCCCATACATTTCATTATAGAATTCGAAGTATTCAGTTTATAATAACGGTTATCTCCCTAAACCGTGCTCATACTGTTTTATATAAGTATATAGCCGAATGTCCAGTAAAAGTTCGAACCGAATGAACTAAACTCTGATCAGTAGTGAATATAAGCGTGCATGCCAAGAAAAAACGGTCAAATTAAATGTTTTGAATTAAAACAAAGGAGAAGACAGCTGCTATGTGATCAGTGATTGGTTCCTTCTAACACAGCGTGCACATGCGCAGCTCATTCATGTCTATGTTCGCTGGCGTGCAGTCAACGGAATGTGCTGCTCCTCTCAGCCGCTCACTGACTGAACAGACGCAGCGGGAAGTAAGACCTCACACTAGCAGTACTGGCGATATTTGGAATTTTGAAAGTTGCTAAGGTTTGTCCAAAAGTCGCTAGATTTGTCGCTAGTCGCTTTTGAAAAAATGTCGCTAAAGGGGTCTGAAAAGTCGCTAAAAATAGCGACAAAGTAGCTAAGTTGGCAACACTGAACCGGCAGAACGCTTCCCTGTGATGGTGACATCACGCACTCGATCCTTAGGCTGATGTTTACGACTTTGCTGCAGGGGAATAAAGACACGCGTGACAGAGTCTCTCTCTCTCTCTCTCTCGCCTTCTCTGCCATGAATGTTTAGGTTGCAATGTTGCCAGAGCACAAAGTCACATATAAACTATAAAAAATCTAGAATTAATAATTAATTAATTACATTTATTAATAATTTGATAATTAAGTTGCTTTATACAAAAAACAATGGTTCTCCGTTTGTTGCATGAGGAAGTACATTTACAGCAATGATATGGCAGGAAGTAGGAGAGTTTCTGTGTCTGATTTAGCTCTCTTGCACAAACACACTGTTTGGAGCAGGTTTTTAGTCTTTCTTCTGTTGCTACTGTGGAATGAAGTTGGTTCAATATAAACTAGGCCTATGTTGTGTGTGTGTGTGTATATAAATATTTATATATAAATGTCCTAACTATAAACTATTAAAAAATTAAAAGTAGCTTAGATGTAACTAAGCTACTTTTGCCACGTTGCTGTAGCTTAGCTTGCTACATTTCACTGGGGGGTAGCTTCTGTGTAGTGAAGCTTCATTTAATGTAGAGTAGCTAGTAGCTTAGCTCACTACATTTTCCAAGTAGCTTGCCCAACACTGCTGTTAGCACTATATTTAATATTAATTTCATGTGGTTTTCATAGTAGCCTAATAGATCTGTTTCGCCTTTCTACCAGCAGGTGGCAGTATTTAAATAAATGTCCGGTTTTGTGTCTTTGGTAACTGTTTTAAATTCAGGTTACTGGTACAGATGTATTTATTGTTCTTCATTGAACTTGTTTTTTCATTATTAAGGATTCATTTGTAACCTAGTTACCATCTTCATTCACCCACAGCCCAGTGTGGGTGAACCTGCATCTCCTTCTGTTCTTCTAACCTGGTTCTGCTGTCAGCTCCTTAGTAGCTCAGGCAACAAACACATCAGAAATGTCATACAGATCATCTGGCCAAAATAATGAATCACCACTGTGCTATATGTACTGTGTAAATACTGTTTTGGGAGGTGAGCGTATGAGAAATTGACTGAAACATGGAGGGCACAGCAATCTCACAAATTTGACATGTCTCACATTTTTTCTTCTCTAAGGTACAAGGTAAATTAAATCATCACGTTACAATAAGGTTGTAAAATGAAATTAAGTTATACACTCCACTGTGTATAATATACAACATTCATTAAATGCATGCCATATTATGGCAACCATTTCAAATCTGAGACATGTACAGAGGTAGTTGAAAGTTTGTGAAACCTTTAGCATTTTCGGTATTTCTACAGACATGCAATCTAAAACCTAAAAATACTCAGATTTTAACACAAGTCACACAGAGTCGAAGAGACAAATATTATTCTTGGCGGCAAATGAATGTGAACTTTAGCTTTCAGGTTCTCAGAAAAATAGTTAATGCTCATCGAGGCTGGAAACGTTGGTCTCCACTAATCCACAGTCAGATAAACTGCGTACAAATGGAGGAAATTGAAGACCACTGCTAGCCTGCAGAGAAAGATCACGGAGGAACCCTGACTTACTTCTAAGCCGACAAAATACCTCTGTAATATCAGCTAATGTCAGTGTTTATAAGTCCAACATCAGGAGAAACTGAACAACAATGGTGTGCATTGCAGGGCTGCAAGGAGAAAGCCACTCCTTTCCTAAAGGAACATCAATGCATATCTGCAGTTTGCTCAACATTATGTTTGGCAAAAGGAAAACATTTCAGCATAATAACCTTATTCCATCTGTGGAACATTGTGATGGTGGTAGTGTCATGATCTGGGCTTGTTGCATGTAGGCCAGGAGGGCTAGCCATTGTTGATGGAGCAATAAATGCTGAATTTCATTCACCCACGCTGGGCTGTGGGTGAACTAGGTTACAAATGAATCCTTAATAATGAAAAAACAAGTTCAATGAAGAACAATAAATACATCTGTACCTATGATCTGTACCAGTAACCTGAATTTAAAACAGTTACCAAAGACACAAAACCGGACATTTATTTAAATACTGCCACCTGCTGGTAGAAAGGCGAAACAGATCTATTAGGCTACTATGAAAACCACATGAAATTAATATTAAATATAGTGCTAACAGTAACCTCTGCACACACAATAATTACCTAGGTTAAACCTCCAACTGTACATTAGACGTGTACTCTTGCTGTTTACATGAAGAAATGCACAATATTAGGCCTATATACACTGCAACTACTGTTGCCAACATATTTCTCTCGGTCCAGGTTTATTGATTGATTTGAATCAGCGGCAGATGCTGGGCATCTCACGGTAATCAGTGGCGACCTAACGTACACAATCAGCGGCAGATGCCTAGCTCACGGTAAGTGAGAGATCAGCGGCAGATGCCGTTGTATCGTAACGTTAGATTGCAACCAGAAATCCCACACAAACAGCCACAGGTGCCTGGGTGAATCTGTGGCATGTCGGTTCCACCAGAAATATCATATGAACGGCGAAAGGTGCCGTGGCACTTCAGGGAAAACCTGTGGCATTTTACATTGCCACCGGGAAATGCCGCAGATAACCGAGGCAGATGCCGCGGCATCTCAAGCTGCCACAATTTGAGCTAGCTGTCTCTCTTACTAGGTGAACCGAACAATGGTGTAATGGTTCAGTTCGACTCCCAAGACAAGACGATGCTCACCCGACTGGCCAATAGGAACGTGGCTCCGCCCATGACACAACTTTCACAGCGAAAGCAAAATCCAGACACGAGAGAGCAAAAACTTTCATCGAGAGCAAAGAAAAGCGTTTTGAGAGAAACACTTTTTTTTTTTTGAGAAAATGTTTTCACACTGATAGCAATATATATTAAATATATATATTAAATATATATATTTAAGAAGTATTTTGAGAGAGAATTTTTTTCTCAGAAATTATTTTTTAAAAATTCATATTTATATTTTTTTATATTCTATGAGGAAACACTTTCTCTCAAAAACTTTTTTTAGTCACAAATGTTATTATTTTTTTGCTATTGGTATGAAAACCTTTTCTCTCAAATATTCTTTTTTCTCTCATGAAATGCTTTTTTGCTATCAGAGTGATAACTTTTTCTCTCAAACTTTTTTTTTTCTCTCAGATTATTTATTTTCTCGCATTTGAAAAGACACAATTCTAGCTCCATATTTACCGCCTGCAGGTTACGCAAGCATAAGTTAGCCTAGCTGCTAGCTGGACTTTTCCTCGTGAGCTTAACAACTGACATGTTACTTACTATTTCTTACTCACCGCTGGTTCAGTTCCTGCATCTCCCGACACAACACCGCTGGGTGACATCGCTGATGAACAAACCGCCCTGAGCTTCCACCCGTCGCGACATTTCCTCTGCACATCCACGCACCGCTTGGACGGAGACAGCCAGCCCGTCCAGGGAGCCGTGCTTCCTGAACACGGATCCTGTCCGCGTCTGTCATTGGCGGAGCAGTCTGTCAATCCCTCTATCCAGTAAATGTGACTTGTGATTGGACTGTACTTCAGCAGACAGCCAAGCATTGGCCAAGAGCAGAAGGCCCTGCCTCCAGGCCTTTTTTTAATTTGCGAGGTTGCGAAGCTTCATTTTCGCCAGTCTGATTTTCAGAGTTTCAGAGCGAGCTGCGAGACAACGCTGCCACAAATCACGTGAGTCGCAAGCTCGCGAACTGTGTGGCGTATCTCCGCAAAGTGGGTGTTGTAAACTGAGCTCTGAAAAAATAGTCTGCCGTAGGGAGTGCAAATTTAATGTAATGTAGTACAGTTTCGCCCTTTTGAAGCTCATTTTTCAGAGTTTCAAATCTTTTTTCACACATTCACACACCAGTTTTCAGATCAGCATTTACAAGGTTTCAAACCAGGAAAACAAACTAATGCATCATAAGATTCGGCCTTCGAACCACAATTTTCAGAGTTTCAAAACTTTTTTTCACACATTTGCACACCAGTTTGCAGATCGGCATTTACAAGGTTTCAAACCTGAAAACCAAACTAATACACTGGGAGAACACTGACAAATTTGAAACTCTGAAAAATTGTTTATGCTAACGCTATGCAACATCGTAAAAAAAACTGTTGCAGTTCTGAAGAAGGAAAACTCAAAACAGACTAATGTTTGCAGAGATTTTTTACTTTTTTTACGTTTTGCAAGCTTGCAAATCTTAGTTTTCGATCTTGCAAAACTTTTTTTGGTAAGATTTTGAGTTTTCAAACACTTAGTTTCAACCTTTCAGAACTTTGTTTTCAGTTTTGAATCCTGGCAGGATTCTAATCCCATAGTGTTAAGGGATTATTTAAGGGCTTTTTCAGAAACTAACAGGTGTGAAAGTTGTAAGAGGATGAGCAGGAGAGATGAGAGATGGTTTGATGCTAATATATTCCCAAATGAGCAAGCTATTGAAATTACAATGTCAAAAGGTGCATATTTCAGGCATTGCGTCCCTGATAATGATGTTAAGGGATTCCCTAAGGGTTTTTTCAGAAAATAACAGGTGTGAAAGTTGTGAGAGGATGAGCAGGAGAGATGAGAGGTGGTTTGATGCAATTATATTCACAAATGAGCAAGCTATTGACATTACAATATCAAAGAGTACATATTTCAGGCATTGGGCCCCTGATATTGGAGCTAAGGGATTCTTTATGGGCCTTTTTCAGAAACTTATTGCTGTGAAAGATGTTAGAGGATATCTAGGACAGTTGAGAGGTGATTTGATGCCAATATATTCATAAATGAGGAAGCTATTGAAATTATTCACTTTTAATTTGCATTATTAAGAATTTCATTAATGTATTAATTTATTTTCATGTTTGTTTACAAACTTACAGGTGTGAAATGTTTGTGGGTGGTCACTAGTTATATTAACAGTGCTTTGAGATTTTTATGTTGAAAAACACTAAAGTTATTGAAGATTGAAATGGATGTGTTGCAATTTGCAGACGGTCCCTAACTCCCCCTACAGCGACAGGCGCATTTGACAGACGTTCAGTGCATTGCGCTCTGGACAGCGTCGTTATCTTCAGCGATTTTGAGGTGATCACAGCTGTGAAACTTCTCCCTGAATTAGCTCTCCAATATATCCCAAAACTGGGAGAAATGGAGACGGAGCAATTGACACGGAGCTATTGAATGTAATAGGCACGAAAATCGACGAATGTTGAATATTAAACTAACTTCACCCCGGTGCACAACGACCTGTATGTGCAGCCGGCGGAAACGCTTTCATGTGATAGTGACGTCACGTACCGATCCTTGGGCTGATGTCTGCGACTTTGCTGCAGAGTTTCCTTTTTTTTTGTGATAGTTGTTGCCTGGCCACCTCTTCCTCTGAGGAGGAAACTTTGATATGTGGTGGCAGAAACTTGTTTCCATGAGATGAGATGAGAGATTTCTCTCTCTTTATCTCAGGCCTGTTTCCATGAATGTTTACGTTGCAATGTTTCCAGAGCACAAATTCACATATAAACAATAAAAAATACGGTCAATATTATGAGGTGCCCCTAGGGACATTATTCAGAATTACCATGCATATACATGTACTTTTCCTCTCACATACACATATGAAACCAAACTCATTCACATACTATAGTGAAAAGCTTACATACGTACAAGTATTTTCAGTTGTGTGTGAGAGAGCATTTCAGTAGTGTATGTAAAAGCGTTTCACTTGTATGTGTGTGAGCTTTTCAGTTGTGTGTGTGAGCGTAATATTTTCAGTTGTGTGTGTGAGAGCGTTTCAGTTATGTGTGTAAACAGATTTGTTCAAGTTCATTCTTAAGCCCGATACAGTAGAAAATTCCTCAACACATCTAATTGCTTTGATCCATTCCTCCCTATTAGACAAAAAAATATTGTATCATCTGCCAGTTGAGATAATTTAAATGATGTAAGGTCTCTTTAGGTCTACTTTGGAACCATAGACTGTATAAAAACTTGAAAAAAATTTTTTTTAATGTGTACAGCCACAGTTTGTGTGACAAGGAACAGAAAGGAGCCATCCCTTAGAGACTGTGGCAGAGACCAGTGGTCAGTGTGCCAGCAAGGCAGCGACCAGTGGTTGGTGTGGCAGAGACCAGTATCTTTAGAGCCCCTAGTGGTAGAGACCAGTGGTCTGTGTGGCAGTGACCAGACCACAGAATTGGCTACAACCCCTTTGCGCTGGTGTGCTGGCATTTGATAACTAGCAGTGGGCTAACGTCGACCCATCTGATTAGTTTGAAATTGAGCATATACTTTTGAAGAAATTAAACTATTCGCCGATGCTTGTCAGAAGCAATAAACATAATGCTGTTGTACGATCAACAGTTGTTCGCTTGAATTATATTCCTTTATTTAACCAGGAAGTCCCAATTGTGAGACGTGTGCTTTTATTTAAACAACTTCCTGTTCAACTGAAATGCCTTCCTGTTCAACTGAAATCCTCTCATACAACGTACTGAAATGCTTTTATACAACATACATTTTACTTGAGTGTGTGACAGCGTTTCAGTTGTGTGTGTGAGAACATTTCACGTGTGTGTGTGTGTGTGTGTGTGTGTGTGTGTGTGTGTGAGCGTTTCAGTTGTGTGTGTGAGAGCGTTTCAGTTGTGTGTGTTTGAGCGTTTCAGTTGTGTGTGTGAGAGCGTTTCATGTGTGTATGTTTCAGTTGTGTCTATGAGAGCGTTTCACATGCGTGTGTGTGTGTGTGAGTGTTTCAGTTGTGTCTATGAGAGCGTTTCACATGTGTGTGTGTAAGCGTTTCAGTTGTGTCTATGAGAGCGTTTCAGTTGTGTCTATGAGAGCGTTTCAGTTGTGTGTGTGAGCGTAATATTTTCAGTTGTGTGTGAGAGAGCATTTCAGTAGTGTATGTAAAAGCGTTTCACTTTTATGTGTGTGAGCTTTTCAGTTGTGTGTGTGAGTGTAATATTTTCAGTTGTGTGTGTGAGAGCGTTTCAGTTATGTGTGTAAAAGCATTTTACTTGTACGTATGTAAGCTTTTCACTATAGTATGTGAATGAGTTTGGTTTCATATGTGTATGTGAGAGGAAAAGTACATGTATATGCATGGTAATTCTGAATAATGTCCCTAGGGGCACCTCATAGGTACTCATCACTCTTCTTCCTCCAAACACGGTTAGTGGAATTATGACCAAAAAGCTCTATTTTGGTCTCATCTGACCACATGACTTTCTCCCATTACTCCTCTGGATCATCCAAATGGTCATTGGCAAACTTAAGACGGGCCTTGACATGTGCTGGTTTAAGCAGGGGAACCTTCCGTGCCATGCATGATTTCAAACCATGACGTCTTAGCGTATTACCAACAGTAACCTTGGAAACGGTGGTCCCAGCTCTTTTCAGGTATTGACCAGCTCCTCCCGTGTAGTTCTGGGCTGATTCCTCACCTTTCTTAGTATCATTGAGACCCCATGAGGTGAGATCTTGCATGGAGCCCCAGTCCGAGGGAGATTGACAGTCATGTTTAGCTTCTTCCATTTTCTAATGATTGCTCCAACAGTGGACCTTTTTTCACCAAGCTGCTTGTCAATTTCCCCCTTGCCCTTTCCAGCCTTGTGGAGGTGTACAATTTTGTCTCTAGTGTCTTTGGGCAGCTCTTTGTCCTTGGCCATGTTAGTAGTTGGATTCTTACTGATTGTATGGGGTGGACAGGTGTCTTTATGCAGCTATCGACCTCAAACAGGTGCATCTAACTTAGGATAAATGGAGTGGAGGTGGACATTTTGAAGGCAGACTAACAGGTCTTTGAGGGTCAGAATTCTAGCTAATAGACAGGTGTTCAAATACTTATTTGCAGTTGTATCATACAAATAAATAGTTAAAAAATCATATATTGTGATTTCTGGATTTTTTTTTAGATTATGTCTCTCACAGTGGACATGCACCTACGATGACAATTTCAGACCTGTTGAAGTATGCCGACTTCCCCGAGTCCGCTGATGAGAAAGGATCAGAAGGAGACAGTTATCAGATTCCCACAATATTTTATTGAGCTCAGAAAGCAGATATATATATATATATCTGGAGACTCTGCTGTCCTCCTCACAAGTCTGAGGTTCCCCACAAGAGTCTGAGGTCTTCATGCTAAGCAACAACTATATAATGGAAACCGCACCCAGCTGCACATCTTCCTTTGGCCTTATTTAGGCATGCCTGGTAAAGATGTAAATCTCATGTCTGACCTATGACCTTATGTAGTTGTGCATGGAGTCTGGACAGTGTAAAGGGCATGGTGTGTGTGAGGATGGGGGTAGGAGAAGTATATCCTGTGTGTGTGTGTGTGTGTGTGTGTGTCTGTGAGGTGATGTATGAATGTGAGAGTATGCTCTGTATGCTGCAGAGTTTACTAGGTGAAAGGTGCGGTTCCTGTTTTCTGGACAAGCCCTATTGTTAATTATATACTGATTAATATGATGCTAGACGTTTTGTTCATATCTTATCACTACGTCAATCGTAAGCAAATCACACTTCTAAGTATTCTAAAGAGCAAAAGCAACCCCTTGATGAATGTATAATCCCACAGACCCCTCCATGATTTCTAAGTGGGAGAACAAAATAGCAGGGTGTTCAAATACTTATTTTCCTCACTGTATATGTCACGCTTTGGCACAAACTGTCTGCTTCTCACAGCGCGAGGATGGTCACTCTGGTGTCGCTGTGACGTTGGTTTCAGGGTGAGTCTGACAGCGGAAAATCCCTCTTGTAAATGTGTAACCGCTGCCATAACAAGACGTTCACGGTGTATTCCTCAGGGAAATAAACACTTTCCCATCTAGAAAGAAAGCGTCAGTTTTGTAGAGTTTACACAGTAAATGCCATGTGGGCAAAAGTTTAGAGATGATACTCTGACTTCCTGTTCCCATGAAGGCAGCACGAAGCTGCACCACAAGTAGGCTAGCTGATGGAGAAAAAATGCACAGTCTCATACAGTCGCAGTGGACTAAACTGTCAGGTTTTGATGTTGCAGACCACAATTTTTGCAAGTACTTCAAAGTTTAAACTTGTATTGTTGTGAATCTTAACTGTAAACTCACCTTAGAATTTCCAGCAACCCCCCCAAAAGCAGCTCAGCGCCCCCCTTTTTAAAATATTGCTTTATTGCTTTCAGCACCCCCCATCGTCCTCGGAACGCCTCCTGGGGGGGAACTAGCTTAGTATCTGCAGTAAGAGATAAAGGCCAGAAAGAAGAAAATACAGAAATTAAAGTCAGAGTTGACAAAGACACCACTATGCAAAGGATAGGTGTTGTGGTGGCAGCCCGGCTGACGGTGAGTGTCCTGTTAATTTCTTCTTTTTTCTTGTGATTCTGTTTTCCCCTTGTGTTTTGGCCTCCCTGTCTGTCTCCTCTGCTCCCCTTGTTTGTGTTCTCCCTCTCTCTCTCTGCTCCTGAGCCCAGATGACGACCTGCACCTCATTAGCCACCTCCTCTGCCTGCCACACCTGCCAGCAATCAACTCAATCCCTGCCACTATTTCAACCCAGAGGGCTGTTTCACAAAAGCAGAATTTAGAAATCCAGGATAAGAGATAAAGCTAGGCTTGACATAGTCCGATCAGTGCATCCTGGCTTTATCAGTGTCACAAAGGCCAAACCAGGCTCAGAAGGTGCAACTAAGTCAAGCCAGATGGTCAGATAAATGGGCGTCAATAACTTTCTTCAAGAGACCACGCTGTCGATCACAGATTCATTGATGCTGAAATGGAAAAGACGTGTGCAGCATACTTTATTTGCTGTTACTCAATGAGTGTAAAAAAGGTTTTTGATGAAAAAATGCACATAATATAAAAAAGAAAGAAAGAAAAGTATTAAAACAGCGAGAAAAGCATGGCAGACAATACTTATATACAATACTTAATAAGTAAGTTGCTAAAAGAATCACTGCTCCCAACTGAAACTGTTAATTATAACGTTACCATGAATAGTAACGTTATGTCAGACCTTACAAGTAAGCACCGGACCTTAATATGTCACTCAGCAAATGTATTAATTACAACCACTAATCAACATACTGTCTATTCAATTCAATTTTATTTATATAGTGACAGTTCACAACAAAAGTATTTCTTTTTCTGGCAGCATTACTACTAGTACTAGTATTAGTATTGCCCATTAAACCCTATTTTGAAATAATATAATGCTGAGATATCTGAGTGGGGAGTCTGGGCGTCCTCCCTCAGATGTTTTTGAGCATTAAACATTTAATTTTCTGATGTCTGAAGAAATATTCTACACCAATTTATGGTGGAAATTATTTTATATAAATTTTATTTATATAAAAAGGAAACAAAATTCAGCTGGCAGGTGACAATTCAAAATATAAAAATATAATGCAGTATCAGCAGCTTGTTCAATTAGCTTAAGTTTCATTTTTGGAAAATGCACATATCTTTCTTCTATGTTTGCACAGCATGTTTTCTTATTAACCTTTCTTAAAGCCTTTTCAGTTATTTACCATTTTTTAGTGCAAGCAACATTTTTGACAAATACTTTTAAAAAGTGTGTGTATATATATATAGTAGGCTTGGCAGAGAGGCTGGAGGTCTGTCAATTTTGTGTGAAAATGGTGAACTTTTTTAGTCAATATGGATAATAGGTAAAAAGTCAGTGTTGTGGTGCTCATAGAAAATACTGTATGTTATCTGTAAGTTGACCCTGAGGCTGTAGTCCTACAGCACATCCACAGGTGAAGACTTCCTGCTGTGCTGACTGTTATGTGTTTTACTGTCATATGTCTGAACTGCACACACTTAAAAAAAATAACAAAATAAAAAACAGACTTAGATATGAAGATAAAGAGAAGCACTGAAGATATTAGAAAACCAGCAACTGCAAAGAGAAGTGATTTAGTGATTTAGTGTACTCGAAGTAGACTGTAAGCCAAACTGTAACACAATTTATTGCGGTAATCATTGTTTTCTCTCCCAAACACACAGTTGTTTCATGAATAAACAGTGCACAATATATCCTCCTTATTGAAGTAGGACTATAATTTGAGAGTATTATAAAAAGACATAGGAATCCTACATAGTGTGTGTGAGTTTCTTGAGTGACATATAATGTCCGGTGCTCACTTTTAAGGCACAATATAACATTATAATTATGACAGTTTCAGTTAAGAGCTGTGATATTTTTAGCTTCTCACACATTCAGTCGGTCAACAATTGGCTGCCACTTTCTTTCGCTGGTTTATTGCTGTACCCATGTTACTTTTTCTTTTATTTATCCTTTTTTATTATTTTTATTTTTGTGTGCAAAGTATGGTGGACGCATCTTCTCTAGTTATGAAACCTAATAACCACAACCTACTATTTTAATACAGGCTGCTGAAAAATATGCAGAACACATAGGCCTACATAAGAACATGGAATGACTCTTTGGATTCTGATCGGCTGACTGAACAGATAAGGCACCAGGATTAACTAAGCCTGGCTGTTAGCCTGGTCTGGAGCAGGCTAGCTGCACAGAATAAATCGCCATGGTAACTTATGTGCTACTGCTTTCGTGAAACCGAGTCAAGGCTTAATTCAGCCAGGATATCTGGAAAATCCCGGCTTAATCCCTTATCTTGGTTTTGTGAAACAGCCCTCTGGTGCCACTGCTTGCCTCGAGCCTTTTCTCTGTTTCCGTTTCAGGTTTTCCCTGTTACTTACTCACCACTTACCACCACCACTTACCACTCACCTCCGTCGAGTCAGCTGGGCTTGCCTATCTGCCCTCTCCTCTCGGGCGTCTTCCACGGCACCCTCTCAGTTCCCCCTCGTACCTCACAGTCAGCCTGTCACCACACTCCACCACCAATCCTCCGGTCAGTTCTCCCATGCCTCCTCTCTTCCTTGGCCCCCGGTGCTCCCTGGCTCCCTTACCTCAGCCCCCTCAGCCCTACTTGTTCCTTGGTCCCCCTGTGCCCGTGTTCCCCCGGCATCTACCTCTCCCTCACCTCCACTTCTTCTACCCCTTTTTCCCTCAATAAATCCTCTTTCACCTGAGCGTTGCTTTGGGTCCTCTCTGTCCAACACCCATAACAGTTAACTATCTAGAATGTGCTACTATATTTATAGATGCATGAAAGATAAAAGATACCAAAGCATTTCATTGCGGTTTAATTCTTGTTAGAAACAATGAGAGAAAGAGGTCCAAAATGGTTTAAAAGTGAACATATCATATATCAAAAGTTCTTCCCTGGATTCTCAAGCAAAGTCTAACAATTCCAGAATATCAGCTTCAGCATACTTTTATTGTGTTGTGGAGATATTGTATGTCTAAGTAGCTCTTTCTGTGTAAATGTAAATCCCCATGTAAAATACTGTTGGGGTGTTTTTGTTCCCTGTGGGATATAAAATAGTATTTCAGTTAAATCTAAAAAATGCAGTTGTTCATTTGCCAATGTTCATTTGAGCTCAACACTCTTAATAAAAGGCTGTTCTGTCCTGCAAAGTGTTGTGTAGTTGATGTAAGCTACTTCATAATCTGTCTATCTATCTATCTATCTTCAAGTGGCAACAAGTACTGCAAGATTTAGAAATCCCACACGGCTGAGAAACAAAACCACATTCTTTGTTAAAAATTATTTTTAACAACTGCTGTAACCCCCTGAAAAGAGGAAAGTGAAACAGCTGTCATAACATTTGCGAGATTTTAATCTAAGCACCAAAATTTAGGAAAAAAAACAACCTTGTAAGAAATAGCACAAACAAACACACATAAAAACATATTGCACATTAGTTCTCTTAGCCACCTGTTAATCACTTGTATCATTTGGAACAGACATGGTGGACTAAAACTGGCATTTATCCACGAGATCCACAAGTTTTTAACTTCTGGTTCAAAGAAAGAATTATGTCAGGTATTAGGTTTTCTGTCCTTCAATAGAAAATGCCAGCTGGATTGTGGTTTAAAAATGGTATAAACGTCTTGTGTAATGAAGCATCACTCCTCACAGGGTGACTCTGGTGGACCTCTGGTGTGCAATGGGAAGTTGCACACCAGAGGCCAAAGAGCCATGTTTCCCACATTTACAAAATCTATACAGACATAACAAAATGTCTTCACTGGTTGAAAGAGATTCTTCAGAAAGAGAGCTGCTGAATGTAACAGTGAGACAAATAGTTTTTTGGATAAACATTTAATGGATCTATTGTTTTGTGCAAATCACTTTGTCAGCCAAATAAAACATGTGTTTCCATTCTGTGACACCTTACTTCAGTGGACACGAATGCAAAAGATACACAAAGCCTCTTATGATAAGATGAAATGCTTTTGCATGAAGCCTACGATATCCACAGTCAAAATGGAACTTTGTGTGGTTTTTATAGTTCATCAAGATTATCACACAATTCAAAGAAATGCTTAGGTCATGAGCAATTGGCAACTCCAGGGCTGAGAAATGAATACAACACCCAGTTAATCAAATGGCCACTTGAGGCTGAATCCAAAAGTCAGTTAAATGAACAAAATCAAGCCAGATTTTTGACTGTGACACAAGCAATGTGTAAAATATTTAATCCTCTGTTTTACCTGTGTCTTCCTACTCACTGTTCACTAAAGTTGTGCACATCACCAATGAAACTTTGTGGAACATTTATACTGTTTTCTCAAATAACGCATACACACTACGTAAATGCACTGTTTTAAATCAATTTGCTCAACTCTGAGTGCTTCCACACTTTTCAAAATATTTTTCATTATGGTTTTGTTATGTGGGAATTATTACATAAATATGTTTGATTCATATATTTCATTGAGAGGTAGGTTAACACCAGTCCACATATTCCTTTCCCATTCAATAAAAAAACAGACGGTCACATTCTTGTTCAGGGCCAGCCTACAGTAACATCAGTCAGTTTATAATACACATCAGCATGCTCCACTTGTTCAGGTGAAACACTGACAGATGAGTCATGATGCTCTGTTAGACTTGTCAGTCAATAATCACATGACTTTCTTTGTGACTGTGAGAATAACGACTCTCAAACCTGAAGCTGTGGTTTCTGATACTTATTTTGATTTGATTTTCACAGTCACAGTGACAACAGACGACAACAGCTTAAATGTGACGGCTAAAACTATATATATCACAGGAATCTTTTTTTTCACTTCAGTTCATCTAACTAAGTAGCTCAGTGGTATATTTAGATTTACATTTATTCATTTAGCTGACGCTTTTATCCAAAGCGAGTTACAATTGGTATACATGTCAGAGGTTGCACGCCTCTGGAGCAACGAGGGGTTAAGTGTCTTGCTCAGGGACACAATGGTGGAAGGGTCACAGTGGAGGATTGAATCTGGGTCTCTCACACCAAAGGCATGTGTCTTATCCAGTGCACCATTGCCACCCGAACAGTATCCAAACAGTGAGAGAGGAAGATCTAAGAATTCCCAGAAATAAAAAAAATATAGAGGTTGAAAGATGGCAAAAGATACAAGGGGAAATATAATTGAATCTTAATAAATGTAAAAGAGAGTAAATAGGTTAAATCACAGACTTGTTTAACTTACCATAAGCTGATCACATAATGGATTTATGTGCTTCAGGTTGCTGAGGCAAAACTGCTGAGAAAACTGCTGTATATGGGTTATGTATTGTCAACCCAAAGACAACAGGCTAAGTTTGCTCCCAGCATGATGCATCAACTGCACAAGTTTCTGCCTTTTTGTCTTTTGACATGTCTTGGACTTAATGGTAAGATTAGCAAATCAGGTTTAACATCTCTTGTCTATACCTGCTACATTAACTCATCCTGTTTTTCCTCTTTGCTTTTAGCACGTAGTAGTGAAATCATGGCCCAATCCCAATCACCCCCCTAAGCCCTAAACCCTGAACCCTCACAGACTTTACTGACGTCACTTGGAAAGTGACTGAGTGCAAGAGGCTGCAAGGACTCAAAATGCTGTAACTAGGAACGGACGGCCCTTTCCCACTTTATCACGCTACCTTGACAACGCTGAAAAACGCTGCACACTTTTTTTATTTTATGCTTTTGTCTGATTAATGAAGTCCTGCAGGCTCTTATAGTGACATCCACTCTACAGAGTGGAGGAGTGGTAAATGTCAATATATTTGTCAATAATCATGAATAGGCCGACACTATTGTTGGTCAAAACACACATCATTAAGTAAAAACTAAAATAAATAGTTGAATAAACAAAGTGTGTAGGCTAATAAGGTGTATTCCTCTGACTTTATGTGTTCTATGCACCATCTTAAGTTCAGAAAAATTCTAACAATATTAACATCAGCGTTGGTGTCAATGCTTGTTTGTTTACCGCTTTCTTCTTCTTCTCCTGTATAGGCGTATTTGCCGTGATATTTGTCTCGCCCGGCTTCCCCTGGTAACCCCGCTGTTTCACGCCATACCGCTATGAACTGTGGGCAATTCCTCAGCCAAAGTCTGCAGAAATGCGGACTTCACGGAAAGGGTCTAAAAGGGCTCAAAATGTCCGCAGAGAGCCCTCGCAAGACTTGACGATTTGACAGTGGGACAGCCCTAAGCCCTCACGGACTTCCCGGGAACGCGCCTCAAAGTCTGTGAGTCTGTGAGGGTGGAGATTGGGATTGGGCCCATAAATGGTAAAAAGACCCCGGAGAACTTAATGCTGTACATGGCCTCAGTGCAGAACAACATGGGTCATGTATGTGGAGGATTCTTCATCAGTGAAGACTTTGTGGTCACTGCTGCGCATTGTGACCGCTTGTGAGTTACTTCCCCTCTTTGAGAAATCTTTGATTCATGTAATTACAAAGCAAATCAAAATATGTGGCATAAAGATTGTGACGTCATGAGAGGTTTCCTGTGCGGGGTAGCCAGGTGGCAGTGTCTCTGAAGGTGAACAAACAGTCAAAAACGGTTGGCTTCCAAACATAAACACAGGCTTTATTGTCCGTTAGGCAAACAAACACAAGTTACACGTCCTCTTCTCTGTTACCAAAAAAGTCCAACGTAAAGTGTCCCAGTGGGGAAAATAACAAAGTTCAGACTTAGCCAAATCTCACTAGGCAGTCAACACATAAAGTTTAAACTTCCCTTGTCGAGGTGGTCTTGAACAGCCGGTCTGGTAACTTCCACTCCTTCAGCCTTCCTCCCCAGGCTCTCCTAGCACCTTTTAACTGTGGCTTCTTGTGCTCTCTTTGTCCTTCCCTAATCAGGGATTGGACACACCTGCGGCTTGTTACGGTGACTGGTCTTCTGGGATATGTAGTGTGAGCGGCGGCCATTTTGGGGTCATGAGGCTGTTGCACCCTGGGAGATGTAGTGGGGATGGCGGCAGCCATCTTGAAGCCTGAGATCCGCCCATAGGCCGGAATGTAACGCCCCCCTACCACCTGTCCCCTGGTGATGCCACAAGATGTATTCATTTTTGCAGTTTTATTTATTTTATGTCATTTGTAACTATTGACAACCTCTCAATGATCTTTCCTTCAGGAATCCCACAAGTGTTGTTCTTGGCACCCACAATCTCAGGAAGGTTTATAATGGCACGATGAGATACAACGTAAAAAAGATGCAAGCATCCATCTTTTGACAATGAACGATATGGTCATGATATCATGCTCCTCAAAGTAAGTAGATATTAATCAGTCTCGGGTGAAATCATGCATTTTTCACTTTCATTTACTCCATCTTCAAACAATTATTTTTGTACTTTTTAATTCCATTCAATTCAATTTAATTCAAACCTGAGGTCTGATGGAGGATAATACCAATGCTATACAGTGATCCTTATTGGTTTTTAATTTTCACTCTTAAAAAACTTTTCACTTTTGTGTCCTCAGCTGTTTAAGAAAGCTCGACTGGGCAAAAGAGTTCAACCGACTCAACTTCCCAAGACTATTAAAATAAAAGATAAAGAAAAGTCCCATGTAGCTGGATGGGGTTGGACTTGAAGTCGTGGTAAAGCTGCTGATGTACTGCAAGTTAGTGTTGTAGTCAAGACCACCCAAACCGAGACCAAGTTAAGACCAAGACCAGAGTTTATCGAGGCCGAGACAAGACCAAGACTTTTAGTGGCTGAGACCAAGTCAAGACCAAGACATCACATTACATGACACACAATAAAATGTGGAAAGAGATCATAGGTACTTCTCAAATTGATATTCCCATTAAAACACCCATATACAAACACTGAGAGCTGAAATCAACGTAAGGATCTTTATTCAACACGCCTTTTACCTGCTTACCATCGCGGGAAGGGGGGACAGTGCACATTTTTAAGTCAACACATTGTTAAGGTTTATTGGTTTCATTTGAAACAATACATTTTACATCCAATTGAAGTTTGGATAATAACAAACAAATCAGACAATGCCAAAGCAATTTATTGATATTCCCAAAGTTGTGGTCAGTGTTGGGCAAGCTACTTGGAAAATGTAGTGAGCTAAGCTACTAGCTCCTTTACATTAAATGAAGCTTCACTACACAGAAGCTACCCCCCAGTGATATGTAGCAAGCTAAGCTACAGCAACGTGGCAAAAGTAGCTTAGTTACATCTAAGCAACCTCTCAATGATCTAAGCAAAAGTAGCTTAGTTACATCTAAGCTACTTTTAATTTTTATAGTTAGGTCATTTATATATAAATATTTATATACACACACTCACACACACAACAAAGGCCTAGTTTATATTGAACCAACTTCATTCCACAGTAGCAACAGAAGAAAGACTAAAAACCTGCTCCAATGTGTGTGTGCGAGAGCTAACGTTAAATCAGACACAGAAACTCTCCTACTTACTGCCAGATCATTGCCGCTAAATGTACTTCCTCATGCAACAAACGGAGAACCATTATTGTTTGTATAAAGCAACTTAATTATCATATTAATTCATTTAATTATTAATTAATTCTATATTTTTTATAGTTTATATGTGACTTAGTGCAACATTGCAACCTAAACAACTTAAACAGTCATGGCAGAGAGAGAGAGAGAGAGAGGCTGCACATACAGGTCCGTGTGCGGCGGTGGTGTCGCTTACTGATCCATCAGAAATGCTTGGCAAAATGTAGCGTGTGTGGAAGCTACCGCGCTACTCGGCCAATAAAACAGCTTCGTTACTGAAAAGCTATTTGATTCAGAAAATAGCGACGCTACCACCAAGCTACTGAGAAATGTAGTTAAACTAGTAACGGCGCTACTTGTAGCGACGCTGCTGCCCAACACTGGTTGTGGTCTTAACTTGTCTTGAAATAAAATCCTGAGACCTCAATGTCCGGGGCCGAGACAAGATCGAGTACAAAGGAGGAGACCAAGACTGTCAAAAAGTGGTCTCAAGACCAAAACAGATAAAAACAAATGCTCTGTGCAGAGAAAGTAGTTACAGCTGCTGATTGTGAGGACGGACAGGATGGACATCAACAGTATCTGATTTCTGTAATTTTTCTAACGTAACTGTCCTTGCTAGGGAGAAAACATTTAGACTGATAAGGTAGTTGTTTATTCTAAACATTAAAATGCACTTTGCTTTCACACGCATGCATGTATCCTGGGGCGTTGTGTGTGTCTACATTTCTGCAGACTTTGCCTGAGGGAACTGTCCACAGGTCATAGCAGTGTGCCGTGAGTTACCCAGAGTTGCCAGGGGAAACCTGCAGCAATCACAGCAAATCTGCCTTATGAGAGACGAAAGAATAAGAATGGTAAACAAACAAGCATTGAAGAAGCAACCACTGACATGGTTAGAAAAAAAGTTAACTTATATTTAAGATGGTACGTAGAACGTATTAAATCAGAGGAATGCAATTACTTTATTACACACCTAGTTTATTCAACTATTTATTTTAGTTTTTAAAATCTAATGATGCTGTGTTAACCAAAAACAGTGTTTTGCATGTTGATAAATATAAATATTGACAAATACAAACAATTTAAGTTCTGTCCTCAGGGTGTTTCTGGTTGCGTGCAATGGCGCAGCTGTTGGTGTTGTGTCTTTTAACGTGACCCTTAACTGTAACCATCCAGATGTACCCAAATCCTATACAGACATTTCTTAATACCTGCCCTGCATCAAAAAGATTCTCAAGGAAAATTGTTGAATGTAATAATTTTACATATAGTTTTGCTTCAGTGTACTTTCATAGTGTTAAATCTGTGTTTGCTCTTTCTAACGTAGAACAGTAGGCTTCAGTGACACATAGGCACCAGCTTTCTCTTAAGGTAAAATACTTGCTCTGTAACACAGTTGATACAAAGGAAAGACACTGAATCATTTGTAGAAGGATGACAGACACATTGTTTGGCTTGGACTGAGGGAGGTTTGTAATGAACTGCCCAGGGCAGACATGCTGACAGAAACTATGAAACTCTGGTCTGACTGACTGACTGTGGGTTACATTTATGTGTATCAAATGCTACATTTGTTACAACTGTATCTGAATAAGGGATAAAAAACACTGACTGAATGCAAATACAACAAATGTAAATGTGTGAATGCTTACATGACAAATCCTTCCACCAAGGTCAAGTTGTCAAAAAAACACACAAGACAGAAGACTGCACGTTTACTGCATAATAATGAGTAATGAGTTCCCTGTCTGGATATGTGATGTCTGGAAATGACCTCTTCATCATGTACTAACTTGAGCATCAGTTTCATAACAGTGAGAACATAAATCCTCAAATGTGAATATTTGAGTTTAAAGTCAGAATTTTGAGCATAAACTATTGCACAATTACACCATGCAGAGAAGAAGATTATAAGAAGATATGAAAATACACATAACATAATCTGCCAGCCTGTGCCAGGTTGCTGAGACAGCAAAACCACAATCAAAAAAAAAAGTTCAACCAAGATATCACAAGCTTCAAATTTACATTGCAGAGAGGATGTGGATATAGAGGATCAGAGGTTAGAACATGATATAGATTGAAAAGAGCTACCAGGAGGACGGGTTGAAGGTCCTGCCTACATAGTGCATGGCCTGCACAGATTTCTGCTTTATGTTTTATGTAATAAAATTGACAACTCTGATTATTAGTCTCGGGCCTATAAACACGGTATTAACTCCACTATAATACTTGTGTTGTTTTTTCAGAGCTTGTGGTTGTAATCATACATGAAGAAAAGCCGTGGGGAACTTATGCTGCGTTCCAGGCAACTTGGAACTGGGAAATTTCCGACTTCGGACTAGAAAAACTATCCTGGAACGCAACTTGAAGTCGGATTTCCTACTTGTGAACTCGGAGAAAAAATTTGTACCCCGACTTCATGAGTAGCAGCTGAATGACATCTAAAAACAATGTCAGCGTCCATGGAAGCACACATTGTAAATGGTAAACCATAAACTAAAAGGCAACAAAACATATATTTACATGTATTTGAATTAAAATAATACATACATATAGTAAAACCTGTTCTGCATGTACATTGATGTAGAAATATGTTTTGCACATTAGGTAACTGGCTACAGTAAGGAATCTCATAAAGTCATCTTTTCTGCATAAAAGTTATTGTTAAAAATGCCAAAACATTACGAAATGCAATCTACAACAATGACTGACTTCAGGCCTACCAACTTATATAGCCAGAGGGGAACACAGAACTGGTAACATATGGGCTATTTATGTCAGTTGTTGCAGTTAAACTGCCATCCTTTTAATTAACACCTAAAACAATGCTGAGGGTGCAACTGTGTGTACACTTTGTCACGATCAGTCATGATTTTCGTTCACTTTCGGCGTCATGCGCCACCAAGCACCTGGAATGCTTTGATGTCGAAAGTCGGAAGTTTCAACTGGGAAATATCCCAGTTCCGACCAGTCTCGAACGCGCCATTAGTCCAGTATATAGCCTTGGTAAAGGACAACACAGGTTATGCACTTGTCAGTGCAGATAACATAAACAGACAAGATGATGCAAAGATAACACTAAAGTTGCAAACTTGCAATGCAAAAGGGGATGTGGTTAGAATTCAAGATAAAATAGATAATAAAACATTTTTCAAGAAAGCAAACTGCTGTATAAAAGGGTCCACTTGACACACCCAAGAACAGTCAGTGAACTTGCTGGCATCATGCAGGGTCTTCACAAACTTCTGCTCTTTCATTTTCTGGCATGTCTTGGACAAAACGGTAAGATAACTAAATATTTTTATTATCCTCCATCAATGTAATCAGATATTGACTGAATCTAGATTTTACTTGTCTTTGCAGCACTCGGAGGTAAAATCATACGTGGGGACAAAGCCCCAGAGAACTCGATGCTGTATATGGCCTCTCTACAGAACATTGATGGTCATGTCTGTGGGGGATTCCTCATCAGTGAAGACTTCGTAGTCTCTGCTGCACACTGTAACTGCGGGTGAGTTCCTTTGCTTCTTCAATAATTTTTTTTAATTAATGTAAATAGGAGTCAAATAAGAAATATTTTGGTTTTACAAACCCACTATTTTCATTTGGGTTGTTTTGTTTTGTTTTGTTATTGGCACAACTTGAAAACAACTTCAAGAACTTCACAAATAACTTTTTCAGGAATCCCAAACGTGTTCTTCTTGGCTCCCACAATCTCAAGGCTGAACATAGAGAGAAAGATATTGAAAAGAAGTGCATACACCCATCTTATGGGAATGTTGGAAAAGGGAATGACATCATGCTCCTCAAAGTAAGTTAATACATTTAACCCAGTAGTCCCAGATGACATCTTGCATTTTACAGTCAAATTATTTAAATTGAATTATTAACTATTTAAATGTAAACAGTGGGGGTAAACGTCTAATAGTATAAAATAAAAATGTCCCTCAAATGCAATAATTTAATTTAAAACTCTGGCAAAAACACATCCCTATCAAAACTATTCAGGGCAGCTACCAATACATTTACTGTAACAATGCAACAGTAACCTTCATTTTCATGATTCAACAGCTCCAACTTGTAACAATTGTTTAACTGAAATCTGTTGAAGAGTTCAGCCAGTTTTTAATTGATACTTTCTGATTTTGTGTCTCCAGCTGTCTAGTGCAGTTCAACTAAACGAGAGAGTACAGCTTATCAAACTTCCCAGGACTGAAATTAGCATGAAACATGGAGAAAAGTGCAGTGTGGCTGGATGGGGTTCGACTGAAACTGGTGGTGCAGTTGTTGATGACCTGAGAGTGGTGAATGTGTCTGTCATCAACCCGCAAGACTGTGAGAAGGAATGGAAGGAATGGCATCTTCCTGCCAATGTTATCTGTGCAGGTGGATTTGACACAAACAAAGGATTCTGTCAGGTATGTTCTCTGTCCTCTAATAAAAAGTCTCAACTGGTTTCCAGTCTGAACAACGTTTGAACATTGTACATCATCTTGACCAAACATACAAAGATATTTCCTCTTCACAGGGTGATTCTGGTGGTCCTCTGGTGTGCAACGGGACAGCAGTTGGTATTGTGTCTTTCAACAGAGATTCCAACTGCAGCTATCCAGACTTACCCAACGTCTATATAGACATATCAAAATACCTGCCATGGATCAACAAGATTCTCAAGGAAAAGAATTGTTAAATGTAACAATCTCACACAGAGATTTGCTTCAGCATACTTTGAGTGGAAGGGGCTGTTTTGTCTGTGTTGCTTTGTCTCTTTAACACAGAGTCAATATAAAAATAAAATCTTTTCACCTGTTGTTTCCTGTTTCCTTTTTTAGATGGCACAAATGGTGGGCACATCAATTTGAAAAAAATGTCAGTTTGATATAATATAGTAGAGCTACTGTAACTGCCTTGTGTTGACAGATATTAATTGACATATTATTTAATGTAATGTAATGTAAATAGTCAGAGAAGCAGGTCAGCGAAGAAACCCAGGTCAAGAGACTTTATTACAGATTGTTACAGAAGTGTGTTAAAAAAATTTCAAATGTTCACAAATTACGCTAACAGGAATCGAAACAACTATTTTAACCATTTTACAATTATAATCATTAAACATCATCATTATACAATTCACTATATAGCTCTTCCGATGATAAAGCTGGGTGGGGTTCCACAAGAACTGGTGGTGAACTTGTTAATGACCTGCAAGAGGTGGATGTTTCTATCATTAAGCTGGAAAAGTGTCAGAAGGCATAGCATAATATCCTTCCTGATAATATTATCTGTGCAGGTGGATATGGAACAAAGAAAGGGTTCTGCCTTTATGTTTTCTGCCCTTTGATAGAAAATGCCAGCTGGTTTGTGGTTTAAAATGGTAGAAACGTCTTGTGTGATGAAGTTTTCTCTTCCTCCTCCTGTGCAGGATAAGCGGTTGACGATGGATGGATGGATGGATGGATGGATGGATGGATGGATGGATGGATGGATGGATGGATGGATGGATGATGTCTTGGGATTTATTAAGCTAAAGGTTTTAGAGAAATTAAAATGATGTAGCTTGAAGTCAATGCTCAGTTTTAGGCTTTGAGTTTATTTCCTCTTCTGATATCCTTGTCTGCATAGGCTACATTAAATTTATAGTCACATCACCATCACCGATTGATCACTGCGTTCCATCATAGCAATTTGACGCTTTTGTTTTTTAGCACATTGGATTTCACACTTTCATCAGCTGATTTTACTTGCGGAGCTGGCTGGTTTCATCAAATGCAGCAGATCGGCTGGATGAGCAGATTTATTTTACTTTGCTTGCCTCATTAGAGACTTAAGTGTAGTTTAGTGACTTGTCCGACTTCTAACTTGTTTAGGCCTACTATGTTTTATAGTTGTCTATTTGGACTAAATGATCTGTCTCACATGTGACAATGATAAATGATGTTAAACATGTTTCTTGCTGACAGACTCTTTGACTCTCTCTGACTTTAATTGTCTCCAAAATAAAAGTTTATGGGAGAAATAAAAGAAAAAAAATTCTAATAGGCCTAAAAGTTTAATGTTATCTGTCCCGTAACAGATCAGTCTGATCAGCTGCAGCGTCCAATCAATATAACGGCCACCCAATAAGGGGGCGCGTCAGTCAGTAAAAGACTGTGCATCCTCACTCATAGCTCCTCAGAGATCGCACTGTGAGAACTATGGGCTATGAGCTTTGGGACGGCCTGCAAGATGGAGAGCCATCTTCAAGTTGGCTGCTTGCTATGAAATTGAAAACTTCTGAACATTAATTATTGTTAACATAATATATATAATGAGTTTCTATAATATGTATGCTGAATTAATTTAATAAATATGTCTATAATGGTGACATCATGCTATACCAAAATAATAATAAAAAGATAATAAATGTAAAGTTTTTATGGAATAAAAAACATAAAAACAAATAAATATCTTGACAAAATAGACATGTGTTGGTATTCACATTACTAGCAAAAGTACATGGTTTGTAAGTGTGATTTCTCTTTTCTGTTTCACAAATAATAGACACTAAAACATTTTATGGTGCAAGGCCACAGGATGTTCCAGCCCTTATACCAGAAAGTCCTCAAGACTCTGCCATTAATCTGATGATGACAATAACCAAATAGAGCCTCCTGATCATCAACATATCAGAACATACCAATCTGTATCTGCGCAGGAGTTGAGGGATCCGATCAAAACTAGCCCCAGAGAGATTGACTATTTCCTGGCAGTACTACCTGTCAGAGGTGTTTTCAACTTCCCAGCCATGGATGACTACTGACACTGCCAGTCACATCTCAAGACGTAAAGAGATTCAATCTGTTACGCCAGATTATTAATTTTACTGATAATCAGCAGGACAAAGACAGTCCAGACCGGTTTCAGAAAGATGGCTCTTAATGGTAAAACTATGCATTTTAATACCAACAAACTTTAGAAAACATCATATAAAATGCTAAGTTGTTGCAGAAATAAATCTGTTTTACAGATGCATGATGTTTTATTGTATTTTTCCTAAAGTTTGTTGGTATTTGGTAGAGCAGTATATTAGAAAAACTATTGGGTCCATAAAAAATTTTTTTTTGGATTATTGTTGTTATTAAAAATAATCAAATGTGCGATCCTACTTTCTGCCCTTCACTGGTTAGTCATACTTACAGCCAGTCCTTTAAGTGAGCTGGAACTCACCGGTACGTAGCGACACTTCTGTATTTTATTCTTTGGCGTATTGGGACTTTGTCTTGCACACTGGAATTTCTCACAAGCTGCCTGTACACTTCTCTGCCTTCTCCACTGGTGGAGACAGAGTATGAAAAAGATTGAGTGCCGATACACCAACATGTGAACAATATGTGATTGGGGAGTGCTGGTTACAGAGCTGACAAAAGGATGCTGGTAACTGTGGAGTGCAGGATTGGTGAGCCCAGACTACAAAGGGCACTCTGTAAAATATTAAAATCAAGAAAGTCCCTAGTTGTATGTATGGTGGATGGTTGTAACACTTTTTGAAGAAATGTTACAACCCACCCCACCGCTGTAAGCCAATGTTTAGCTAGCTGTGTGAACACAGTGGCAAGGGCAGCGTGGTGGTGGTTAGCACCGTCGCCTCACATCAAGAAGGTCAAGGGTTCAAACTCCGGTTGCCCCGGCCTTTCTGTGTGGAGTTTGCATGTTGTCTGCGTGGGTTCTCCAGCTTCCTCCCACTGTCACAAATGCAAAGATTCTTTATCAAGCAAAAGGTTCACAAAACCTCTCAAGGTAAGATGAAATACTTTTGCGTGCAGCCTACAGTATCCACAGTATAAATGGAACTTTCAGTGGTTCATCAAGATTATTGCACAATTCAAAGAAATGCTTGGGTCATGGGCAAGCAACAACTTCCACGGCTGAGAAATGCAACAAAGACAACATGATTAGGGCCAAAAACTGCAGTTCATTGAATGGCCACTTGAGGCTGGCTCCAAAAGTGAGTTAATCTACATTTATCACATTTATCTGTTGTCATAGTAGTATGCACATAAAGTGACAGAAGGAGAAACAACATGGCCCAAAATGAACAAAATCATGACTAAAAGTGTCAGAGGCAAAATGATTGATGTAGGGCATATACATCATTTGGATGTTTTATCATCCAAATGATGCATATGCTGTTTTATATCAGTTTGCTCATCTCTGCATGCTTCCACACTTTTCAAAACATTTTTCATTATGTTCTTGTTGTGTGGTAATTATTAAATAACAATGATGAGAGATAGCTCCAGTTCAGATAGGCTATTCCTCTCCCATTTAACAAACAACCAGGAGGTCACATTCTTGTGCAGGGCCAGCCTACAGTAACAGTATTACAGTTTATAATACATGTTACATTTGGTCAAGTGAAACACTGACAGATGAGTCATGATGCTCTGTTACACTTCTGTCAGTCTATGATCAAATGACTTTAGAGCTCTACTGACTCGCAAACGTGAAGCTGGTTTCTGTTACTCATTTTGATTTTTGTGCAACATCACAGTGACAACAGCCAACAACAGCTTAAAGGAAAGAAAATATTCCACATTTTAGTTTTTTCACTTCAGTTCATCTAACTAAGACGCTTAGTGGAACCCAAACAGTGAGAGCAGAAGGTTTAAGAATTCCCAGAAATAACAAATTACAGAGGATGAAAGATGTCAAAAGATACAAGAGGAAAACACAATTGAATAATAACAAATGTAGAAGAGAGTAAATGGATTAAGATTACAGATTGTGTTAAACTCATCATGTGCTGATCACATAATGTATTTATGTGCTTCAGGCTGTTGAGGCAGCAGAACCTGTAAAAATGCTAGCACTGCATGATGCCTCACGTCTTTACTGACCACAGGCACTCATCATTACAAGACAATTAAAGGTTGCATCGATGCACAGAGGATGCGGCTAAAGAAGTCATGGTGAAGCAGGTGAAAACCACGGGGTCGCTTACTGAGAAAACTGCTCTATATAAGGGTCATGTATTGTCACCCCAAAGACCAACAGGCTGAGTTTGCTCCCAGCATGATGCATCAACTGCACAAGTGTTTGCTTTTTTATCTTCTGAAGTCTAAAGTCTTGGACTTAATGGTAAGATTACCAAATCTGGTTAAACATCTCTTGTTTATACCTGCTACATTAACTCCTCCTTCTTTCCTCTTTTCTTTTCAGCACGTGCTAGTGAAATCATAAATGGTAAAAAGACCCCGGAGAACTTAATGTATGGCCTCGGTGCAGAACAACATGGGTCATCATATATATATATCATCATATATCTTTCAGCAATCTTTGTTTTATGTAATTAGAAATCAAATCAAATGATCCTAATATTTAGCAAACAGATATCTACTTTTTGTGGTTTCGTTTATTTGATTTGTTTTGTTGGCACAACTCATGGAAAACTACTGACAACATCTCAATGATCATTCACTCAGGATTCCTTTAAGTGTTGTTCTTGGCACCCATGATCTCAGGAAGGTTGATAACAACACAATGAGATACAGGGTAAAGAAATGCAAACATCCATCCTACATTAAAGTTGCATCTGGGAATGACATCATGCTCCTCAAAGTAAGTAGATATTTAATCCATATCAGGTCAAATCATGCATTTTTACTAGTGGTGGGCATAGATTAATTTTTATAATCTAGATTAATCTCACTGTAATCTTGAAATTAATCTAGATTAATCTAGATTCTCAAATTTCTTGAGAAAGCTGTTCTACTATGATAATTGGTGATGAAAATAAATCATGTTCAATAAGAGGTACTTGTGTGTAGCGCTCAATCACAAAAACTGGAAAACTTATTTTAATTAACTCCTCCGAAGCCCCATGTCCGATCGACATGAAATTTGGCACGGACCATCTCTGGACCAAGCCGAAGAAAGTTTGTAGAGGGAATTTTGATCCGACAAAAAATGGTCCACTTACAAGCTAACAAATATTTGCCAAAATTCTAAAAACAGGAAGTATAACATATCTCTGGCTTGGAAAGGTCGATCAACACAAAACTTGACGACTTTATGTGCCATGCCCCCTGAGGGGCTATGCAAAATTTGGTACAGTTAGCACTATTGAAAAAAATCCCATTGACTTACATGCTTTTTATATCTCCATAACCACAAGTCCGAATGATACCAAATTTCGGGCAATTGTTCCCCATCAGCCCCTGATCACACCTACAAAAATTGGTGCAATTCCGCTTACAGGTGGCGCTAAAATCAAAGTTGAAATCTCTCACTAAACCCCAATCATTCCATTGGCATTTTCAAACGGTTTGGAACGGCCAATCAAGACCAAACTCGGGACCTTTATGCGGCACGACAGCAGGGCACCCCGACCAACTCGTGCATCCTCCGCAGGGAGGGGGGGGACTTGCACCGGGAGGCTTGGACCCCGCTTACAACTGCTTGCAGTTCTAGTTTTCGCTTTGTGATTTTGTGTCTCCAGCTGTCTAAGAAAGCTCGACTAGGCAAAAGAGTTCAACCGACTCAAATTCCAAAGTCTGACAATAAAATAAAAGATAAAGAAAAGTGCAAAGTAGCTGGATGGGGTTTCACAAAAACTGGTGGTAAAGTTGTTGATGAGTTGCAAGTGGTAGACGTGCCTTTTGTCAACCTGGAGGTCTGTAAGAAAGAATGGGCTGATATTAGATTCAATCTTTCTGCCAATGTTATTTGTGCAGGTGGATATGACACAAAGAATGGATTCTGTCAGGTATGTTTAAACTATTTTATAATTTTATTGCTTTCTAGCCTTAGAAATTGAATAAACAAATGAAGTTCCTTCCTCCCCCTGGTGGTCCTCTAGTGTGCATTGGGTAGGCTGTTGGTGTCGTGTCTTTCAACATGAAATCAAACTGCAGCTACCCAAATGTACCCAATGTCTACACAGATGTGTTAAAATACCTTCCCTGGATCACCAAGATTCAGAAGCAAAAGGATTGTTAAATGTAACAATCCAGCAAACATTTTTTGTAAGTATTGTAATGGCTCCTCAGGTCTGGAACTACTTTCCACTTAGCATCAGGTCTGCTTATACCCTCACTTTTACAGAATGCCTTATGGCCTTTCTTTACAATTGGCATTTTTATGTCTCATTTCTTTGGAAAGGACTCAGTGTTGACATGGGCTCCATAAAAAAATGTTTATTATTATATTAAGGAAGTATTGTTGTGTATAAGTCGCTCTGTCCATGTATTTTCTGAAATTGCAAAATAAATTTTCTTTGTAAAATGTCAAATGTTTTATTCTTCTGTGGTTACATTTTCCATCAGAGCACAGAAATGATATGTAAGTTAAATATACATATACAGGTTATGTATAGAATATTTTCTTATATGTATATAAGTCAAGATTGGCTGAGTGCAGATGCAAGTAACAGAGGTGTGGACCCAAATGCAGACACAGAAAAGAGAAAGAAAAGTGCAGTTCTTTGTGTTTTAATCAAACGTAACTGAAACACGCGTACATGGAGCACAGCAGGCAAGAGTCCAAACAAAGGTAAATCCAACAAAGCAGAAATAATACAAATTTACAGAAACAAGACACGGAGGACAAGGAACAGAACACTCAACAAAAGATCAGGAGGCAACCAAGACAGAACAGAACTGAAGACTTACCAGGGCCAACAAGCAGGTAGGGAGTTCAGGTGACAGACATGAGGGACTAATCACAAACATGAAATAAACACATCTTTCTTTCTTCATAGAGTCCTCTGTTGGTTTGTGCTGTAATTATATTGGTTTATGTACAGATTTTTGTTTGCATAAAGCCAGCCTATGAGCATTTCATGACACTTCATTAAACATATTTTTCAAGATTCAGGTCAAATAAAACATTAGCTGACTAATAATGCTAAACTACCAGATGTGAACTTACAATGAAAGGAATTTAACTAGAGCATCAGTTTCACAACTGTACTGTGAGAACATTGTAGATAAAACCTGAATCTGAAAAACTGTGGTTTCAGTGGTTCATTTAGTTTGTCACACAATACAAACAAATGCTTCAGTGGGCTGTTCAGATTCACACCAAAGAAAACTGGTCTTGCATTACTTTTCGTCTGTCACCATCAAACTAAACTTCACTTGACGTGGCTGAGTGTCCACACAGAGAGCAGCATGCCCAAAAGAGTGTCAGAAATCTGAGAGACAGGCCACTCTCAGTCTCTGTACGTGCTAGGGACTTTCACTTTTTGATTTTGTCCGCACACTCAACTGGGCAAGAATATACAGCTCAGTTCAGCTTCCAAAAAGTGAGTTTAAAAGTGTGAAACATGCAAAGTTAAAAATATAATGTTGAAGGGTGAAAGGCGTCTTGCAACAGAAACCAGTTACACTCATACTGGTCGTGTATATGCTTCACTCTGATGCACCACAAGATCTGCAAGCATTGGCTGATGGGGCTGCAGGCAAACAGAGCAGCAACTAGCCACCATCAGCCTGTGGAGATGAAGAGATAAAAACATATGCTGCTGATTCTGAGGACGGAAACAAATGACAGTATCATCAACAGTATCTGGAACACATCAGTATTGTTGAATAAAACACTGCAACAATTAAACCTGGATGTATAACAATGTTGTGCAGTTTTGTCAGCAGTAAGCAGCCTACAGAAAATTTCATCTCTCAGTTATTTATTCTAAACAATATACACTTTATAAAAGTATTGGTAGTGATCACAGTAACAGTGATCTCTGTGAGGCACAGTGGTGCTTTGAGCTACAGTAAATGCCAGCTTGCTAAAACACCCACAATGACAATGCTAACACGGTGATGGTTAACAGATGTGATGTTTACCATGTTCATCATCTTATTTATGTGTGGCAGCATGCTAATAATTAGCCCTAAACCGTATAGTACAGCTGATGATGATGGGAATAGTACAGCTGATGTTGATGATAGTGTGTTGTCAGAAAAGTATTGGACAAAGTCAAATTTTCATCAGATGAAAAAATTTAAGGGATCACCAAATTTATTTTCATCCTTAGTAGGACATGAATGTGGTGTCACGGTTGGCGTGTGGTGCAGGGCAGTGCAGAACAGGTTGAGGACCCAAACGCAGGACACGGATGGCAGGTAAAGTTCAGTGATTTATTAACGAAAAGGCAAAAGCAACAAAAAGCGAGCACACTTACAAGTGAGTGGCTGGTGAACAGAGTCCAAAATGAAATCCAAAAATTCCAAAAAGCAAACGAAAATCCAAGAAAACACGATTGTACAGGGAGTTACACACAGAAGGTTCACAGGACACGAGGCACGAGCACTAACACCAGAACAGCAGAACATGAACAATGATCCGACAAAGACAAGACAGAAACACCAGGTATATATACACAGGGGTAACTAGCAGGGCGGGAGCAACACAGGTGACGGGAATCAGGGATAACGAGGCACATGCAGGGAGCAGAGGAAAACAGAGACAGACATGCAGAAGGATCACTGGGGAAACACACAGGTAACAAGATACTAGAACACAGAGTACAGAAGACAAAACCAAACTAATGTACACAAGAAACTAAGACTAATGACTAAAAACTAAAACCCAAACCCCCCCAACAGAAACACAAAGAACAGGA
>JALXJV020000010.1:13579215-13602288 GCA_024633595.2 Lepomis macrochirus
AATGACATTATGCTGTTGTACCGCGATGCTTAAATGTGCACAGCGTCTTTCTTAATGGGGAAACAATTCATCTTATTTCACCCATCCACCCCTTCTGCTACTAATCAGAAGTTAATTTTTATGACAAAGACCCACCCAATCCGTGGATATAACTCACTAGCACTCACCTATGGAGCACATCTTAAGGTTAGAATTATGCGCCCATTAAATAGCAGTGAATGTAAATGCAAAAGTAGTGTAAAGCCTTACAATTCAGAGACAGTAATATTGTAATATAACTAGTTACCCTCAAATGACAGTAACTAGTAATCTATATTGTATTAAATTTGAAAGTAACTTGCCCAACACTGGTCTCCTGGTTTGAGCATCATATTTTACAGGCAGAAACGTAGCATTCATCTTCTCATTTAACCCTTGGCAATCAAGTGAATAAGCGTATGTCTCGAAATGTCAAACTATTCTTTTAAGTTGCCTGTGGTCCCTTTTAAAACAGCAATTATGTTTCCATTTTACACTATCAGCCATTTTCAAAGTGTCTCTGTGTCACTTCTTTTAAATGGCAGCCATGTAATTTTGGCACAGAACAAAAAAGAAAAGAATACTAATGTGGAGTCATCTGGAGTGGTGCGCTGTTCTTTGCTTATGGACACGACAGTGGAACGACAGCACCAGTCAGCCACCCGTCTGTCTTTTCAGCCAGCTCGCAATGTGAACAGGCTGCCACTGGCAGCTAGCCCATTAAATGGCCATCCTTTCTTTAAGCCCCCGTGATCAGAGTGTGTCAGTCAACCAGCAGTTCTCCTCCCAAGGCAGCCTCTCTGGCTACTTACACAACTTCAACAGGGATAAGAAGTGACAGACCACCAGGAAATAATTGGGGGAAGTGGTAGAACGGCTGGATTGTTTGTGCTCAGTGAACAGATCAAAATGTTCATTTGTCCTTGTACAAATCTTTTGGGGATGTTTTTAAAAAAGAAAGGAAATTTGTCAGAATTTGTTATTAGACCGCTGCCCTGATTGTGTCTGGAAATTATTGATAAGTTGATAGAATAACACGATCCAGTTTGAAGGCGTCAAGGACCATTTATCTATGAGATTTGTGTCCTTGAAAGCACCCTGATCAAATGCTAAATGTAATGACATGGAAACATCCACTACTTTGTGATTCTCATTACTTTAGGGTAAATGACTAGTTGTCAACTCCTCTGCCTTGATTGCTTCAGTATGCATGGCACCTGTTCAACCTATAACTGTATAATAGTCTCTTTTATTTCCATTATGCTGGCAAAATAGAGAACTGGGGGCAATTTAACAGAGCACTTGTTGTTGTTTTCCCTCCTTCCTAATTAGTCCAGACACAGCAGACCCCCACAGTTGCAAATTTCTACAAATAATGACAATTTATCATCTGGCCTTAGTGCTTATGGCAAAAAAACAAATACTGGGTAATTTCAGCACAGCTATTCCATGTTAAAGTAACTAAGAAGTAATAAATCAAAAAGCAAATCTCCGGTCTCAAACAAAATGACCCCTAGAGAAGGGATTCTCCATCGATGCATGAATACAATCTCATGTCAAAGGTTAATAAGAATCATTTTCACAAGCTCAAATGACTAGAAATTGCGTTAGCAGCCAACTGTAATTCCTAAAAACACAATACGAATATGGCTGTGACCCTTAATTTCTCCGGTAAATGCACAAGTGCAGCTGTTTATCTTTACCAAAGAAGCTTTGCAGTTTTCACTTAGATATACAACACAGAGACAAGGGCCAGAAAGACAAAGTCATCAAGAGGTGGAGGTGAGTGTGATCAGTATCTTTGCTGGCATCTATTTCCTGCTTGGCTGGCCTGTCTGCCGTGTCACCAGCCATCACTTCAACCCAGGGCTCTTTCCATGCCAATTGGCTCGACTCTCCGTCGCTCTTACACTCCCTGCCACATCCAGAGAGGCAGACGGGACATATTAGGCCGGCATCACACATCACACGCTTCACTTCACATCACACACACACACGCAATCACAGATTTATGTGTTCCAATTTTCACATGAAAACGGATGAATGCACAGAGATACAGAAACAGACAGACAGACATGCATATTCACACAAACACACTGTTCTGAATGTGCAGAGGAATGTGTTTGAGTTGTATATTAAAAGGTTAGTGTCTTGGGGACACTGACCTTTAGAATAATCTTTTTGTTTACCAACATCTTTGGATGGAGCGCAGCTAAAGATCAAGGTATAACCAAGGAGGGGATAAATAAGAGTATTGCATATGACATACACTATAAAAGATGTAAACGCTCATTCTGTATTCTGACTCCAACACTTTCCTTCTTCCTTTTCAGCCCCTCAAGGTTGTGAGACTTGTGGAAGCATCATAAGTCTAAATCTGCTGAAGCCTGCTCTAATCCTTCTTGAAGCCCGCAGGCGCTCCATGTCCTTCTCATTGGCTTCATTAAAAGGATCCCTGTCCTCTCTACTTCCCTTTCTTTGCCTGCTGCTTGCTCATCAACCAGGCCAATTACAACCAGTTATCTGGAGTCAACGAGTTTCGCAGAGGGGTCACACATGCACTGCGACTTCCTTGTCATTCCAAAGGAAATGTTATCTACGCGTAAGAAGCAATGCCACCCATGAGTCAAACACAGGGTCGGCAACAGGATCGCTCATTGTGTAACTACATACGTATCCATAGAGATTCATTTCTCAAACTTTTTACATGATTGGCGGGGTTAGAGTTTCAGGCGGCAATCTAATACTGCCCTCGAGGCCCCTTGAGAAAGAAGCCTGACTAGCGGTGCGAGTCAGCGGGGGAGCGAGGGGAGTGGTGTGCAAATTGAAAGTAATCCTCAAGTCTGACCGGCAGTGATGCTGGATTCACATCTATTCATAATTCATCACTCGACAGCAGTGAGGTGGAGAAATTTCTGTCCGTGTAATAAACCAGGAAGAGACATCTTCGAAAGGCACTGATGGAATCGGGCAGATCAGCCTCTGTACTGCTGAAGGTCTCAGGTGAAAACGGCACTTGTTATAAGCAGGAAGACAGATGGCGCAGATAGCTGGGAGTCTGTGTATTTCACATCATATTAAATCCTACGGCTGTCCATCCACAATGCTCAAGAGAAGATGAGCTGACTGAGCCACTGTTAGTCTAACATGAACTGTCAAAAGCCCAATTAGATGGCGTCCAAGCATCGCTAGCAAAGGTCTTTATAACTGACACACTGGTTTTCCTCCAACTGGAGCCATTTAAGCTTTTACCCGCATGGCCACAAGGGAGTCAAAATGCTCAGTCCTCTACCAAGTGCATTCACCAAACTAAATGGATAACTACTGAAGCTTGAACCTGTGATAAAAGATCTTTTTGGCAGTGGAAACAAGCACTGGATACAATACCAACACCTTTTACGTTGCTATGGTGAATTTGTTCGCAAACAGTTGCCTATTGACACATCTAGCAGACACACAGCTAAAATCATCATTCATTGGGAGTTGTGTTTCTTGCCACTTAAGTAATGTAAGTCTGATTTTCAATCCAATTTTAGCTCTGTTTTCGGTCTCCTTCAACTTCTGAGTAAAATATCTAGTTTTTTAGCTGCTAAATGCTCCACTATGTTCACCCGCTAGTTGCTAACTTTGTCTGCCTGCTGTTTGGTGCAGGGCAAGTAGCGTACATCATTTAAAATGATGCTGTAAGAGCAATGAGAGTGAATTCAAATTAGTCATTTGATCTGTAGTAAAATTTTGATTATAGCCCACTTTATCGCTTCCTTGTAAAGCCAGCCAGAAAATGAGCTTCTCTCAGTAATATCCAAGAAAGGTCACTTTGGCTGTAGCTGCATCTGTGACAAATTCAAATAAACAAATCGATTCAATCGCTATATTTAAAATCACATTTGAAGCATGAACATAACTAAAGCTGAAAATGAAACTCACTCATGGGACGCAGGATGCAGAAGTCCTTTGGATAATTTTGGATGACAGCTACAGTCATTGAAGGCGATTGATGACAACACGCGGGATGACAGACAGCTCCACGGGCCACACACACGCGCTCAACTTGACAGAAATAGACAGCAGTTTGAAAAGTGACTCCTGAAAGTTAAAACAAGTTCATGAAAGAAGACAAAACTTGGACACAAAAACAGGGGACATGTTTAAGGGGAGTCTGCAGAGGCTTTTCACCTTCAAAGCACATATTCATGAGTACACAAGTTCACTGAAATGTCCACGCTGAAACGCGCACAGCTTGTCTGGTGACAACACGCACTGTACACTGTGGAGGTGACTTTGGTTGTCAGGGGTGTTGGCTGGCTCTGCAACAGAGTGGCCGCCCGCAGTTATGACACCAGAGTGACCCAAAGGTGAGGAAGAAACAATGAAACTTGAAGGTAGTAGTGGAGGATGTATGAAGATGGAAATCCAAGGAGGATGATGCAAGGTGAGATGGGGTATACCAGCGCAATTATCTGTGCGGTTAAAGGAGACGTTTGACATTTTGGCAAATACGCTTATATGTTTTCTTGCAGTGATTAGTTGAGGAGATTGATTCCACCCTTATGTCTGTACAGTGAATGAGAAGCTAAAACAAGCAGCCGGTTAGCGTAGCACAAAGACTGCAAACAAAGGGAAACACTGGCTCTGTCCAAAGATAGGGCAGTTCAATGAAACCATAATGATAATTATCACAATATAATTTTCCTCAATAACAATAAAACAAATGTTCAAATATTGTCAATAAATGTTTGATTGAATTCATTGATTCACAAACAAATTAGCACTTATTTTTTTCTATTGACATATTATTTTGTTGAGGAAAGGACTGAAAAATATTTACTGAAAATATTTTATCAAAATTGTTTTGAATGTTCTACCTCAGATTTGTGAAGTGATCCATTGTTTAACCACACAATTAACTATCTAGTTTCTTCAATCAGGAGCAAAAATACGCCTTGAAACTTCAAAGAAATAATGATTAGACATTTATGGTGATAATTATTGATATTAAATGGTATAAAATGATTTTATCGTGATAACATTTTTGGCCATATCGCCCAGCTGTATCCAAAGATAATATCAGTTGAACCAACTCTAACCAACCAACTCTTAGGGAGCTCTAAATCTCCCTAATTAACACATTATAACTCATTTGTTTAATGTATTAAGTGTAATAACATGATGGACTATTACTTGGCTGATAAAAGTAATTGTCTTAGTATGAGTCTTGTCAAAAAATATTCTGGCACATAACCCATTATTGAATTATTTGCTTGTTTACAGTTCTTATGGTAACCTAAGCTAACCAACCGTTAGCTGGCATTAGCTGCGCATTTGTCAAACATACATGGGTGTGGCGTTAATGCAAAAATGTCCTAAAATGTCAGGGAACAAAATCGGATGCAAGAGAGGCAGCCAAAAAAATGTTTTAAGGCAGTCTTCAAAGACGAATTACAAGAATATGATGGCTAAAAGTCAGGCTATAGTGTCAGAGGGTCACTGTGAGATAGGCTGGTAGACAGAAAAAAGTGAAATATAGCATGTTCCCTTCAGAGTACTTGTTAGAGCTCACTGAAACGTAGGTCAGCTCCTGCGGATGTTCTAATTACATTTTGTGTCACTTAGACATGAGGCTGAAGTAGCATAATGTGAAATTAAAGCCCGTCCACGAGCATACATTTGAAATTTGAAGCTGTCTTTTCTGTCCCTCTCTGCTGTAACATGATGCTGGCTGGCATTTCTGACCTCTCCTTCGCCCCTCTCATTTCCATCTGTCTTCACTGACTCTGAACGGCACAGGCTGATCATTTTCACTGAAAGTGAATGGCATTTCATGTGCTTAGTCTCATTAAATCCTGCCTGCATCTGAGAAGGTCTGAAAGGGTCGTCATCGTCCATCCTCTCAGCTGCTCAAAACTGACATCTGCTTTCAAAAAAGCGTTCACAATCTCAGTTTCAGTTTCCATCTAATTTGGATAATTTCTGTATTGTACACTACATGTTATAGAACATTGTGGAAGGTCATCCGAATATCCTAATTTGAATGGCAAAAAAGCAAAAACAAAGCGGTTGTTTTGAATATTTTTTCTCCTTTCATCCCCAAGAATGGTTTGGAGAGCACCAATAGCTGAAAAATCTAGTCAATTTTGCTCTTTCCAAGAAAAACTTGTCTCCACAGTTAACACCTGGCAACAAAGGTTCGCACAAAACCCACACCACCACATGAAGACACATCTCTCTCCGGTCTTTCTTGTGCTTCTGTAATGAATACAAACAACTTTTAAACCTAAAATATAGACTGCCAATCAGTTTTTAGCATATCTAGATTCCTCACAGATTTGTTCCAAATCTTAAATCCTAAAATGCAGACAAATATTGAATTCAACTCTTCCTTTTTGAATCTCACATCTGACACAAAGCAATCTTCCACCAAAATACAGTTTCTGATAAAATAGGACACATCTGTGATGAAAATCTTGTGATTCTGCATCAAGGTGAAAATATCCACAAGTGTCCCTGACCAATAACTATCCCTGTCTGACACACATGCAGCCAGCACAGTGGCTGTCCTGGGATTACAGCATAATGACATGCTGATGAAATGTACTGGGCCATCCAGCTCTGTCTATGTTATGGTCTGCTGTCCATATTTCAGCTGAGCCTGTTTTGTATGGCCTACTTCACTGTCCCACCCTCTAATCCTGTGCCGTTGGGAACTGCCACACTGCCCGGTCCACTTCCCATCTCTCCTCCACGCAGCTTTAATCTCGCTGCAGCCAAGACAGCGAGCTCTGAATTGGGGATGGCTGACTGTCAGCCTCAGCTATAATGTGTTTTAAGAAACAAACCTGTGGGACAAACAGAAATGCTGAAGTGAATTCTCTTTACTTTGTACAGGATTTAGAGTTGTCACATCAATGAAAGGAGCAGTAAATAATATAATCTTGCAATAAACGTTTCACCAACATACTGTATGTGTCTGCATGTGTTCCTTCCCACCGCTCTGAGCCTAATAATGTGAGAGTAGCAGGTCTGGGATTCTGGCGTAATTATCCAAGAGTGTTAATTACAGGAAGAATTCTTAGGCAATTAGAGGATCTCAAGCAACAACGCTGGCACTGAATCTGCTCTCATGGCACACAGACACAGAAAGAGTCTCACGGCACATCACAGCAGCTAATTGTTGATTAATCTTCAAACATCAATATCACATTCAGTGCTGCATTCATAAAAATGACTGCACATGTACTGCGGAGATAATGATTTATTTGTTAAATCACAAATGTATTCGTTCGCCCAGATTTTCCTTTTTGTGGCGGTTAAATAATGAGAGGATGTTTGTTTGGAAAGCAACTGTTTATAGCCATGAGTCGAAGTAGAAGAAGTAGTAGATCCTGTATCTGTGCCATGTCTTCTGAGAGATTAGCTAATGCAACAATGATCTCCTAGTTAAAAGAATGTAAGGAGTCAAGGGTCTGAAGACAGGAAGAGAAGGAATAGAAGAAGAACATGCGTGAAGTTGCTGACCATGTTAAAAAGTCCACAAAATTAGGAAAAATAAAAAAAGAGCAAAAACGCCATTAAATGCTAATAGGCTAAGCAAAATAAAATAAGAAATAGCAGCAAAAGAAGTTCAGAGAGATTTTGCTTTATAGAATGACAGATGAAAACAGAAAGCAGAGATGTGAGATGGTTTAGGGAAGGTGATGAGGCATTATATATCCTGACAGAGCCATGGAAGGAAAAGAGCCTTAGAAATGGATTTGTCAAAAGTGAGGCACTTCAGAGGAACATAGACTGTAACTATGTGTGTTTGTGTGTGTGTGTGCGCGTGTGGGTGTGTGTGTGTGTGTGTGGGTGTGGGGGTGTGTGTGGGGGGGTGTGGGTGCATGGTTGACAGCCACACTCTCTCTGGCGTAAATCTCAAATCGAGAGAGATTCCATCAACGAGCGTGCTGCTGCTGCTGCTGCTGTCCGTGCTACAACTCTGACTAATAGAAGTCCCTAATAGAGGGTGCATGCTGACAGTAAAAAGTAAAAATATGCACACATGAATTCAAAAATTGCCACACATATACTCCCAGCTGGGGCTCTGCAGGGAGTTAAAAGTGAACCTTGGCAAATGACACAGGTTGTCAGCTCCTGTATCGAAGGTTTAGCGAGAGAAAACAGAAGGAAGGTGGAGAAAGGAGGAGAAAGAGCAGATTGAGGATGAAGAGAGGGAGGAGACGGTGACTCAGCTGCTCTCCCTAAAGGCCACCAGGAGGAAGAGAAGGAAGAGGGGGATGAAGAGGCACCAAAGAGGAGGAGTGTTCATGCTCCCTCTGCAGAGTGATCTAAAATTTTCCGCCTCTGAAATATAAGAGAAACCAAAACAGAGGCCTCAAATAACTCTTCAGGGGGAAATTTACCCCAAAGCAAACAACAAATGTCCACAATACCAGAGGAGGAGATGAGCAATCAGTGTCCTTAAGGGGATCACCATGCCACGCCATCTCGCCAACGACATCACGGCCTGTTATCTGGCATGCAGTCTCTAGATACAGCTATGGGCACGGTGTAATTGGGCTCTGCCTGCGCATTAAACATAGATCTGTTCTGACATCACACAGGAACTCAGCATTGGATATACTGGGATGAAACAGCATGCGGGATGGAGTCAGAAGCACACACTGCACCACACCAAAAAAAAAAAGCCTCGTCCATGCAAACAGACACAACCGCAGCTACATCCTGGCGCAGAAATTATTCACAGGCTCTTTTGAAACTGTTTACTCTGACATGCCGACGCTGCCTTCCTCACACTGTGACAGTCGAAAGATCCATTGAAAGTGGTTCTGATGAGACGTTTCAACATGAGACAAAAGCAAGAGGCAGTGGGAGGGTAAAAAGAAAATTCTTTGAAAGAAAGCTATGGGTGTACACTATATGGTACAGAGGGAAAGGAAAGCAGGCAGGGTTGTCTTTGAAAGAGATGAGGTGGGTTCTGACAGCATGCTGTCACACCGGCTGACTGTCATGCAGACGAGCCGATCCCTGATTCTGTGATCAATGTTTTTCTGAAAAAAAAAAAGATTCATACCTAACCAATGACAGGCTTATAAAGACAAGTGAAGTGTCAGCCCTGTGCAACGCTGGACTGGCTCCCATGATAAATTCATAACGTTCTGCTGATGTCCAGAAGCGGCATGTCCTCTTCACCTCAAAGAGTGGCAAGCAGCACAGATCAGGAAGTACACCTGTCAAACTGAGGGAATGTGACAGCAGGACATCACATAGACACTGGCATGTACATATGCATGTGCACAGTGGCATGCAGAGATATTCTTAGACACACAAATCCACAGATTGTGATCTATACTGAAAAATTTAATGCTATACTTCTCAGATGCAGAACGCAACCCGCCTCCAGTGTTCCAGCTATTTCAGGAGCAGAGTATAGCCTCTATAATGCCCCAAACAACAGAATAGAAACTCCCGACAGATGTGAGTCAGTTCAAAGCAAAGATCCTCAGCAGACTTCTTCTGACAAGCTAACCAAATCCATATGTTCCCAAACAGGGAGACGAGACGAGAGGAAGAGAGAGAGGAACCACAGTCTGTTAAGCACAATCTCATCACACCCAGCTGTCACGGTTACATGTGGACACATACAGCTGCAGACTTATTAGTTCAAATGATGCAGAAATAAAGCGAGGGAGGGATTTTCTTCCAGCCTTTGACATCCTTTTCAAATGAAAATACATTGCCCCCTCTCTGGGGCTGCACGGAGAGACTGACTCGCTTCTCACACGGTGCATGCACAACACAACAACCTAATGACTTTAGTCCTGCAATATAAAACCAAAAGTATCTCTCTCCTTAATTAGTTTGTCAGCATAGCATTGAACACACAGTCTATTTAAACTAGACTGGTATTAATAACAAGGCATGCTCTGTAATTAAAATCAATACCAACATCTTCTTTAATTTCAATCAGTATCCAAAGCTGCCAAGCTCAGTATTTTCACATAGAAAGCGAAACATCCTGAGTGAAAACACACTTTGTTTCTTGTCAAACTAAAAGGTCACTTGAAAGTAGCAACCCCGCTCAAATTAACATCTCGATAATGAAGTAATGTTTTACACTTTTTGTCAGCGGGCAGATGGTCTTAGCACCTTCAAGCTACAAGCTCAAAAGCACTAATGAACAGGACACGGCAGACCTCTGCGCGACCTCCACGTTATTAAGACATGTATTAAGGGGGGATAAAATAGAATCCCTCTGGTGAACAAAATCTAAAATGATGGTGCTAATTATCTCTTGCATGCTTTTAGCGAGTAGAAGTTAGCAAGTAGTAGTTAGGTAGCTACATGGTAGCTGGTGTTGCACAGCATGGAGAATTTGTTCTACTAAAGAAAACGCTTGTGTACAAAAGTGGCCTGGACAGGTGTTACTAATGCAAGAATAATCTGGCACACAACAACCTGTAAACTGGCAAGTTGTTGTTTTTACACTGTTGTTTTTGTACGTATTAAACAGACAAGATACTAGTTGGTAATTAGGCATGCTAGTGAGCTTTATAGGTGCAGGTAGGCAGATTATTTTTTAAACTTTTGGACAGTTCCAGGCTAGCCGTTTCCCCTTGTTTTAAATCTTTGTGCTAAGCTAAGCTTACCCTTTGCAGGCTGCAAGTTTTGTCATTTAAACTACTAATTTAAATACTGAATGCCAGCCACATGGACAGGGTTTAAATCCCAGCTTTCACACTCCTGTTTCATGCCTATCTTCTTTCAGGAAGCAAATCGAGCGACAAAGCTCACATGCGAGCTTAGCAAACTATAAAGAAGAGCAACAAATAAAGTAGCAATCATAGAAGGCAAATCAAGCAAAGACAAACGGAGAGAACCGCCTCACTCATCAGTTCACTCTCATCCCTCAGTTCCTCTGATCTCCACGTAAGGAAAATGATTTGATCAACTGATTATCTGATTTATGTTCAACAGCTGAAAAGAAGATAAAAGTCAGCTTTAGTCCTTCCTGACAGTATGATCCACAGAGTAGGGGGGGGGGGCACTGATGCTTATGGACTGATATGAAGATGCAAAGAGGCATGAATCTTTAATCTTCATTTGTACCGATGGCTCACTGGGATATTTAAAATAGGTTCACTAGGTATATTAGGTTCAAAGTCCAATTTCTAAATGAGGTTGAGTGGAGGAAGAGTGAGGGAAGCACACAATACTTGGGAGAGCTCCATAAACAAAAACACAAACGCAGATCTTGCGTGAAGGAGTGTTTATTTTTGCACAAATAATCACATTAATCTTGATCTAAATGCATCATCATCACCCCACAAACGGCCGACTGAATGCTTCAGAGCTCAGCTGAGTCAATAGTGCAGTGTTAACTGTTTAGACAACAGGCCAAATTTGAAGAATGATTAATTAAGCCTGTGCTTAATGCCCATGCACAGAGTTAACTGCATCTGACCACAGCCACACGTAAAGTTCTCGTTAGAGTCAGAGTCATTAGTAGGTTCAGGACTGAGGGGATGTAATGACAGTAAGATGCTACTTTTGATTGTCAAGAACTTACAAATCAATTAGGAGAGGCTGGTGACAAGATGAGTGTGTGCACATGTGTATGGAGGTGCAGATACAGTGATCAGCATTTAATTAGGTATTTCATTCAAATCATCCTTTTTTTTCTAAATGCCACAAAGGTGTGCAACGTTTCAGGGCAGAGGCAAAGAAAAATGGAAAATGGGTTAAATGGTTTTCGTAGCTTAGACCTTGCAATCAGTCTTACAAAAGAAGCACACTGCACATCCTGTGTTTATCTAATCTTTGTCATAATTACATAATTGAGGAGAGCTGATTAAAGAGTCATCTCATGTGCAGGGCCCATGGAGAGATAGTACGAAAGATGTGCGTAACTTAACCCACAGGACACAACTTGTTCTTCACAGTGGTTCAAAATCCGGTTAGCCGTGTCTGCCTGTCTCAGCTGCTACAAATGTGAATAAAAACAGAGCTGCAAGGCTATCAGGCATAAAGTGACAATATCGCTGTTTTATGCAAGGTAGAATATGTATTTAAATTTACACTTTTTTTCCACAGGTGATATTCCATTAAAAGCATTTAGAAAAACACTTTTGCAATAGATCTGAAACTGTGGACTACAGTTTTGATAAAATGTAAATGCAGTTAATGGAGTGAGAGCTGAATAGATAAAAGGAGAATTTTAAAACAGTGTTCAGAAAGCTGTTTTAACATCTCAACAGCTCAGTATCTCTCACAGTCTGAGAATTTTTTCCATCTGAAGCAGCAAATAAATCACATGAAGACAAACAGCTCATAAACAACCAGGTGCCCTTCAGTGTTCCATGTTTATGTGATTTAAAATACTGAAGTGAGGTATGGTTGAATCTAACTGAATCATATTTCACATTGTACGGATTTGTTGATGCCGCTGCAATACTTTGACTGACTGACAAGTTTGTTATGGATCGGGTATTGTTGTGGTATTGGTTATGTGGTGCGTTAGGGAAGATAATGCAGGGTGCTGTAGGGATTACCTAAGGCTGCATGAAAGGCTGCATGTAGCGGATATACAGCAGAACAAATGCCCTTTACTCTGGTTATCTGCCTTCTCTGGCCTCATCACATTATCACTGCTAGCAATGCCACTGTATGAATCTGAAAAGGAAATTTAGGGACACAGCAGAGTGCACAGCAGTGACATGGTGGCAGCTTTCCTGTAGGTTAGTGTTTTTTAAGGACTATGTTGGCATGAGAGGGGAATTTAACACTTATCATTAGAGCCCAACCAATTTATCGTTTAGCAGATACTATGGGCCAGTATAAGCTACTTGCAGATATATCTGTATAGGCCTTTATAACAGCTGATATATGACAATTTAAAAACAAAACAGAGAGTCGGATTCTCCCCTCATGTCATGAACGTTGCATAGTTTGCCCACCAAAGGGTGCGCTACAGCTCCTAAATATGTTAACAACACTGCAGCACCACAGAACAAAACATCAGCTGACCGCTGTCTACAAGCCACAGGGAGTAGCTCTCACACTCACCTTCCGGTGAGTTAGTCATTTGTCATGTCAATTATATGACTTAAATAATAATACCCTCATCTCTGCTCCTCTTACCATTACGTTACCAGATCTCCTAACCCACCCGTTTTTCACTTCCCTCTCCAGGCTCACAGCAGTGTGTTTAATGTTACGGTAACAATAGGTGAGTGGTGGTTACGCTGCTGACAAATGTGATTGTAGATTTATTTCTGAAACAGTTCTAGCGAATGGTCCTCTTATTTTTCTCTAATTCATTACTTCTTTTATATATTCTTAAACATGACTTACAGCAGTTGATGCTGCCCATTGTTAAATTAGCCAGAAAGCCGGCTAATGCCATGTTTATCAGTAGAGGAGCGCTTACTTTAATGAGCGGTTAAACTATATTGTTTAACGTATTCTAAATATATCTGCGAGCCACTTGTCTTACAGTTGCTACATCGGAAATGAGAGGGGACATGTAAAAACATGTGCTGAACAAGTAGGCCTGTCTAACATGGCTTCCAACCGGAGTTATCTAGTTGCTCTTTTGAATGTGCAAAGTTACATGTGTGACATCTCAAAGTTGCAGGTTTGGCTTTATTGAGTTATATATCTTTTTTGTGCATGTAACAGGTTTGCAAAGTGAAAAAGCCCAAAGTTTTGAGGTGAGAAATCATCTGTGTAGATTTCCAATATTGACATCTTTATGAGAAGTGATGGCGGAACCAAATTGTGCTTGAATATTGTCGGAGTTGAGGAGCTCCGCAAGTGGCGGCGGGGGAAGCCTGCAGCGACCCGCAGGAGGAGCGTGTGAGGCCGGCCAGCCGCCCGCTCACAGAGCCCTCTGCTCCCGCCGTCACACAGACCGCAGCAGCAACAACGGCAGAGGAAAACACAGCTGGAAGGTTTTCATACCGCTTATCTGTCTTTACATTCTGAGGAATATTCAGACGTTTTAACCGTAGACTGTATATATTTTAAGAGCTGTGTGGATCGCTGGTGTTTGTGTCACATTGAACATTGCGTCGAGGCAGTTGTGTGTGGCATCGCTATGACAAGCTACGTAATATCTCTGAGTACTATCTGCAATGAAAAACGGAGCAGGGCCTAGAAGAGTCGAAGTCTATCGATTTGTGTTATGGTAGCATTTTTCGGCAAGGCAGCATAGATCGTCAGAACACCGGCAACAGTTCAACGCTCAGTGCTAATGATAAGATGTGGAATAATGAAGCTGTGTGGTTGTGGACTGGTAATAATTTATACCATCTGTTAGGTTACGGTTGCAGTCTGAAGGCTTTGATTTGGATCACACTACCTTGTTTCTTACTGCTTCTGCTTCTAATTGGCTAGTAGTCCTTACCTCGAACTGCGCATGTGCAACTCCCAAAAAAAGATATGGTACAAGTAAGATAAGAGAGTAAGAGAGTAAGATAAAGTAAGGCCCCTCTCCAGTGTTTGGTTTGTCGATTTTAGCTGGTGTAGAAACATGGAGGTGCAACATGATGGACTCTGTGGAAGAGAGCCCACTCCCTCTGAAGATAAAGGGCTCGTGATGAATATTATATTCCATTTCTGACAAAAGATCCCCTAAATCTTCCACGTTGGTCCTTTAAATCATGTCTTATACTGGTAAGGATGATACGTTCCTGATGAGAGCACAGGCAGGAGCACTGAACTCCATTTTGTCTGTCATGACAATCAATCCATACTGGAGAATATTGTTTTATGGCTGGCCAGTCGCAGCACTTCAAGCTGCCAGCAGCAATAGAAATACATAAAATGAAATGAGCCGGAGAGAGCGACAAGTATATAAACTCCTCAAACACCCATCATCCCATAACACAACTCAGTGTTGGAGACACTTTTCTCTCCTTTACACTCAAAGAAACATGAGCTCACTCACAACCATTAGTTTAAACTGTTGATCTGTGTTGCTTCACAATGTTAAAAAGCACCACCTTCTGAGGATCACTGGGCAAACAAAATGACTTAATGCAAGAAGCAAAAGATGATGTGTAGTCTCTGAACTACTCTTAAGTATGTAAACAATGCCTACCTACACTCATGGGACTCCTTGACTTCCCTTTTAGTACTTACGTAATGATACGGCCACCACATCACACATTCTTTCAGCCAGCGATTTCAGAAAACATAAAATATGTAGCATCCAAAAGCAGAAACTGTTTCTCACCCCTATGCTTCCTCTCTGTCATCTCTCTCATCTGTGCCGTGACTCCAGTCCTCCTCAGCCGGTCCAGGAAAATCATACGGGACCTGTCATCATTTTGTTTAGATGACTTCTACGAAACATCGAGAGAGAGTAAAAGGGGGGGGGGCATTCTGATATGCAAGAAATAGATTAGAAAAATGTAAAACTGCAATCCTGGAGCTTGAATAAGTGATAACGTGATACTATAGCACTATGGCAGTGTTTGTACTCTACCATACAATTTAGGAAATGTATGTAAGCTAATATAGTAGTCTAAATTATAGACAAATATATTCTCTGAGTGGGCACTGGCATAAACAGTCTTCAAAAAAGCAAAACACATTCAGTGAAGATAAATTGACTCTTCAACATCAGAGCTGTTTTACTTTGATGTATTGTACTAGGTTGACATATTGCTTTGGCTTTGATCCTGGTGGTTTCAAAAAACATAACAAAAGCGCTGTAGTTACGAAGTGGCTCCATTAGAGTTATCTAAATAAATGACACTCACGATGACAAATTGCAGTCTGCAGCGCTTCATAACTGCGCTCCCTTACTAACTCGTCTAGAGCCTCAGCCTATTTTCCCCAGGCCAACAGCATGATTATGAATAAAAACTCTCATATTAGGCCCTGGAAAAAACATGCTTACGTCCACTAATTTCACTAAGTAACACTGAACACCGTCTTACACAGAGTGAGACTCTAAGGCAGTTGCCAATGAGGGACACTTGTACTGCAGGGTCTAATGTTACTCTAACTGCAGTTGCCAGGTGGTTAGATTTTGGAGCAGTGCAACTAATTTGATTAAACAGAAATGTTGATGTTATAAAAAAATATATATCCACATTCTTATATCAGTCAGCTATAACACCTGAACACATGTTGTGATTCAGCTAAAACTAATGAATAAACTGTTTAAATACTGTTAAAAGTTAGCTGAAATATTTAGCTAAAAGTAACGGATAAATGGTTGCTAGTGGCCTTAAAGTAATGGATAAATGGTTGAAATAGCTAAAAGGTATAGATAAATGGTTGCTAGGTAGCTTAAAGGGTGAGGTTTCAGATTGCAGCCTCTACGCTTCCAAGCGTAGTGCTTCTGCGCGTTCTTGAACTAATGAATGACTCTCTGCATCAGCCAAAACAGGCAACAACAAGAGACAACAAGAGACGGCTTTTCACAAAATGCTGGACTCAGGTAAAGGTAGGATGAAAGCCAACTCTGGGTTTTTACATCCAAAACAAAGATCTCTCCATGACTCAAACGCCTTTCCAATGTTTTCACCCTATAATAATCTGATTCTCGTTTGGCCTAACGGGCTTCAGCAGGTAAAACTTTATTGTTGTTTTTATCCTTGTAACGGAGTCTGTGTTGTGCTGGGAGTCAGTTGTTAGCGGGCTCCATTTCGCTAGCTGCTGTGTTTTGTTGCTGTACGTGAGTTCAAGCTCAGAGTTCAGAATCAGTAGGCTAGGGGCTCGGAGTGTGCATAAATGTCACAGCCTACGTAAACCAATGGATTTCATAGAAAATCTGACCTAATTTCTAGTGCTAGCTAGTTATAGTGGCCATCAGAGGGAACCGAGAAAGCAGGTGAATGGTTCATTTGTATGTGAGGTTACAGCCTGTTAGGCAGATAAAGACAATAGAAATAGAAAGACAATAAAAAAGTGATTCATTTAATTAAAAAACTACTTATAACCCCTTTAACGTAATGGATAAATTGTTGCTACTGAGCTTAAAGTAATGGATAAAAGTGGTAGTAATATGACTGCAAACACAGGCCGACCTAAAAATTGACAGGTTGTTTAAAAAAAATTGTAATATTCATTTTCATATCCACTTGTTTATCATTAAAAAAATCTATTCAAATGTGCACATCTCGACACAACATATGTAGTGGTGTTGACTGCCACTTCCTCTGACAAAAAGGCTGAAAACCACTGCTCTAAGGTAACGAGGTCAGCCAGCCTCTACCGTCGCCACAAATGACAAATGAAGCAATCATGTTTGTAAATCAAAAGACTTGTAAGGCCCAGATGCTCTCTAAGCTCTGCATTAAGGTTACAGCCCCATCTGAACGTCCATAATGGAATTACAGCAGTCAGCAAGTGGGAGGACGGCCAGCACACACAGCCCCATGATCGTTCCAGCTGGACATCTATAACCGCGACAGCTGACATGTCATCGTGCCTGCAGGTATATGACAGCCACTCACAGGGGCACTCTCTCCTTTTCCTCCTGCACTCCTCGCTCAGCTCTGTACTCTCTGTAAGAGTAGAAATACCCTCATCTTATTCACAAAAAATTGGATCTCTGCTTTACTGCCCTCATAAATACTCCAGAGTTGAAAACAATGAGGCTGTGCATTGGCAGCGCTTAGCTGAGGTAATGTCACTATTGAGCACGGCTGACAGCTTTATGTGCAACAGAAAGGATCAAAATGAGAAGGTAAGTGTAGGCGTAGCGATGGACAAGACTAACCGGCCTGATTCAACAATGCACTCTGAGGGCCACATAGACCTGTCAGCAGACATTTCATTACTGACACATAAATCTAATAAAACAGGGAGGCTAAGTGGCACCTTGGGTACCATTAAGTGCTTCTGTATAATTGCATTCACTTTTTCTTCTCTTGCGTTTTGTACACTAATGGCTACTGTGTCTCTCAGCAAGCAGGTTGGAGTCCATGAGACCAAAATGACACGGGTGTAAGACAAGAAATATACTTCATGCAAAAAAAATCTGGTCAGACAAAAATGAAAGATAGTTAATGAACTGCATTTATGTAGCGCTTTTTTACCTTGATGGGACAAAATGCTTTATAATATGCTTTTGGGATTCAGTCCCTCAAGGACACATCAACAGGAAAAAAGGACTCCGGTATAAACAACCAACCTCATGACTAATGGACTACCTGCTCCTGAGATACACCTGCCCATAAACTAGATTTATATCAAGTGCCCATGAGATCTACGTGCCTCTTTTTTGTGTGTGAATTTTGTGTACTTAGTCTACCTCTCTGCCTAACCTTTTTCCATCCAAGGACCCTTGTTACATGTCACTCCCCATTACTCTCTCCCCTAATTTCCTGGCATCTCCCTGCTGTCAACTTTTTACTAAAGGCACAAGATGTTCACAAAAATACTTTACAGTTGTGGGCATCATAAAATGAACAGCAAGTGTATTTCAATTTTGCAGTTGTCTCAGAAACACCAAGACAGCTCTGCAAACTCACTTATAATTTGCAGTTAATTACATGTTTTTGTATGTTCGAATTCTGCAGCCATTGGTACACCATAGTCCTTTACAGACGAGGAATAAGATTTAAGCAAAACTGTACTCAGACCTTACTTACAAAAACAGCCTATTTCTAGAACTGCACCGAGAACTGAACAGAGCCGCAATAAAGGCAGGAACAGAGCTGGAGAGGGCTGAGCAAACACAGGCAGAGGCTTAGATGTGTCACACTGACGACAGGCACCGAGACTCACACTGAGATGGCTGAAGGGATCGATCAAAGGCTGCCTCCCCCTTTCTACACCACCTTTACATCATTAAAACCTAATTGAGAGCTCACGTCTCAACACAAATGCAGACGCACACAGAGTAGCTGTGCTTGCATGGATTCGCGAGCACACCATCTCAAGGATGACAATAGGAAAGCACAGACAGCTCGAGATAATAAGACCCGATGTCCATCTGAGTTAGAGAGCAAATCGATCAGCTGGGACTGCACCACAACAGTGCAAGGAGAAGGTGAGGGTTACATGAATTTCACACTCATCAGGTCATCTGTTCAGTTGAACCTTGACTCAAACTCTCAAACTGGATGACAGGCGGCAAGGGAAAGGAACACAAAAGATAAACCCCATGTGCATGATCTCTAACTCAAACGAGGTGTGTAAAAAGTGTCAGACAGCAGATCAAGTGCACCCCCACTGTGTGTGTGTGTGTGTGTGTGTGTGTACAGGGAAAGATGGAAAGTTGGCTCACCCAGGACTAGAACTTGCACAGTACTCCTTCCACATCTGCAAGCCTGGAGGTGCTCTGATCACGACCGTCTGCTCTGGCTGGGTCTGTGCAGAGTAATGTTGCTCCTCCAGCCTCTCCAGACACTGAGCTTTCTCCTCCTCCTCCTCCAGCAGCAGCAACAGCAGCTGGACTGGGCTGCATTCACTCACCTTCCCTCCTCTCTGTCTCTTCTCTTTCCAGCACTGCTGCTGAATTATCTACCGCCACCTAAATGAAGTCCCTCCGCCTCCTAAATGAACGCTCTCTGCTCTCCTTTCCTTTGTGTTATCAAGGCAGCAGGAGCTCCTCTCCCAGCGGGATCCCAGCTTTGTATCTCGGAGAAGCGGTGAGGGCTGCCACCGGTGGCGGCAGGCAGCTCGGACTGATGGTGCTCTCGTTATTAGGTTGCATGTGTATGGGCGCCTTGGCATTTGTGTGTGGGGGATGTGGAGCGTAGTGTGTGTGTGTGTGTTGTGTGTGTGTGTGTTTGAAAGAGGACCCGGCTGCAGTTCATTGGGGCTCATCTGCGCTGTTGCCGCTCCTCTCTCTCTCTCTCTCGCTCTCGCTCTCGTACTCGGGTTGTTTTGTGTTGCATTCACGTCCTGTGGGGGAAAACAGAGGACGAGTTATCTTCTTAAACATTTAGCTCACTTTAGATTTCAGGTGGTGGGTATAGCCTATCCACAATACTCTGCAGGGACAGCATGTATGGAGATGCATGTGGGACAAAATTAAGGCAGTGTAAAACAAATATGCGAATCAATAGACCAATAGAAATCTTTAAATGTACCAATAGATTTGATAATGGAATTATTGTACAATATTATACTATAATAGACACAGAGCAAAATTAGCATTCATGTCAAGTTGTGTTTCAAGTTAAATATATTTTTCTTTCTTTTTTGTATCTTTGTTTTTATGTCTCTACAAACTAATAAGGGAAATTACTAGCTATTTAGCTGCTAAAAGTCCGACTATTCTCACCAGCTAGTCACTAACACTGTCTGTCTGCTGTTTGGTGCCATGTAGGTACCAACCTGTTTTTTATTATTTGTTCGGTTTTTTAGCTTTTTTCCCCTTGAAAACATTTGCCTGCTATTAGCTATGTAATTTTTTAAATAAGATATATTTTTTTAATTTGACACTGAACTCCACAGACGGAATGGGGACAGTGGTGCAGTGCTGCTCTTGTTTTCCACCGGCATGTGGCACGTAACAAACCTCTTCTCCTGGCAGACATCTTGACATGTAGCAGACAGAACAGCACAGATGGAATTAATAACATCAGTAATGACTGCACTTCATTTAGGTGAGCCAGCTCCAAAGCTCTGGTTTTGTGCATGCTCATTCACTGCATGACTTGGTGGGAGCCCTCTTAATGTTAATATTTACACCTGTGTTTTTCCTGCTTTAATAAGTCAAAATGTCGTGAAGATGGTTTAGCGGTTTATTTCAGTTAAACTAACAACATTAAGGATTTTCATCACACATTTAGATAACCCTCCAATGTTCTCACACTGTATGATGTAATCAGTGGTTTAGTACCATTCAGGTAAATAAGTTTTGAACCCATGTTCATATCAACCTGCCTGGCCCAATCAAGAATCTATTTCTATATTCCCCAAAATTCAACATTTTAAAAAATCTAATGTATATAACCATACATGAGGGGAAATTTGGGGTTCAGTGTCTTGCTCCAGGACACAAAAGAGGACACTACAGCCAACCACTCAGCCACTACTACCAACTGAGCAACAGCTGCCCTCACTACAGCCGAGACTGGAGAGAGAGTGGTGGAGAGCTGTGCCAGGTGGTTGAAACCATTATACAGTGTTGAGTGGTGGATTGTCTTTCATATCATGGAGAGTGTAGAGTGAATCTCTATGGGACTGATGCCAAAACGTGATGTTTTACATCTCTGAAAATTACCAATGAAACTTCCTGCCAATCCTACCTTCTACCAATGTGTTAGTTCAATGTTAAAAAGTTGGCATTATGCTCATTTTCATCTTCATAATCCTATTTAGGGGTTGTACCAGAATGGGTTTGTATGGTTTAATTAAAAAAAAAAAACACCATATTTTTGTCATACTGCACATTGCTGCAGCTCCTCTTTTCACCCTGTGTTAGCTTCGTTTTAGCTATGTAGTGATACATCTGGTCTCAAAATGATCTTTGTTGGGAGTTGCACATGCGCAGTTCTTAGTTAAGGACTACTAGCCAACCAGGAGCAGAGAAGGGCGGGTCAGTGAGAAGCTCATAAACGGCTGAACAGCTGTGGGCTACACGTTGCCGACCAGCTTGGCAACATGGACTGGAGCCAGAGTTTCAGAGTGGTGAGTTATTAATCTGTAACAAATGTATCTTTCATCCATAAAGTTTTAACTGAGCTCTGCATCTACATCACAGTAACAACTTTATGTCTACTGACTGCCTGGAGGGCAGCTAGTGTTTGGAAGCGAAAGGAGAAATGTGTGCTGCAGCTCTGCGTTTTTCCACCGGTGTTTCTGAGGGCGTGTCAGAGTAGCTGCTTGGCGAGAGTTATATGACGCGCATTTAGCTTTCATCCCTGTGGTACAAACAAGCTGTTTTTAAGCAGTTCAGAGCAGTATTTTCTGTGGAAGATAGGAACTCCCTTTGGGGTGGACTTTAGGCCTTTTCACTTTGCAAACCTATTACATGCACAAAAATGTATATACTGTAACTCAATAAAGGAGAGAGAAAAGCCAAGAAGCATAATACCAACTCTTTAAAGAGTTTTATTCTGGATTGTATAGTTGTATTGCTATGACACATGCAGTATTTTCACAACACACCGTTATCAATACAGGCAAAGAAAACAAAAAACATACAATATACTGACTTAGACCACACAAGAACAGTCAACATCATCACATTACCATATTAATATGGTCTGAATTAAAAAGATAGAGACATGTTTACACTTCTAAAAAGACTGGGCACTTCTCCCAGTCCATTCATTCTTAACTACAGTGTGAGGAGTCCCATTTTACTCTTTTGTAGGCTCAGACGCTGACAAAGAGGGGAAGACATGCACTCTTCCTTCAGGCATCTTAACACATCTTTTACATTTCACTGCCGCTTTTTAACAGAGCATAAATCAGAGCCCGAGGCAGTGCTGGAGTGTCATATCCAGGTGAAAATGGAGGCTGTGCCATGTTTCATCCTATCTGCAGTCTGCGTTGCTGTCCTCAAAAGCCACAATGGAGCTTTCCTTTGCTGTTGCTCTCTGTGCAGCTGTCTCCATGCATGTGTGGTCTCTGAACACTACAGTGTCACTCTCCACACTGTAGAGTGAAAAATTTAAATGGAGAAATTGCATGGGTGAATTTTTATTACACAATAGGAACACTGTCACTGGTTACTGCATTTTTATGCCCAAATTGCTGTACTCTAATACCCTGTAGTATAGTGACCTTCAAGAATGTCATTTCCCCTCAACCATTTCCTTGGTTGGCTTAAGGTAAAAGTCCTGTAGCAGCTTTACAATAATACCACAGCACAGTAATAATCAGTATGCTTCCCTCCATGCTTCATACCTGTGGCCAGTAGTGAAATCAAGTCCACTCTGGGTTCCAGAGGCTTTTCTGGTTGAACATTTATAAGGATTTCTGCAGACGTATTGAGGGGGTGGGTGTTGATATATATTATACATAAAACATGAAGGCAATGTTCCCATCTGCTGTGCAGGTTGAAAAGGGTGTACATCAACTCTAGGACTTTATAGTCATTTGTCAAATTGAAAGTACTGCTTTCCCTCACTTTTCTCT